>ML736214.1:0-46374 GCA_009193595.1 Aspergillus bertholletiae
TTTTCCGCGAGGAGGCATGACAGATCACGGAGCGTAGATGGACCTTGCAGCTGGCACTAACCTTTTACACCTGCATCGCAGGCCTTTCACCCCAACTGCGGCAGCTACTAAACGCGCCAAAGTTCCCTAAATGTATATAGAACTAGAACTAGAGGCTAGTTAAAGACACCCAGGGCTTACCCCCTGGCGGCCTTTGCCCCAACCGGGGATGGGTGGGTCACATGCCTAGGCGGTGAACCACGGCCGTTAAATACAATCAATCAATCAATCAATCACCTCGGGCCCTATCAAATGGTGCAAGGGGTTCGATTAAAACTTTCCAAATAAATATTAAGGGCTGCCTGCCTTACTGACATTCATATTGAACGGCAGTCACTCTGTGTGAACTAGTGGAGGGTGCTAACAGGTTTAGTTATTAGTCAGATGCAAGCCCTCGAATAGTCCGGGCATCCTCACACAAACAGGGTCAGCTCTCGCATGAAGGAAACCGCACCGTTGTTGTGGCCCATAATTGTTAAGTTGTTGATCTGATCGGCTGTACTGGATATCAGGGAGGCTTGCTTGAAATATCGCTACACCATACCATAACGGTTATAACACTAAAGTATGCCTAGCCCGTAAGGGCCCATGATCTTCGGTGGTGACGCCGGTGTAGACGTGGCTTCACCATCGGCCAGCTCCAAAACTTCAGGATTTTAAGGGAATGCAAAGGACTAGCAGATCTTGTGTGGAAGGTACACTGTACAGGGACCCTTTGAAATCGGAGCGTTGATGGTGAAAGGCTGTGTCTAATTTGGGCACGCTGATGACCCTCCAACTGATCCTTCCGTCCGAGATACCAGAAGCGATAAATTTACATGTGAGTGCTCATTCTTACTGTTGCTGGTGCATTATTCTTCCCAGCTATCGCATTTCAGAGCCGATAATGGCCTCTTAACAACAGCACCACAGTCGCCTTTCTTGCGCCTATTTTCTTCAAGTACCAGTTGTAAATTTAACATAACTTGCTTCGTATTTGGTTATAAGTGTTTGTCTATTGTTTAGATCCATAGGCCATAGGTTCAATCGCCAGATAGATATTTTATGAGCCTTGCAACGTGAAAACTACTATACCCAGCTCGATAGTATGCTTGACTAGACATCAGCAAACGAAAATTCATCACTTTCTTTCCACTCCTCCATGTCTCAGTTTTTCCATATTTCCTTAAGAAATTCTTGAACAGTTCTTGGTTTGAACCCAGGTAGTTTCTCACTTAGCCGATTTTCAAGCGGCAACAGAACAGCTCCAGCAACAATTAACTGGTTCGCTAAAGTGGTGAAGCTTTCCAAGTCCTCTTGTTGACGACCGCCCACCTTTGGGACTTTTAAGGCCGCAACGGTTCCATTGACAGGGCCCACGGATGAGATATATGTGACGCGGAATCTTCTACCTGTCAGGGTACTTAGAGGATCTAAAATGCAAACCAAGAAGCATGGTGTACTTACGACGGATGTTTTCCGCTATTCGCACGATATCATTGAAAGTGACGTCTTCGCCACAGCATATACTATATTCTGGCCACACGTCCAGCTTAAGGAGCTCGCCAACGAATGTCGCTACATCCGAACTATGTGTTAAAGTGAAGAGGGCATTTCCATCCTCTGGAATAGACGCCTGGCAGTCGGTCACATTGATACCTAAGTGCAAAGGATTAATATCGGTGTCTCTCTCCGATAGACCCAAGCAGTCCATGAAACCGCCGCATACAACATGTGTAAATTGCAATGTGCTGTGTTGGAGGCGCTTTCCTGCGGCTAAGTACCACTTAATTCCTGGGTCAATGTCGCAGTATCTACGATAACCACGTCAACATATAGTAGGTTCTAGGCAGATGAAGATAGAAAAAATACCTCTCCACTGTCATATAACCGTACTGACTGGGGATAAATCTTTGGACAGTTTTTGACTGTTCGGCAGCTTCGATTAAGTTGAGTTGGGCTTGACTGCACTCCTGACTGTAAAGACCAATGGCAGAGATAAGCGTTCGCGCGGTGTGCAACTTCAACTGCGCAGCTAATGATGGAATATCGTCGTAATCAACCTTCACATATTCCACATTTTGAAGGTTGCGTCGTAATGGTGGTTCCTTGGGGACTGTGTTAATAAATTTCCTGAGGTAAATGGTTGTCGACCATTGGGGTTGGCGCAGGCGCACGCTTCGTGTCAAAATAACCACCTTGAATGCAGTTTCACTCTGGAGATGGTCAACGATAACCTTTCCCATTCCACAAGTACCACCTGCAACCGCTATGACAGCCGTCATTGTTTGTATACGTGGGAACGCAGCAGATGGTTTTGGGCTTCAATTGAGTAATATCTGGGACCGGCAGCACTTTTAACCACTGACTTTCATAAATAGTCGCTTTGACCTTCTCACTCTGCTGAATTACACTTTAATATGCCCGAGAGAGTCGCCATGCAACATGTATTCCGATTGTCTCACGTAATGAACCACTTCTTGCAACATCTCTCGGTGCGATTCTCCCGTCAGTAGATGCCTGGGACGGATGAAAAAAGACCAAGGGCTAGACAAGTCCCGTTTCCCCGTTGCTTGGATTCAGCCATGGGTGCGCCACTGGTCTTGTCAGAACCTATCAGAGAAGTTTGATCTTTCCTCCCATGCAAAGGGTGATTAACTTATTATCCACTCTTGTCCAGTCAAGCGGTTCTCATTTGATGCTTTTCGTTATCTCATTCGTTACTCTATTGCCGGTGGGGCGGGGGAACGCCAGAAAGCTGACTGCGCATACATTTACCGGGCTCGAGACCCTCAATATATACGGGATACAAAAGCTAGCGCTCAGAGGCATGCGTAGAGCGAGTATCCAAACAAGTAACGCTATCTATTTTGCTAAAGGTCGAAAAGACAAGGTGACCTCTTAGCCTGATTTGTGAAGCTCTGCAAGGATGGGATCACTATCTTTTTGACTTACCGCATTAGATCCATCTCACACGGTTTAATATACCAAGCTTAAATGTCAAAGTGATGGGAGCGGACGAAGATGGCCACTGACCTGGCCACACCAATGACTCTACGTAGACTACTGAGGAAGCTAAAATATGAATCCACATTTACAGCGCGTACGTGTGTGGTGGTGCCTTATAGTTAAACCCCGCAGAGTCTGTAAACTCTAGCTAGGCACGACTAACGTTTAGCTGTCTGCCAATGTCAGCGCGCAATTCCGTATATACAGTTAGCTTCGTAGGGGGCTCATCATCGTCATGGTTAAAGTTTTCTCCATGGGTGTAGTCTCAATGCTCCCACTGTAGAAAAACCGCTACTACGTTAAATCCAACGCGAGAGCCACCACCTCTTATCTTGCCCACTAAGCATGCTCGCTATCATGCCAACAAAGCTCTTTAAAGTCAAAACCTTCCTTAATCCAGAGCACATTCTTATATGTGCCCTACGGAGATTGGGGAACGGTACCGCCCAATAGACGCTTCAAAGTGTTTTAAGTTACGGGTAAAAGGGACGAATTATCTCGAATCGGAAAGTTTTGCGGGGGGGCCAGACGCTTATTGTACTGTTCGGTATGGCCGTAATATTAATGAAATGCGCTACCTAGCAAACTTGTCTCAACCCGATGTTCGGTTGTCCTAAACCCACTCTTGACAAACAGGGCAAGAATAATGAGATCTTAGTCCGTCTGCCGGATCCACTTCCCGAAGGAAACGATTACTCGGCCGAAGTCCGAGACGTATCTGCTCAAGAAAGTGTCTCACTGGGGGTCAATATTGTTTTGGACTTCCGGCTGGGAATGCCTTCTCTGTGTCCTGGTACTCGAGACGTGTCCATCCTTCTATCCATCCATCAATAAAAATTCTATTAACCTGTTAGAACCCACCTATTGAATATCTACTCATGCAGGCACCACACCAGGTGAGACAGAATTTTGGTCCGGAAAGCCTAAATCAAACCCGTATACAGGAGATATATGCACCCAAAGCTATACGCAACTACTCTGGCAGCGTCCCTATGCCCAGAAACGGGTGGGTCGCATTCGGGGCGTGGCAGGTGGCTTGAGTAAACTTCATACCCAATGCGAACCCACCAATCCAACAGGCAGAACGGTAAATCCCGAACCAAGGATTTACCGGAACGGCATGCCAGATTGTCTGGGGGGCCTAGGCCTTCTTCCACCAAGTGACTGTGAGCGTGGAACAAGAGCCACTAGAGACTGATGACCGGTTGCCAGGACCGTACCTGTAATCGATATACCACGATTGTACCTAACATGAGATTCGATTTTGTGTCCTGAGGACCATTTTAATATGGCCTACTTGTAAGGTGACATTATTCCAGGGAGTGGAATAAGCCTCTACATACGAGCTACTGGTCGTATATTAAGGAGTTATTTACACGTCCCCAGATTAGCGAAAACATAGATATATTGGTAGTTTCACTAGTAGCTTCAAAGCGAAGGAGTACTTGTAGGAGTTACTGAAATCGATCGATTTATATAGTTCCGGACACAGAGGAGCAGGTGTAAGTGCCAGGCTACGTACGGTCTGAATATCATCTCTTGCTGCGAACGATTGTACCATAACAAACAACAAGAGAAAGAAAAAGAATTAATCAATACGCAATAGCGAACAACCTTGAGCATTTCGTGCACTATTAGGGCTATTTTGTCTTCCTCATACCATTCCATCTTTCAAAATCATTAGTATGAATGTCAAGACTGTCAAGGATTCTGCCGACCGTCTGATCGACCATCTCAGATAGACTCTGCGGCCGAGTATAGAATGCCGGCACTGGTGGAAAGATCGTTGCGCCTGCTCTTCTGAGAGCTAGCATGTTCTCCAAATGAATGTCACTGAGGGGTGTTTCTCGAACAACCAATGTGAGCTTCCGCTGCTCCTTCAATGTGACATCTGCGGCGCGGGATATCAAGTCGTCACACAGACCGGTCCTTACGGCGGCCAAAGTCTTCATACTGCAGGGTACAATAACCATACCGTCATGTAGAAATGATCCACTGGCAATAGATGCTGACATATCCTTGAATGAATATGAAACTGATGACAAGCTTCGTACATGCTCTTCAGAGAGTAAGGTTTCATATTTCATGGTGGCCATGGCCCATTTGCTCATGATCAGGTGTGTTTCAACGCTGATAGCCCTTAGTTGCTCCAGCATTCGAATGGCATAGACGCCCCCTGTGGCACCAGTAATACCCAGAACAATACGCTTCTTGTGTGATTGTCTTTGCAGGGACGGCGATCGTGTACTGAAAAGGAGCGCCGGAGAACAACGTGGCAAGGGCGACATTTTTCGGGCATGGGTCCCGAAAAGGGAGCAGCGAGACGCCAAGAAGGGGATCATGTTCAGTAATTGGAACACGTTATGAGAGTTAATATTCCGAATTTGCTAACTTCTAGCAACTTATAGAATCTATCTTGCCACAGAGGTGGGCGTAACACGTCATCAAAGTAAACCAGAAACCTTCCATAGAAATTTTTATAATTTATGCGCTACGACGCTAATAAATGTCCGGAAGCCTTCCGGTCACTAACATACCATGGAATGATACATAAACCCCATTCTTGCACAGTAATCCAATTTCCCCGGCAAGAAACTATCATGATCTTGAACTCTGAACTCATACTGAAACAGCGGTGGTGGGCCTCTTTATCCACCAGGTTCTTCCACCGCCAAACGACCTGGAACTCCCGCCCAGATCTCGACTTTCGTTCTTTCATTGACTGCCTCCGGGAAGACGGCGATCTTGCAGATATTCATATCGAAGTAGACCCTTACCTCGAAGTAGGAGCCATCGCTCGCCGAGTCAGTGAGTTGGACGCCAAGGCCCCTCTCTTCCACAACGTAAAGGGCAGTCGGCAAGGGTTATGGAGAATCTTTGCCAACGCTGCCAGCCTGAGAAAGTCACGGTCGGAGCGATTCGGTCGAGTGGCCCGAGGGTTAGGTCTTCCACCAGGCTCCACCTGGAAGGACATCAATGCAAAGATTCTGGCGGCGAAGAAAGCACCGGTGACCCCGCCCAACATCGTCCCCAGTGGACCATGCAAGGAAAATAAAATTTTTGGGGATGACATTAATCTTGTCAAGCTACCAGTGCCCAAGTTGCATGAAACGGACGGTGGTCGATATCTGCAGACGTATGGTATGCACATTTGCCAAGCGCCCGATGGAAGCTGGACAAATTGGTCAATTGCGCGAGCAATGGTCCACGACAAGAACCGGCTGGTGGGGCTAGTCCTACCTCCCCAGCACATATATCAGATCCGCGAGTTATGGCGAAAGGAAGGTCGAGAGGCTCCCTGGGCATTGGCACTCGGCGTTCCGACGGCGGCCATCATTGCAGCAGGCATGCCGATTCCGGATGAAACATCAGAAGGAGAATATGTTAGTGCACTGACGGGCTCCGCCATTGATATGGTCAAGTGTGAAACAAATGACCTGCTGGTTCCAGCAAATAGCGAGATCATCCTCGAGGGAGCAATGAGTATCACTGAGAGTGACAAAGCTTACGAGGGACCTTTTGGAGAGTACCTTGGCTACTGTACACAGGATGAGCCAAGGCTTTGTCCTACATTCAGGGTAGACGCTATTACATACCGTCACAATGCCATCCTCCCTATATCCGTCCCTGGGAAGATTACAGACGAGTCTGTACGTTTGACAATCATATATTCTCCACTACACACTCACTGAAAGCTATTCTGATCCTTTCTTTAGCATACATTGACCGCGCTTACCGCGCCAGAGCTCCTACATCTCTGCCTTGAGAACAATCTCCCGTTCAAGGACGCTGTCCACCCCTTGGAAACGTACGCCAACTGGTGTGTTTTCCAGGTGGATGGAGACATGTTGCGACGGATGAAAACTACTCCTGGGGAACTCTGCAGAAAGGTCGGCGAAATTGTGTTCAACAATAAGACGTCGTTCTTGACAAGTCGAGTATTGCTAGTTGGTGATGACATTAACATATATGAATTTGGAGACGTCATGTGGGCATATACTACCCGCTGCCGACCGGGTGTCGATGATTATATATTTGAAGACATACCAGGCCTGCCACTGATGCCTTTCATGCCCCCACCCCCTTGTCGTGGAGGTAAAGTTGTATCTAATTGTCTTCTGGAGAGTGAGTACAGCACGGGACCCGACTGGATCAACAATGATTTCGCCCATGCATACCCAGAGGACGTGAAGACAAAGGTCCTGTCAAACTGGGAGGAAATGGGGTTAAATTAAAGTCTATATATCCAATGCCGCGTTATGCGCATACAGGCTCTTCGTCACAGTTAATGTGTGTGTTGATCCAGACCATAAGGCTCGCCTATTTTGTCCATCGAAGGGTTGAAACCAACCGATATCGTCAAAATTGCCCTCATGGCTGTTGAGGTCACTACAAGCATAGAGGGGACTGCATAAGATCGTACGTGACGGTATTTAACCCTTGAGAGTGGGCGGATGATCGATACAGGAGAATGTGAAGTTGATTTGCGCGCAGGGAGAGCAAAGCTGATAGAGTATCATAGCCCACAGTCCCACTTCCATCTATATTGGCTGGGCGCACTGTGTGAGAGCTGGCCAAGGCTCTCTACTTCCATTTTTGTATCCTGAATTAGGGATAATGGCGTCTATCCTCACCAAAGACATTAGGAGAATGCAACGGAGAGATTACATCAAGGACCTCATTACCAAGAGCACAATAAAATATCATACATCGCGGGTATGGATGTTTTTCCTAGGATACCTCAACCTTAGTATTGAATGTAGTGAGGCGCAACTTACAGGCACTGGAAGGTTTCCCTGTACATCCTTTGCGTGAAGACGCGGAGCATCCCAAGCGCTGAACTCTATCCTTGATCCAGATTATAGGCAGTCCACACCACAGCCAGTGCTTAGTCTTGATTGGCAGGATACTTGAGGGTATGGCTACGAACAACTTTGCTATGAAACTCTAGCTCATAGATCATGAAGATTGCAATCCCACACATCTGCCAAGACATACAGACTTGGTTTTTATACAAGTTGTAGACAATCTATCGCTTGCCAGCCAGTTTTGATTATGGTTGCGTTCTTCTTGGTACACTTGCCCATAGCAATATTATGACAACCACAGTCAAATCGCGAGACTCGGCTGTAGTGTAGCAATATACTTCTTCTAGGGTCGATCAACACGTCGTCTATGCGAGGATCGAGAGTTGAATCACTAAAGGCAGCGTCGTTCATCATATCAACCATTTGCGACAGCTGTTGGCTAGCGACTCTGAGGTAGCATTCACTGCTAGAGAGCCCGTAGAAACTGTAACGAGCTCGGCCCGGTCATTGGGCGGGCTTCAGGCAGAGCACGGCATGGATGGTTGTCGTCGACTTCAGCAACTTTCCCAACTTTATCTTTACCGTGGAGACGGCAGGTCGCGTGGGAACATTTGTCGTGGCAGACCGCTGACTGGCTCTGACAGTTCTGACATGGCACATATCCATCACGGCCTGCTTTTGGCGCTTGCATTTGTCGCAGGCCAGACGCACGTCACGTATTGATCACGTCGATACCCTTGTTTTTGTCGACTTGAAGCAGTGGTTGAGGACCTTTGCAAGGGATGACGTAGTTGTGGAGGCATTTATGGGGTGTTCCATTCTAATGCTCAGCCCTCAGTAGCAACAGTGTGAAGCGATGGATACTTCTCTGCTTCCGCAACAGGACCGGACATGTATCCACGATGACTTAAGCGACAGAGTTAACTAACTAGCCCACTACTATAACTATTCAGCAGAAGACGAGGTGGCATAATCCAGTGGGTCAACCCTTAACTTATTTCAAAACGATTCAATCGCTGGCTACTTCTTACGCGACTACACCCGGGGCGACATCGGGGGACTCTGCAACCAGTTTAGAGACCCGAACCTGTGTGATGGATAGGTCAACTATGGTGTGATATCACTAATGCGATCGCAGAACTTTGTTGGGCTTAAACCAGTACCTAGATTCCTAAAATGCTGGGCTGGAATATCCTAATTACTACCCGGGCGTCCGTTATATATCTTTCGTGACTACTCAGCGCCGCAAGGTTCAACTTGAATAGGCCGCGGTCCTTACCCCCCGAACCCGCAAGGTATCACAAGATTGCATGTAGCGTTTCCACAACTTCTTAGACATGTATAACAAGTTAAATTGTAGACGGTCGGTCAGAGCTGAAAAGGGAATCATCCTCCGCCAAGACCTAGGGGAATTGGAGTCACGTGATGGAAAGCAAAGCCCGACTCGACGGATGGCAGCGGCATGTAAGGCGATGCAGACCCCGAGGTCAGCAGCGGACTACATGATATAGGATCATCCTGGTTTCTCGGCCGTAGAACCAAACCTGGCTTTTAAGCCGTTGCGAAATGCAGAAACTACATATGGTCTCCCCTATTCCCGGCATAATGTCGGTTTGGCTAACCGCCTCCCCACTTCGTTTTTTTTCTTTTCCTTTTTTTTTTTTTTCAAGGAAAAATATAATACCAAAAGAACGAAAGGATGGCAACCGAATCCTTGCCCACTGAAAGAACAACCGCCCTACCGGCTACTGGGTTGATAAAACTCGGCAATAAAACCATCAACTACTATCGGGAAGGTCCGCCAGGTGCCCCAGCCATAGTTTTCACCCATGGCATGGGTCTCAGTGACCGTTACTTCGACGATCTGATCAGCCATCTTAGGCTGTGCGACAGGCATTGCCTGCATCGATTCGACTATGACGGTCATGGTCTATCACCGGTGTTTGACGCAACGCTACCAACTGTGCAGTCATATGCGGCAGACTTGGCAGCTTTGTTCCACCATGCAAACCTCACGTCTAATGTCGTTATAATAAGCCACTCGCTGGGCTGCTTTGTGTCAATGCAGGCTGCATTGACAGCGCCAAATGTGGCTAAGGCAACCAAAGCACTCATTCTGCTGAACTCCCCAGCGCTCCCGATGTCGCCCCCGGGGCTATACGGCTGCCAGCAACGGATAGAAATAATCAAAACTAAGGGTATTGCGGGAACAATTAAGGCGATAGTTGATCTTGACGTTGCCCCCGAGGAGAGCGCAAGATGCTCGCAATCTCGGAACGAAGCGATCTCAAAACTTACCAACGCTCTCTCCGTAACTTCTGACTGTGGATTTAGTCGTGCCAATCAGGCAGTTGTAGCATGGGGTACCCGAGATATGTGTTTGGAAGATCTTACCTGCAAGGCTTTGTTGATTACCGGGGACAAGGACATGGTCGGAGCCCCATCTCAAACTATGCAGATGGCGAGGAGGATGGCAAATGCGGAGGTAGTGATCTTGAACGGAGTTGGCCACCATCCTGTGTGGGAGGATATCTCTACTACTGGACAACTGATTGATACTTTCCTCAAGTCCTGCTGAAATACTGTATCGCCATGATAGGACTGTGGATCTGTACTGTATGCTACTGGGATCGATTGCCACCTGGTGGGCCTGGGGTATATTCTAAGCTGTTCCAAGACTGGTTAAATAACTGTTATCAAACACCGGCGATGAGTGACTGAATCCCTAATTACTAATGGGAATCCGGCATCCCACTTGTTGCACCTCTGGTTGAAACTTTCCTTCAGGCCTACATATAGATAAACAGACGTCACGTCGTGTCCTCGTTCATACTGGTACATTGGGACTCGATAAAATACGAACAGTTCTTTGCTTCCTAAGTCGCTATGGAGTAAGTCGTCTGTCCGTTTCATTTCCAAGAGGAGCTATTGAACACGATGCTAGAAACCCTGGCAGCCCCGGCGAGGTGGTCTATTTCGATCTCGGCAACCATGGCCGGCCAGTTACTACCACATCAAAAGAGGCCCAGTTGTGGTTCGATCGAGGATTGGTGTGGGTGTACTCATTCAACGCCGATGAAGCAGGGAAATGCTTTGAGCAAGCGGCAAAGCATGATCCGAAGTGTGCCATGGCGTTCTGGGGTATCGCCTATGCGACCGGGCCAAACTACAACAAGGCGTGGAAATTCTTCGATGCAAGGGACCTCGGCCTCTCTATCGAAAAAGCAAATACAGCTGTAGCCCGTGCCTTGGAGTTGGCTCCTCAGGTTGCTCCTGTTGAACGGGCATTAATTCGAGCGATCGCTGCCCGCTTTCCATCGGCGCATGAGATTCCGACTGATTTAAGTTCACTGGATCGTGCCTATGCGGATGCGATGCGTCCTGTCTATCAAAACTTTGGCACTGACCCTGACATCGCTGCTCTTTTCGCTGATGCGCTGATGTGTATGACGCCGCGCGGTCTGTGGGACTTGGATACAGGTAAACCCACCGGCGAGCATACTACCGAGGCACGGAGGGTGATCGAATCTGGGATGAAACTCCCGAAAGGTCGCCACCACCCAGCGCTGTGTCATCTACACATTCATGTTATGGAAATGTCTCCCTACCCCGAACTAGCACTACCCGCTGCTAACCGACTACGTTATCTTGTGCCCGATGGTTCGCACATGCTGCACATGCCGACCCATATTGATGCTGCTGTGGGAGACTATCGCCGAGCGATCGATTCAAACCACGAGGCTGTACTTGCAGATGACAAATACTTCGCACAAAGCAGTGTGTCGCTGGTCCCTGGCGGCTCGCTTGCGTACGTAGGGTATCGTGTGCACTACATATGTGCAAAGCTGTATGCCGCCATGATGTCGGGCCGTTTCGAAGATGCTATGTCAGCTGCAGAGAAACTTGAACAAGTCATTGACCAGCAGCTTCTTTCAGTGACAAGTCCACCGATGGCCGATATTGTGGAAAGCTTCCTCGCAAGTAAAGCACACGTGCTAATACGATTTGGTCGCTGGCAGGAGATTCTTAGACTGGAGCTACCGACTGACCGCGGGCTCTACTGTGCCACGGTAGCAACCATTCTTTATGCACGCGGGCTTGCATTCAGTGCGCTCGGCCGTATACACGAGGCCGAAATAGCCCAGAAGGAGTTCGAAGCAGCACGCTTAATGGTTCCGGATTCTCGTCTTAATAGCATACCTTGCAAACAAGTAGATGTGCTCAAGGTTTCTTCCGCGATGCTTACTGGTGAGTTGCAGTACCGCAAGGGGAACCTTGACCTTGCTTTTTCATCCCTGCGCGAAGCTATTCGGCGTGAGGATGCGTTGCCATACTCCGACCCTCCCCCCTGGATGCAGCCTGTACGCCATGCGCTAGGTGGCCTGCTGTTGGAACAAGCTCGTGTTGAAGAGGCAGAGATATTGTTTCGTGAGGACCTTGGGTTTGCTAAAGACTTTCCTCGTCGTCGGGCGAAGCCTAATAATGTATGGGGTTTACATGGACTGCACGAGTGTTTCATGCGGCTCGGTAAGCTCGAAGAGGCTACATTTATTCAATCTACGCATGATGTTGCAATCGCTACAGCGGATGTCACAATTACTGCTTCGTGCTATTGTCGTGTATCAGCAAGGGGGACATTGAACTGCTGCACATAGTTCTGAATTATTTTAATGCGAAGTTGCAATTCATGCCACACTGCTCCACGTATTATTTCGCTCGTTCCATATATTTCAACAGTAAATAAACACTATTCCAATTCCCTTACTCTTGCTTTTTTATTCCATAAGATAATGACATTGATCCGCCGTTCCAAGGTGCCTATTGTGGATGCAGGGCGAGAAATAAACGTCTAAATCAATATGCGGCCTGCCATAGAACAAGGACCATCGCTCACCAGACTGTGAGACTATACTGTGCAGAACAGATAGCTGACTCTATCCTGTATTTAAGTTGGCTATGAACTGAGTGTCATCGAGCAACCTTGTCCGATTGCATGTCGCATATCCAGAACTATCATCTGTAAGAACAACTCCTTGCATCTCAAACACCTACGCTTTGCACCCCTTGCCATTCAAAAGATCAATTCAGCCATGGATGATTTTATTATGCATTCCTATGGAAATTTATGCAGACTTTGTTAAAGACTGTATGTCCATCTGACTCGGTCCTGGTATAGCGGGGCCTGCCCCGTGGGAGGGATGCCGAGCCATAATATCATCAATGTCGAGAGGGATGCCGACGGTAGCGAGTCTGCACTGGCGGGATGCCGACAGCACCAGGGCCACAGTTACCAGTATACGAAGCTGACAACTACTTTGTTAGGCCGACAGGTCAAATATCCCGATGAAAGGTGAGTGGATAAAGAATCATGATTGCGTAAACGACAGCCATTGACTCAGCCTTTTCTTTTGCTTTCGGCCAGCTATGATGATCCCAACGAAACTAATCTGCCCACCTTCATGGAGTATTTAACTAATTGCAACCCAGATGCAAGAAAGGGCACAGTGACAAATTTATCACCGTTACAGTTCAATCCTTTGTTCCTCGCTAGTCCGAAACCATGACCCCTTCACTTAACACGGCTACTACGACTACGACATCAAGTCTTACGTTCACCCACATCACCACTGCTACGGCCATCCTGAACATCGATGGCATTAACTTTCTCACTGATCCCTTCTTTGGAGAGGTCGGTACCCATGAATCCCCAGCTGATTGGTCCAAGGCGCGCCTGAAGGAAGACTTTGGGCTGGACGAAGTGCCACCACCTGGTCAACTCACGATTTCCGAACCCCCAGCCATGAAGCTTCATGATCTCCCCCCAATCGATGCCATCCTTCTGAGTCATGAAGATCACCTCGACAATCTCGACCCACAAGGCCGAAAGCTCCTGGACGGGCGCCGGGTATTTACCACCGTGGACGGCGCACGAAATTTGCAGCCACGCCCAGCCGTCGTGGGCCTAAGGCCGTGGGAGACGGTCACCTCAATCATTGGCGGCAAAGAGTTCCGCATTACCGGTACGCCTTGCAAGCATTTCCCCATCGGAGAGGTCACTGGATTCATCATCGAGACGGACTCTTTCGGTATCCACGAGGCGAGCGGCAAGCCAAACGCCATCTACTTCTCCGGTGACACCGTGTACATCGATGAGTTGCAGAAGATCAAAGAGAGGGTGCATGTTACAGCTGCTATTCTCAACCTTGGAAACGCGACCTTTGAATTCCCTATCGGTCCGATTCAGATCACCATGGATGGTAAGCAGGCGGTGAAGTTGGTTCAGGACATTGAAGCGGACATCATGGTACCCATGCACTTTGAGTCATGGGCACACTTCACCGAGCATGGCAAGGATCTGGCAGAGGTCTTTGGAGATGCTGGTATCATGCATAAGATCTGCTGGACAACCCCAGGTATTCCCAAGACGGTGTATTAGGTCAAAGGAGAGATGCCAAGGTATCATTGCTATTGAGGTATAATGTTTCTCTCATAAACGGTTTCACATAGATCCACGTATATGGAATGCTACGGGTTTCCTAGCTGCCGCTGTAGAAAAATACTATATATTATACTCTATCACTGGCTGTAGACACGAGCAATGCCTGTAACGAGCCATAGGTGTCACAATAAAATTGTCCTTCCTATTCTTTGTCTATGCGCTTCCCCCAACCTGGACCAGTCTAATGTGCGGATAATAGGGTATATAGTTATTACTGATCCTTGTCTAAGACTGTCCTGATGAGAGCACCACACAAACGTTTTCTTCCGGGCAATCTGGCTTTTGGCTAAACACACCGTGGTTTCAACGGAATCATATCCCGATTCTTGGATCCGTCGCGGTAGGGCCTCCCGATAACGTCCCAAAGTATATTCAGAGTACGAGTAACCGAATCCCCCACTACTGCTTGCGAGCTGATTGGACCTTCACCGGCGAATATTAACCTTTTTCTACTAGTTATTAGTTGGACCCGGGGTAACCCGACTCGCCACCCTTGTTCTTCTGAACCATGAAATATTTCTCGACCTTCACAACATCAAAAGGCTGTCGCGTGCTCCCTCGAAATGAAGATCCATCTCCTGCAATAACAGGTAGATTATCTAATTGTTACTTCCAGAGGAGGGTGGATGGGGCCAATGTCGGACTCTGCAAACCACCCCACAGCGCGCCTAGCCGACGGTTTCAACAAGCAAGGACAATCAGTCCAAATAGTTACGCTCGTCTTCACCTCATTGTCGTTATATAATGGCATGGAGCTAGTCGCTATCATCTGGTCTAGCTTTGAACACTACAGGAGCGTCTACTTCTGGGCCCTTTTTCTCTCGAATACCCTAGGTGTCATCCCATACAGCATCGGTGCAGTATTGGATGTATATGGCATTGGCCCCCAATGGCTCATGCTGACTATTCAGCTCATGGGCTTCTATTTCATGGTCCCGGGTCAGTCGGTCGTGCTGTACTCGCGCTTGCATTTGGTCCTGCAAAATGGCAAGCTACTGAGAGCTTTCCGCTTTCTGATTACGATGGGGACACTTCTTTTCCTCGTTCCCATTTCAATTTCCTACTACGGCTCCGTCTATCTACAACATCCATGGGATCATGCGTACGGAATCATTGAGCGCCTTCAACTAATTTACTTTTGCGTTCAGGAGGGATTGTTATCGGGGGCATTTATTGTGGAAACGGTTCGGTTGATCCGGCTCAATCCCATACAGGACCGTCGGCGCAAGGGAGTTCTCTATGAACTAGTGGTGGTTAATCTAGTTATCATTTTTCTGGATGTCGTCTTGCTCTTACTAGAGTTTCTGGGCTTTTATTTTCTCCAGGTGATTTTGAAGGGAATGGTGTACAGCCTCAAGCTCAAGTTGGAATTTGCTGTTCTTGGGCGTTTGACATCGACTATATGCGCACCACGCCCCTCCTTATCATGGTCCACTATTCAACGAAGCACCCACAAAGCTGGAGATATCATACATGACCCAGCCTATTGATCTACTGGTTACCCACACTCTCTGGTGACGAGTGTTGACGACAGCCACGACAGCGATATGGGGCTAGGCTTTACCTCCAGGGTATGCAACAAGGCTCCAGTGACTCACCATCTGCATGCGATGATAGGTATATAGTACAATGATGAGACGATACACATAGGTATATTTGCAAGGACCAGGTCTTGCAGCAAATCTCAAGCTGGGGCGTTGCAACTAGGCACCATCGAGGTTATTCTTTTGTTGTTTTCTCTCTCTTTGTATAATGTAATCAGCAGTCTCGCTATCTCCTGCTCGGTACGATTACCCTTCTAAAGCCATATAGCATTCACTGCATCTCGTCTCGCCCACGACTAATACGTACCTGAGCCTCGGTGTGGCAGGAGTAGAGAAAATTACCGGGTCTGGTATTGGCTGGCATACGTAACTTCATCGCTCGAGCAGTTCCGACTGCGATTTCGCGTGTAGATACGTCTCCCAGTGCAAGTCCCTTTCGGATTGACAACAGGAAGACATATCGTGCAGTTCGTTTATTCACTATGGCTAGTGGGTCATACTGTGGATACCTGCCTCGGACACAGCGGACTTTGCAATGTTTTGGCTCCGTGCCTTTTGACCACCGTGAGTATTCCCATTGCTACACCCAACATGTTTTTGTCGCTGTCCAAATGTTCCGCAAGACGGAATCCTATGCAGAGGTGGGTATTCTATACCTCGAGTGACGGTGAATCCAACAACGTCAACATTTATGCTACAGATTTCCGGAAAATTAAAAAAGAAGCATGACTTGTATATTCCACCATAGACATCACTAATACAAGCTATCTCTGAGTATATCAATCGTATTCGCTTGAGTTACTCGGTAACTGGTCAACGCTCGGCCCACATAGCACACGAGACCCAGCGGGGTGGGCAGTATGCTAGATATCGTGGAGAGCCGTATGAACGTAAGATATGTAACACTTCTTAAAGTGCTGCTTTGGCAAGATTCCCTGCAAACGTGGAATCCTTAAAGGGGACGGTGGCGTCCTTGAAATTGGCATCCTCGAGTCCCCTCCTCGCTGCCTCAGGAAGTGACTCCCACGCAATAAGCGGTAGGTCGCGTCCAAGCGTATTGGTAAACTGTAGTTCATGGTTCGTAGGGAAATTTGTAAAATATTCCACCTTGGCCCTTGTATCCTGCCGGGATGGATTATTTGTCTTCTTGTAGCTTCCATGGCCTGATGCTGCCCCCCCGAGCAGGGTTGGGTTTGCAACTGCGGGATTGTCGATCCATATCACGACATTTTCCCAGTCGTGGCGATGTGCACCCGTTGATACTCCACTATTTGGCATATCTTTGGGCATATACCACGCATACATGATACCATAACGGCCATTGTGCCAACCCCCACGTACGTAGGTTTGCCCCTTGCTTTGGTCACGGCAGCCACCGGTTGCACTACCAGTATCCTGTAGGCCGCCACTATGGAATAGATGTCAGAGTTTGATTCGTAAAGGACATGGCTTTCTCACTTGCCTGACATCACCATTGGCCGCAACAGCCGGGTAGGATTGACAGCCATGCGCAATATGCAGGTACGGTTCGAATTTCTTATAGGCGCTTCCCGTTGCGGTACTAGGAACAGTTTCTGGGAATGGGGCAATCGAATCGTGCTTCACCACTCCCCGCTTTTCCACAACACCACCCTGAACTAAGATGGCAGCAGTGAACACAGCGAAGATAGCCTTTGGTATCATCTTAACAGATTGGGAGAAAGATAGTAGTAGGGGGGTTGCTTGCAATCACTGTTGTACTGTTTGTATCGGTCAATCTCTTTATGTGGGATCTAGTGGTACTTTATATATTCGTCCTATCTGCTACAAACTCCGTCTCAATCGGAGCACACGCATAATTGCCAAGATGGATGATAAATGGATCGACCAAGCCACTCCATTCGAATCCACTGCGCGATACAAAGAAAGCACATTGTGGGAACCAGCAAATCCTTCCTCAGACCTGAACAAACCGGCTTTGGAATAATTCTTCTCATTCACGTGTGTAGGAAGACAGCAGATAATAAATCTTGGCAGAATGAGAACCCAGTTCATTGAGCATTTCCATCACATAATGGAAGTTCTGCATGCGAACCCTCATTGCCAGCGTGACCAACTGAAGCCAACAGCAGCAAGGTCATGTTGGTACCGTGGACCACTGCAATCTGTTTCACAAATGCATTGTCTCGATCAATTGGTACCATTAGTTTTTGAGTCTGGACCGAGTGCACCATCTATACAACAGGATGAGAGTTTGCCCACACCTAGAACATGCCCAACCGTGCATTTTCTATTGTCCACATGGGTGGGTAATGTCTCTAACGAACCATGTCCCCCAGAGTCTCTTGCAATTTGAACTTTTTTTTGGAGCAGAATAATCTTGACGTCTCGCACGTGTCCCCACAAAAGGTCGCAGACTGGGTGGCGAGGGTGACCCCCAGAATCTTCGCTAGGCCTAGTGAAGGAACCGATAGGCCGACTCTCACCCAAATGTCAGGAAACCACTCCATTGTATGCTATCCTTTCTGGGTCCCTCAGCTTTAGTCAGATACCGAATGGCTGGGAACTTGACTTTGTTGGAATGTCAGCGGAAGCTCGCTCTCCCCGTCTGCTTCCGAATATTGTGGGGTCTGGGGACTTAGACAATTACGAACTTTCCGAGTATCTTGAGTATGCGCACGGAAGCTGGGGCCGATACTCACACAGCCTCCTCCTCCAAAATCTAGTTAATCGCCGAAACCCGAGAGGCATCAATGTTCGAATCCGACTGGGCTCAACGGCCCACGTGCCAGTGAACATAGAGGTTTAATGCGCCCTGCAACATAGATAAAATTAAAACATCATCTGCTTCAGGCTAATGGGGATAAACTAGCTCTCAGGACTGGTAATTAGAATAATATCAACCTCTATCAGTGGGTCAAGGATATCACATTTGTCCTATCAAAGTTTACTCTCGCATCGCCATGAGGATCTGTGTTTTGCCTCTCCCAGGGTGACATTGGAATTCGTGTCGTCGGCCTGTGGGACCATCCAGAGCAACATATAGCAGGTAATACAGAACCATGGGCAGCGAAGGGGCCGCGATTCTAGCTCTTGAACTATTTTTTTAATTCCGCCTTTATCATTGTGGGTCGGCGCTTTGGCCGGGACTCGAATTGGATAGGAAGTTCCGATATGGTACTCATTGAGTGTAGTACGTCGCCACAAGATATCTGATGTCTAGTTGGTACCTGGGCTGATCTAACGTGGTCCTCTTGGCTTGCCAGCGCAGTGGTCATAGAATGATAGTATATTGCAGTCAAAACGCTACTTCTATGAGCTCCAAACCCATTAGTATCGCGTTGAGTGGGATGATAACGCCTTCTGTTTGCTGGGTGGCGTGTATTCTTCTGGGATACTATGTGAGTCACTGTAGGAACCCTATTTTACGTAAATCTATCCGAGTTCCTAGACGCTATGAGTGACCTGTCCTCGTTAGGACCAACAGCCATCAACCTATAGACAGGAAGTATAGCTACAATTCGTTGTGCCGACCCACTGCACAGAACGCACCGTTGCATCAACCTTTTGGATAACAATATCTGGACTATTGGTATAGCGCATACTGTCTAGTAGGTATGCTGAGCTACCAGCCTGATATTTGGATGTGTTGACGCGTTCCCTAGAACAATAAAACCACGTTATGACATTACAGGTTTCTATTGACATCTTCAGGTTGGAGATGCTTCGCTCGTTTCAAAAAGTGAAATGTGATGGAGGCAATCCTAACTATTGGGCGTTTGTACCATTTTGATTTAGTTTCGAGGTAATCTAGACATAACTGCCTTTCTAGGCCTCACACTCGTACATACCATATCGCTAGCTCTCCTATAATCGTTTCCAAGGCGGTGAACGACCAGGTTATACCCACGGAGCCTACCAATAGGCAGTCAGTGGCAAGAAAGACGGAACACGTTGTTCAGCTTAAGGCTACTACATGATAAACACGCGTGGTTCTGGAAGAAGTGCAGGCCAGTGGGTATCTCTGCTTCGCGCCCATATTTGCTCGAGAAGGTGTAAAGCTTTTGGTAAGTTAAGAAAGCCATTATGCCGATATTGCCTCTCGAGGAAGCTCTGAAAGAAAAAGCGATGTTCATTCTTGGAGCTCTCCGATGCAGCAATGAATGTGGGCCAGACAAGGGCATGCGCCCCCAATGATCCGTCGGGGAAGAGTTCCATTGACCTTTTGAATATCTCTACCTTTTCGACGTCCAATGTGTCTTGGAGCCCCACGAGGGCACGCTGTAGATATATGTCATATGCCTGTTGGTGTAGATCGGCAATTAATTTGAATGTGATCGCATGGTCAGGATGGGGGGTGCTATTATATTGCAAGCAGCCGAAGCTCTCTTGAGCATGAGCCATAATGCTTTGTACACCGGATTCCACGCTCAGCAGCGGTGCAGCATAGATACGCATTCTAACCCCATTAGTAAAGAAATTAGGTACATCTCGAAAACTAGAGGTACTTACTTACGTATTTGTCGTCGTAGAAATTCTGCTATATCGCCGCTTCCAAGACCACGTTCGCCGCCAACTGTGTTGAGAGCCGATTGTAACATCTGAAACAGAATAGGAAAGTCCGAGCTTCCATTGACCATTACCGCTACCAGGAGTGTGAGAATTGCAACAAATATAGACTGCCTAGTAAGCATATCGTATTTATCCAGGCAGCTGCGTTTTTGTAGCCCTGCAATGGCCTGTGCATAAAGTTTATCTGGTCGGGCAATGCGTCTGCTTTTCGCTTTGTGGGTGAGGTGAAAGGCCGATACAGCCAACACAGCGTCCATAATCATTTGATCGGATAACGCAAAAGGTAGAATGAAGGATCGCCATCCATTATACTTGTCGTCCATGATCACCATCTGAGGGGCAATGTTGTAGGAGACTGCAAGGGTTACTATTGTGTATATGCCGGGAGCCGGTTATGAAGCTTACAATACGTTAGCAAGAACTCATTGCTTGGATCCACTAGATCCAGCCCTGGGGGCAGGTTAGTTATTATCGCTTCCTCATCATCAGTTGATGTTTCTGATAGGTATGATCCAGGTCCCGCTGGTGGATTCATCAAAGTCTCACTTGTTGTGTTGGTGGTCGACTCAAACTGCTCTCTAAACCAGTCACTAGTAGTCAAGGACATCGGCCCTTCACATCGTGGGAGCTCGTCATCTTGTCTTCTGGCACCACCGTCAGGTTATGTTAATGGGAAGTGGCCAGCGAGGGAAAAGCATACCTGTTATGAAAAAGCTTTTGCTGTTGCCAGGACATCTTCGCTCGGGTTGCTCTGTCAGAGAATCGGTAGCGAATACCAAGCCCGCTGCAGAGTATGCCTCTTGACACACACTTATCACAGTTTGGCTCTGTCCGGTCGCAGTCAATCCGGCGCTGGGAGCATTCATAGCAACCTAGTTGGCATTTATGTTAGCAGGGCAGAAAATGACACGGTCGATTGTCATCATCCCCACCTTTAACTTTTGGGATGTATTGGCGCTTCTGACGTGGCATGTTTTCGACTTGAGGTGGAATCCAATGCTTCAATTCAATAATATCGAGTATGAGCATCACAGCAAGGTTTATTACGTTTGATCAAAACTGCTAGTTCTTTGAATCTGCGACCACGATGGAGCGAGTGACCTTATCGCGAGGGCTGGCTAATCCCCAGGGGAGCTGGCCACTAAAATGGCGGCGATAATACTCCCGTTTGATGAACAGTAACACTCGCATCACGCCTATTACGGGGTGGCTAGTATTACGAATACTATATCCGTAACTAACGTTGAAGGCAATGCACTGGGATGTGGGTCCTTGCGGTTGGCCCAAATCACGTTGGAAGGTTCCCCCGGTTGGTTCCCATAGGCAGGCAAGTTGGTCCACTCTCTTGGCGGGATTACCTTCTGGACATAGCTAGTAGGTTGCAGATCCATGGCAAATGCACTGGATATAGGTGAATGGGTCGACGTGGAACCAAGTCATTGTTCTAGGGAACGGATCTTCATCCTTGAGCACTGGCTTTCCGTCCAAAGTATTGAATGGAAATCATTAGTGGTTCTCCTTGGACCTCTAGATCATACCAGGCACTACTCATGTTCCTCTTAATCTTTGAAACTTACCGTACGAGATCTAGCATATATTCCATGCCAATGAAAAGGCATAGCAATTCATTATTGCCATTCACTAGCTAACATATATATACCAAGCACGAGAAGGCGTCATCTCAACTGACCAAGACATCAGATGTTAACAAGAGGGTTGTATTCCTTGCGAACATGCCAGGTCAGCCGGCGGCGCAAGGGTAAGTGTGGCGTGCGTTATCCAGGTGGGCCGCCAGCAATGATGCAACTTGACCATGCCTCCTGAATATTGATGAAATATATTGAATCAGGAAGCCTGTGTAGAGCGAACAAACGGCTAAGCGATAAGGTAACCAATAGGTGCCCTGACCTGCATCGCCATATGTGACAAACTTTTATTCACGTTCTCGGAGCTAACTGACGGCTGCTTCCGTGACAACAACTACTCGTTGACTGGATTGGTTTGTGATGTGGAAGACGAACTAAACATCTCACGTAGGGCTCTCGAAAAGCGGTTCGAGCATGCTAATGGCCCCTGGTATGCCCGCTGCACTGTGAATTATACCTGAACCAGATGATCACCCTTAATGCCATCAACTGATAAACCAAGTCACCTTAGCGTTTCCTATGGTTGTAGAGCCAGAAGATGCAGAGACCTTGTGCGGTAGTAGATTGAAGAAAGTAGCTCTTCCTATATCAAGGTCTTCAAAGAATTAGAGATACGCTCGGGATGGACCTAGCACTGCCAGTAAAGTATATCCTAAAGGTAATAATAGATGCAGTACATAAGCACATTGTTCTGGTTATTGGGCATGCACACAACTATAATAAAATAATTGCGCTCCATGAAGCTGATGTGGATAGCTTAATATATATATTCCTCAACAAAGCACCCGATAGCAATTAACTTTAGGTAATGACAGCAAATAATGTCCACTGCTATCCAACCTTAGATTTATATACTTCCCATACAGCAGAGAACGAAAAGATTTACGGGATATCCAAAAGCGACGGTTTTGCATAAAGCATGATCAAGAATATTAATAGAAGAAATTATTACAATTCTCACGGGATCCCAAACCGAAATTTAGTATATATAATGCCGATCGCACTGTTGGGGGTATCTAATACACAGGTACTCCGTTGATTATAGAGACTAATTAGCTGGCAGAGGGTTTGGCATCCCCTATAGTCTGTGTGTACCTCTTGAAGTGTATTTGCTCATATACGAATTGGCATGACCCGGATCAATGTTCTCAAGGCAGCCATAGCCGACAGGGTTGGATATCACGATCGAGAAAGGATTGAAGTAGGGTGAAAGGTTGACTTAGTACTACTGGTCGAAAGTTTCCAGTTATAAGCAAATTCATCAAGGGTCATTGCATTTAAAAGGTGGCAAACACGTCAGTTACAACTAACATTATCTTAGTATATCCATACCATTGCCCCGAGTATAGCCCGAGTTGTAAACGTTTCTTGATAAATAGTAAACTCACCGCCACCCGAGCCAAAATACATTTTACTCCTGACCATCTCGGCATCCCGCCCATCGTGTGTAAGCTACTTAGATTAACTAAGTCGATACAATAGTATTACTAGTCCAGTATCCACCATGTGAGGTAGTTAGTTAGTCAGAGCTTACTAGATGCGTTACTAAGTAAAATTCAGGTTGTCCTGTTGTGGTTTACCATTCGAACCACCTACGTTTCCCGTGCCCTACAAACCCATCGGCATCCCACCCAGCTCTCCCATGCAGAATATCTATAATGCAGCGATAAAATATAGACCAACTACCGGGTTTGAGGCTTGGGGTTTTTTTCTTCTTTTTGTATTTTCATTTCTGATTTATATTCCTTCTTTTTTCCCATCTACCGGGGCTTCAACGATCCATACATCAGTCATCCTTTCTGTTCCCTCAATTGTGATATGGTCATAAATACCCAGAGCAATTAGATCATCATGGGTCCGCTTGAAGACCTAGAAAATGCACAGATGGGAGAGCATGGAGTAGCTCCTAATGTTGGTGCGGTTACAAATGGCTACGTTCTCTCAAACCTCGACCTTGAGATTTCAAAACTACCCAGCATCGCAAATCCTCCCGAATATGAGATTCACTGGAGAACTCACGATTACGAAAACCCTCGGCTGTGGCCTCTCTGGTATAAGGGAATTGCCATAATGACCATGAGTCTTAGCGCAACCGTTGTCAGTCTATTCAGCACCTTATATACCTCTGGAATGCCGGGAATACAGGACGAGTTCCATGTTTCGAAACTTGTAGCTCTTCTCGGGGTTACTACCTATCTTCTTGGGATGGGGGCGGGAAGCATTATTTTTGCTCCATTAAGCGAGGTCGTGGGTCGACGTCCGGTTTATATTGGCTCCCTGAGTATGTTTCTAATCTTAATTCTGCCGAGTGCCCTTGCAAGGAATATCGAGGCAATCCTCATCAGCAGGTTTTTTGGGGGGTTCTTTGGCAGTGCGATGATGTCAAACTCGCCTGCGTCCGTCAATGACATTGTCTCGGATGAGCACCGCGCTCTAGCATTTGGTGTCTGGTCCATTGGTCCTACAAACGGGCCAGTATATGGCCCAATTATTGGGGGATTCGTTTTTGAAAGTCTAGGTTGGAGGTGGACCAACTGGGTTGTCCTTATCATTGGTGCGGTAGATCTAGCGTTGTTAGCGTCTATCAAAGAGACGTATGCCCCCGTAATATTAAGAAAGCAGGCCGAATTGCGACGCAAGGCAACACAGAACCCCAAGTGGTGGTCACGGTATGACGGTGGCCAGGACCTGAAATCGTTGTTGAAGACAAGCCTCAGTCGACCATTTGTGATGATGGTAACAGAACCTATATGGTAAGAAGCACTCCGTTTGGACCTCTTCAAGAGAGAGACGGTCGGTCAATCATATTACGTTAGATCATATACTAACAAATACGGCAGTATGTTCTGGGATAGTTATGTGGCAATAGTGTATGCGATTCTTTATCTGGCGTTCGTTGCATACCCGATTGCTTTCCAACAGGAACGTGGATGGTCGCCAGGTATCGGTGGCCTATCCTTTACAGGGATTGGCATCGGTGTCTTGATAGCTATTGCACTTGAACCTGCCTTCCGCAAAATAATCAATCTTCATCGCAGGGACCCTGAAACTGGTGAAGTCCCTCCCGAGGCTATGGTCAGCATTGTTGTATTCGGTGCAACCCTTCTGGCCATTGGTCAATTATGGTTTGCATGGACGTGTACCCCAGATATTCACTGGGTCGTCCCGATCCTTGCGGGTGTTCCTTTTGGGATGGGTAATGCATGCGTTTTTATTTACGCCAGCAGCTACATGGCACGCTCCTATGGGATATATGCAGCATCTGCGCTTGCAGGGAATATGGTTTTACGTAGTATCATGGGGGCTTACCTACCTCTTGCGGGACCATCAATGTACAGCACATTGGGTTTAAACTGGGCCAGTAGCCTCCTGGGAATTGTGGAAGCAGTCTGCATATTAATTCCCGTCGGATTCTACTTATACGGCGACCGCATCCGACAAGCCAGTCCCCTGATCAAGGAGATGGAAAAGAATCGACCCCCCCAGTGAGATTACTCCTTGTATTTTTGGGGGTAGAGGGTGGACATTATATGTGCTCTGACAGCTATTATATATCTTGTCCGTTGCGTCCAGCTATACACGCCTCCTATATTTCTAAACGCACGTGCTAATCCCAACTTGCCTAGTATTTAAGAGCTATCCACTGGTCGTGTGTATCCCCGCCCCTGTCTTTTGTAATGAGCTATAGTTGCACTGTCGTTCTGCTATATAACTATCAGGACTCCTGGCTGACGAACTTAAGTTGCGTAACTTTCGGATGAGGTAATTCCATCACCAAAAATGTCTATATGCCAGTTCTCTACTAGGCTTTCTCTTTTCTATAGTACCATACCTTGGTTACGTGCGTTGTGAAGAGCTCAACAGTCCATATTTAAAGATTAAATGTAATTTACCATGGCCTAGGAGTCAGGCATACACGTCGGCAAGGGAGCACTAGTTCCCTTCACCCAAGACTACGGTATATGTAATCAGCACAGCTCTAGGATTATTTCAAGTTGACTAAACATCCCAGTAAATAAACAACAATAGACAACTGCGGCACTCCCAAAAGGCTCCACAATGTGACCCCCCTTAAGCCAGATAGAGAGCACGCCGCTAAAAGGTGGCAAGGGCAGAGGCTAATGAAACAGAACTAAGCAACTTCCTGCAAGGTCTTCCTGTTGCTGTACACATGATTTGTTGGGCCATGCACATTGCTGTCGATAGAAGCCCCTAGTGGTGGATAATTGTTGAACTAGTTCGTAAGACATGCTTTGATTACATATGGGTGGGGGATTCCGGCTGGTGGTCGTAATATCGTAGGGTAGAGAGCAGAATGAAGTACGCCATTAAATGAGAGCCTGTGCTTCCACCATTATCAACAAGTATTCCATCTCGGAGGTTAAAACCAGTTTTCTCCGCTGTCTCACTCTCCCGAAGACCACGTTACAGATAGACAGCTATTAAGGATGAAGGGAGCTGTTCGCAACGCCGTCGAGGTCTTGGAGCACAGCCAAGGCGGAGAAAGTATGGAGAAGGCTCTGGAGTGGGCTTTAAGAGAAAAGGATAAATAAGTCTGATAATGCGCCCGTTTAACAACTAAAAAGTAACGATTTCTCCATCGTTTTCCATATCACACGTTTGCCTTGCTGATTGCCCCTTTGCTAGCTGTGGACGCTTCCCGAAAACATAACATTCGAAGACCACCCTCAAGCCATGAAGTTTATCGCAATTACGATGACCCTTTTCGCCCTTTCTGCTGGCGCCAGGGCTGCCTGTCCCGTCCAGTTCCCGCATGACACGGTTTGGGGGGAGTGGACTCTGTGCTGCGACTACATCGGCCCTAATGATGTGAGTACAACGCCGTAGCTGCCAGGCATACCAATTCTATTCGTGCTCCATGAGTGGTTTTTACAGCACTAATGATCTACCCCAGGTTGCTAACCATTGCTGCGACCAAAATGGCTTCAACACCGGCAGTGGCGCACCCGGATGTGCCGCCTGATGCCTATTCGTTCCTTCTGTGGGCCATACCCTGGGTCTAAGGGCGACCAAAGAGGGAGTTCAGGGATGAAAGGGTACACGCATCGGTCGCGGGAGAATCGAAGGAAAAAGGGAGGCAGGGTCAAATCATTGTAAAGAACATCCAACTTTGTGGAAACTGCAGAATCATTCCCCGGTTGAGACGGCCAATGTCCTGTAATTCACGCGAACCCAAAAATGAAACCGTTAGGAAACCCTGGAGTAGCTAAGGCTTGAATTACCTGATTTTTTTTCCGAACTTTGCTGAGCCCACCAAGGTGAACCAGTGAGCCATTCCCACCAACCAATGCAGTGTGTAACAGTTCCGTATTTTGGACCTGGGGCTGACGATCCTCCCGCACTGGCGAGCAATGCGCCAGGACTTTTTTGGCAGCCTTCGAGCGGCTTCAGAAGAGAATTTCAGAGCCTAGCCGTGTTGGGAAGCAATATCCGCCAAGAATAATTCGGGCTCCACTGCGAGAACCACGGTCGAATAATTTATGGGCCGTGGAGAGATCCGGTTCCGTGTTTCTAACCTTCTGTGCGTCGTTGATTCATTAGGGTTGGCGTCAGTCAAGGTAACGTCATGTTCTGGGAGCTACCAGAAGAAGGGGAAACCTCGGAGACATCTTTGTGTTTACTTGTCCCAGATTTGTAGAATATGGGGCACTCATCCTACGTATCCCTCGTGTGGGGACCTAACGTATTCCCCAAAATGGATCGACATGTCGGCCAAAAATGTGATTTCATCTGACGCTACAGGGCGCTTCCAGGGAGGAGGACAGTTAAGATCCCAGAATCATGATAGTAAGATCTTAAACCGTCGTCATTGGTGCTGTCTACTGTATGTGTCTGAAAGGGGGGAAGGGGTTCACAGAATCTAGGGGCATCGACAGTGGATTGTGAAATTCTAGTGTCACTACAATCGTGTAGCCCTTACCTATTCTATCGAAATGAAATGCAGTTTAGCGGTTTCAACTCTGGGTTGCCACCCTTTTCCTGGCATAGTAATGTATTCTGCTGGGAGGGGTTTTCAATCGACTGTAGTGATATTCGAGTAATGAGACCCCGTCAAATTGAACTCCTACAATGGCTGTAGGAGGCAAGAGAAGCAGCCAGACAAGCCTCCCAGTGTTGAGCTGGTCGTGGAGCCTACCTGCTCGGTTGCTTGTTCTACAAGCCCCAAATGATAATTGCTACATCGGACGAGCTGCATCGAGTAAGATGCCCGCCCATGATACTCTAAATCCTGCCCTAGACATAGATTTGTCAATATCTCCAAGTATTTTGTCAGCGCTTTCCAGCTCCATTATTCAGCAGGGCCCATACCTCAGATAATCAAGAAGTATGGGAAAGGCTTTAAAAAGCGCAGAATACTCTCCCACCATCATCCAGTCAAGCATCCAGAAGGCAAAGGAACGACTCGACATCCACAAGCACTTCACAACGCATCGACTCACAATGTGTACGTATCTTCCCACATACCTGGCCGACAGCTAACCATGCACGCAGCATCTTCCAATGTTCGCGCATATAAACTTGGAGAAATACATGCCGGCGCAGCATTTACTTCCCTCATTCGCATGAGCCCCAGTCTGTCACTTCAGGAGATTGTCAACTTCCAAGATGGTCACCGTGAGACCATGGACACACGCCCTGGGATGTACCTCAAATATCTCCCTCATCGCGTGGATAGTTTGACCGGCCATTACCTGACCGGTGGTGCCTACCTGTTCGACACCTATGAGAACGCTCTTGATTACGGAACCTGGACCACCGAGACCTACGAGGTCGGCGAACCCAAAGTCAAATTCTGGAGCCAGCCAGTATTCCAAGAAGCCGTCCGTTCAATTTGGCGTGTCATTGGCGCCTACAACTTTGATCCCGTTGAAACCCATGCTGTCGGTCGCTTTCAGGAATGGAGCTACACGGACGATGGTCAGGATGCCGTCGAACGACTAAAGGCAATTTATCCGACCCTCAAAGACTCGGCCAGGGCACAAGGGTCAGCCGCATTATGGCTACTCCACCAACCTGATGAAAAGAAGATCGCCATTCAACTCGCCTTTGCAAAGTCTCCTACTATGGAGAATCAAGAACAGTACTTGAAACTGGTGGAGAGAAACACATCTCTGGCGCATCATTTCCCAGTGGAGTTGCAGACTGAAATATTGTTTGACCGGACGAGTTGGTTCTTGTCTCTCTGGCTCCCTCGGTCCCGCCTTGAGGGTGGGGTCCACCAATTGACTCCAAATACTCCCATGCTTCCTGCTGTTACAGGATCACCTTAAGGCTGTGCGTGTATATACGGCGAATATGCCACGGAGGTAGCGTGTATCGTACCCTCAAAGGAGCAGGGGCCTTGGGGATGAGAATAACTCCTAGCCCAAATCCAAGCTTCGTATTTAGTGTCTTTAGGCTTAATGCTTATTTTGACCCTTCAATTAACAGTTGTAAGCCCTGTCGCTACGTTGTAAAATCCGTTATCATTTGGGGTTCCGCCTACCATGGTGCATTCCAAGGACGGAGATGATTCCTACATCCTCCAGCAGCTGTAACAGAGGATACGCTACGCGGAGCTTCGGCTGGGAACCCACATGGAACCAGGGATCACCTATAGCTATAACCGCGCCGAGAACTAATGGATGGCGCGGCGCCAACGGCTCAATTGCTTATTATTCATCCGTCTTGGCGGTCGGTGATTTAGGTCCATTCCTCATAATGTGGTCTTGTTGCCGGCACGTAGGCTTCTTTGAAAGTTCACTCTCGCCTTACTGCCTTGTGAGGCTCCACGATCAACAATTGGGTTTGATAGTCTACTGAGCACTAGCAACTGGGCCTCTCACCAGATCATGAAGGTCAGGAGTTTATCCGTGTGTCAAACCTGCCGAGAGCGCAAACTAGGGGTATGTATTGAAAACGGGCAGAGCACGCAATATCCACGCAGCCCGCGGTTAACTGCAGCATACAGTGTGACGGGAAGCGCCCTGAATGTACTCAGTGCCGCTTTTCCGAGCGACCATGTCCGGGTTATAAAAATAAAATCATATTTGTCCCTCAAGGGTCGCAGCCGGCCAGTAGGAACAAGGGCGACGGTTCCGCCTCTGGGGGGGTGGAGTTGGACACTTCATCCCATCACCTCGTATCGGCTTTCACAACGTTCCGGTGGTCCACGGTCGAGGAATTCTTCGCCTTAGGAATAGCTCATTTCATCCCCGAGCCCCAACTTCCTCTCTTGCCGTTGGAATCGACAACATCGCAGTCCCTCGTTTGTGCTTCGTGGCTAGGCGTTCTTCCGAAAATCACGGACCATGGGAAGTACGGGTCGCTTCTTGTCCAGACCATCAGGACCCTTGGCCTTTCTATTCTTTGTAAAGGATCGGCGAAAGCAACGTGGAACTCTCAACGGCTCGAGTCGTATTGCTCAGCGATCCACCTCCTGCGGAACCGGCTGCTGGCGAGCAATGATAACAGCCATGGGGAAACGACTGCGGCGATTATGACATTGACTTTATCTGAGGTATGCCCACAGCAAATGCCGGGTAGGCTAATACCCAGATAAGCGCCAGTCTAACCCTGTGGGACCAGCTAATGTTTCCAACGTCAAAGCACGGTTGGATAGCTCATGTGAAGGCCGTGAGTGAACTGATGCGACACTCTGGGCCCGCGGCGTTCGTCGCCCCTCCATGCCATAAGCTGTTTGTTGGTTTCCGCGCACTTATTGTATGTATGGCCAACCCCGTGACTCAAGATACGAAGATAACCCTCCTCTAGCTGACGGAGGCAATCCTCTCACGGACATGGACTTTCCTCGAACTGCCCGAGTGGCAGAATGTGCCCTTTCAGCAGAGTGGTCCCTCGTCCCTGCAACGGCTTCTAAGCTGTGCTGTTAGCCTTCCTTCGTTATTGCAACAAGTGGACAGACTGAAAGACTCTACCCCAGACGAAGCGCAGTGTGTTGCCAGAGACACCCTTTCAGCGCTATATATCACGTTGCAGAGGCTGGAAAAGTGGGAGAAATTCTATCACAGCAGCTGTCAGAGTCCTTTATATTGGCTAGAGACATCCCGTGGTGCGCATTCCGGTGGAACAAGCACTAGATCGACCTACACAGGGGCCCTCTCATTTCCCAACGTGGTTACAGCGACTTCTTGTATTTTCCTCTGGGCCTTCAAAATCGTTTGCCTCACAGAGATGGACCAGCTAATGACTTTATACAACATTCCTCGGAGCGATATATGCCTTGATAGCCACTTAGCACACCAGCTACGAGATCATTCATTGGATCTCTCAGTCAAGATTTGTCAAAGTATGGCTTACTTCTTGGACGACACAATGAAGTTTTATGGGCCTGGTGCAGCCATGTTCCCTTTCAGCATCGCATATGGAACTCTCTATTCATATCGTGATGAGCTTGCGGACCAGGTGGAGTTGTGCATGCATATAAACGGTCGCCTTTCCCAGAAAGGGTTCTATATCGAGCCTCTCTATGTCAAGGTCAGACTTTGCCGTCCATCCAATGTTCGTATCAACATATGGGACTTTCCGTTAACCGCGACCTTTCTTAGTGACCCTGCCACCCTTTGTATTTGAGTAGTATTTGTGACTTTGGCCAAGTTGTTCAATGAAATAGTGGCTCATGTTCCAAAGAGATATGGCTGTGCTGAAGTAAAGAGTACTCGAATAGCTATCCTTCCGGCTTTATCCGCAAGTCCTATGCCCCTGCTCGCTAAAGCTAAAACCGTACAATACATTATCATTGTTTCTGGCTCGGACGGTGACCTACTATATACCGTTTCCTAAGATGAGTAGCTCAGAGTATAGACAACGATCGGGCCTATTAATCTGGTGGATCCTGTTATCCCATTATTCACTGAGCTGGGGGTGTGTCCCTGAACCTGCTAATGGTGATCGCGAGCATGCCTTCGCAATACCTATCCATGGATGTCGCCCGCGGTTGATCGCTCCAAGCGCTACAATCCTAGCAAAGCAGCCAAACAACCCGGCTATTCTGTCGAGACCGAAGACCGCCAGCATATACTTCGACATTTATCGTACCTTGAAATTGTCCCGTGCCCTGGTACGAGAAAGGGAAAGGACAACCGATCCTACGACGCCGTGTCGAAAAAGGGTGAAAGTTCTATGGTCTACCTAAGCATGTGGCCCAACCTACGCATTCTCAATACCTCTCTAATGGGAAAGTGGTAAATCCAACGCTTAGATCTCTTTGAGGCGAAGCAAATGAGGAGTTATTGCCAACCCACAGCGTCAACATGAGGGTTCCCCAAGTGGGTATTCCGTTTCGGGCAAGATATTTCGCCAAGGCCGTCAATTTGATCCCTAAAGAACACTGTGTTACGAGAATCCGCCACCTAAGCTGCAAAGCCCTGGCCCACACGAGCAAGTTTAGAGATTTCGTACCAAAGAAGCAGGAAGTATGGTGAGGGTCGATATAAAGGTCAGCAGATCAACTCGAACTTTCTGCAACTTACCTCTTCATCTCTCCCGCGGACACAAAACACCCTCGAACAACCTGAATACGCCCCCCATCATCATGACAATCACTAGCAGCAAATTATCTCTAAATATTACCTTCATTGGTACTGCTACGGCGATTCTCGAGGTCAATGGTAGTAACTTTCTTACCGATCCGTTTTTCTCCCCCGCCGGTAGGGTTTGGGACCTGGGCGTTGCTACCCTCCAAGTCAGCGATGATCCTGCATTGCAGATGAACCAACTACCTCCAATCGACGCTGTTCTGCTGAGCCACGAGGATCACCCGGACAACCTGGACGACTTTGGGCGACAGCTTCTCGATGGTCGCCGGGTGTTCACCACCCAGGATGGCGCCAAGAACCTTTCTCCTCGTCCCGGTGTAGTGGGCATGTCGCCCTGGGAGACCAAGCCCTTACACCTCAACGGTCAACGATATGAAATTACTGCGACACCCTGCGTCCATATGCCTGGAGGCGAGTGCACCGGCTTTATCATTAGCGCGGCGGAGTTCGGGCAAACTGCCGGCCTTCCCAATGCTATCTGGTTCTCGGGAGACACGATCTACATTGAGGAATTGAAGGAGATCGGGAAGAAGTTCCACATTGCCGCAGCGATTATGAATATTGGGGCCGCGAAAGGTCCTGGTGATATTCCGCTTACCATTGATGGCAAGGATGCCAGTCGCCTGTTAAGAGAAATTGGTGCCGGTATTTTAGTGCCGATGCATTATGAGTCTTGGGGTCATTTTACCGAAAATGGGAAAGCTTTGGAAAAGGCCTTTGCGGAATCTGGTGTCGCAGATGATGTTTGTTGGCTGCAGCCGGGTCAGAAAACTAAGGTGCTTTAGGATTGTATATTAGTATGAGTACCTGACTGTGTAATCTTCACCTGGCCTTCCAAGTCTTGTCCAATACTACCAGCGTAGAGCATGTTAATCCTTGGAATGGTATTTTCAACTATTCTGTCTTTATCAGTCGGCAAGATGGTATACGCCTCGTACGATATGATGCGTAGTAACTATACCGTTACGCGCCGTGATAGCTTTCCAGCGGGGGATAGTTGGTACGATATTGATTAAACTTTCTCACATACAATTTCGACCACGTACTAAGGTTTTCTAACGAAGAAAAAGGGTTCTAAGACGTGCTTGCAGTACTATAAAAACACACACCAGAAAGGCAAGGCTCAAACATAGGTATGGACTCCGACGTGCCTTTCTCATCTGGACCAGCCCGAGTGATGGCAGAGTTCCGATACCTCGATGGCCCCAGTCATATTCATTTGATTAGCTTATAGCTATGGACAACCCACCAGTCCATCCATGATGCCGACTTTGTATCCATAGACATCCCGATCGACACTACGAATAGCACGATAAATAGCGAGCTTTTCCAGTCCGGTCAGACTGGTGTGAGCAGGTCACTTTACCTCTGCCCCTTCACTCACATAATTTACACGAGGAAAGGACGGCAGCCGTAGTATCTCGATCAAATCAAGGGATATGTCAAATGCTGATGGTGCATCGGATATGACCACTGATAGGAATCACAATAAACCTTTCTATAGGAAGGGCGAAGGGACCCGCCAGTAAGAGGGACTCCGGACAATCCAGTCTTTAGGTGAGGAACGCAGTCGAGACCGGCCACGGCCTCTTTCCCATCCTGCGCCGATAAATGCTAGCAACAGAAAGCAATCGTTATATTCAGCTACCATTTCCTAATACTGATCAGGTTTTAGTGATGAGGGTGGCTAGCCCTTTCGCCGCGAGAAATGCCAATACCGCCAAACCAAGCCTCTTGCTTAGCCGCTTAACAACCCAATACCATCTAGACCAGTACTGTTTATGCTCTTGTTTCATAGCGTCCTGTGCCGTGTTCAAATACGGGAAATCACCCTTTGGGATTGGCAAGTCCAGGAACTCACATAACGGACCCCACCCATCACTCGGATGAAATTCCAAAAGCCTTTCTTTTGGCACGGTGCGGCGAACGTAGTCATTGTGATAATCAAAAGATTGGAGAATCTCTGGGTGCGCTGATGGGCTGTATGGCACAAGGCCTTTGGATAAAATCGACATGGTCCGATTGAGGAAGCGATAGTATGGTGCAGCAAATTCATGATCGAAGAAGCACAACAACGGCCACGATTTCCACGAAAGTATCTGAAGGAGAAATGTCTGCATAGATTTGAGCCACGCTTCGCGAGGACGAGTTGTAAGAATGACTTTAGCATCGGGGTATGCGGCAATCATTTCATCAACAAAAAAACAGCAGGGATCAGCTGAGGCGGCCTAATAGTAATATAGATTAGGATTTGTATCTCCAGTGGCCTTTCTAATTTCAATCCATGGGTGGGATCTGCCACTGCTGGATCAGCAATCAAAGAGGTATCACCCAAGTTGAAACTCTCAGATCAAACTTGTATCAAAGGTTCCGGAGCTGCAAATTTCGTCGGGCTCTGCGGGTTCACTTGCAAGTACGGATATTGCCCCGTAGGCGCATGTTATTGCACTGCGATGGGTGCTGAAAGGAAGAAGCCCAAAGCCACAGGGAACGAAGGATATCCCAAAAACGGCGACGCCAATTACGGAGGGCTTTGCTCGTTCGCCTGTCACCTTGGATACTGTCCCGAATCTGCTTGCTCGTAGACACCGTCGCCACCATATATCCCTCCCAGCTCTCCATTTGCTCCTCGCGCTTGCACAGGGGGCCACAGTGACCATGGAGAAAAGTATGCCGGGCTGTGTAGCTTTGCCTGTGCTTATGGATACTGCCCAATTAGCACATGCTGGTGCGATACAGTAGGCGATTTGAACGTTCCACCGCCCCCATCCGATGTTAAAGGTGTCCCAGACACCAGCGATGCAGATGAGTATCAGCTGCTCAAAGGGCTCTGCAATTTTGCGTGTAGTCGAGACTATTGCCCTCCTGGTGCCTGCCGGCTGGCCTCTGAAAGCGGTGATGATGAGTACGATGACGACAGTGACGACAATAACCGGCCGACGGAGATTATCGTAGATGGATCGATCTGGCATGACATAAACCCAGCAGTCAGCTGCGGCTCAAGCTGTATACTCGTGCTCCCTCCAGTTACTCTCCCAAGCCCGACAGTCATCACATTCGATAATGACCAAGGGGGCTACCAAACCACGTTAAACGTGGCATGGGATGTTGCTGTCACTACCACATTGCCGGATGGCCAAGTAGTAGCTACTTCGAGTATTAGCCACATTCCAGAATTTCTGTTCCGCCGAGTGAGTCATTTCCCTGTTTCGGAAAAATCCAAGGAAGTGAAACGCACTTACTAACTTCATCGATAAGCCACGGATAGTGTCTTGCCACTGTTAGTGTCTTGCCACTGTGGCCGGTAACAATCTCGAGTCCAATTCCTACGATAACCATTTATCCTATGTATCGTATTCCTCCGCAAACAATCGCCATTACGGATGACCCAAACCCCCTGTCGGTAGAGGGGGTCTCGCATCTGCCAATCACTCGAGATGTGATCATCCCACCTTACCCTTGGGTATCTGAATCAGCTCGAGACAACAAGATTCCGCCTGTGACATTCACTTCCGCTTCAGACAGCAGCAATGGCCCCAAGTGTACCAACCGTGCCCGATGTGGCTCAGGATGCCACTCTAAGCACTTCTGCGACGGTGGTCCATGTCTCATTGGTTGCGGCGGCGGCGGCTTCGCTGCCCCGAACGACCCGAAACCGCTCCCGAACCCTCATCCAGGCCGTGGACACAATGACAACGATAACGACGACGACAATTCGCAAACATGTACAACGACAGCAACAGTAACAGATTTATGGGTCTCATGCTCCACCATCAATCCCTCTTCCACCTCCTGCACCACCACTAGTAGTCATGTCCACAGCGGCTGCCGCGCCACGGCCTCCGCCACTACCACAGGTGTTAGTGATATCTGCCGCCGGAACTCTCGAGACGAAGACCAAGACTCTGATGGTGGTGCTGGCTCCGGTCTCATTACAACGATTGATGAATACAAGTCGACGACTACCACCGCGACAAAGACCACCGCCACCCCAAAGACAATCCCGACCAGAAGTGTCCAGCAGGGCGTCCTAACATGCCAGTAAGACATTGACAACTATCAACAAGGTGATTCACGGTATTATGCTACTTTGGCTGATATCTCCACAGCCGCTCAGCAAAGATGCGAGGGTTTATATACCCACTTCAATGATGGGCTCCAGTTTACTTCTGTGAGAGGCATTGGAGAACGCAATACCTGGTCGCTTGCGATGCAGGACACGAAGGGAAGCGGCTGTCCTGCCGCCCCCAACTTTAAAGCCAAAAAGCATCAAGCTGCCATTGATACCTGCACTGCGAATCTGAATATCATAATCAACAACTATCAGTAACGTTCCAGTAACGTTCTTTTCTACCCCCCGCCTTGCCATGATGGTGCTAATGAACAATAGGCGACGTTGCAGCGAATGGTCATGACTACTGGAAGAGAGGAGGCAAGTTTTATTCGAGATTGTATGAGATACGAATTCTCAAAGACAGGGGGGCCACTATAGATGTATCGCTCACCGGTTTCTGTCCAGAGTTGCTACCTTTACATCAAGCTAATAGTCTTTTATAGTATATTTCCAAATGATATGATAGAACTACTTATTAATCATGATCAGCTATCGAGGAAATTAAGGCTCAACTATGGTTTCTCTTTCGACCACATACGTTGCGAGGTTTTTGCTTATGTCTAAGAGCAAGATGGACATCGTGCAACCGGTACCTCAATCAGTCAGTCAGACAAGACGGCCTTTCTGTACTGAAAGCGACGGTGAATCCTGCGGAAGATAGATTGCCGATAAGGAGCGCTTGAATTTGTCATAATAAGATCAAGGATGAAATTTATCTCCACTGGAATGATATGTTTTGTAGACTGAGGACATGCCACAACGTTATATCGCCACAAAGCATTTGGACATCTAAGCATACATGGACTATCCTCGTCACCATTCCCCACGGTATTGTACGAGATATTGAAAAGAGCAAAGGGCTGCCTTGTCAAAAAGGGATTGATACTTGAATTTATGAGTTCCAAAGCGGACCTTAGTGGAGAGACCGAACTTTAAACCCTATTGCCTAGTATTCTATGGTTAGGAGCTGCATTAAACTGCGAAGGGCAATGTAGGAATTGTGGATAGCTCAAGTAGTGAGTGCACCACAATCCTTCGTATAGTCCTACCTTGACCATCGCTATATAAATTAACGGGCGACTGTCATTCAAGACAATCGCACATTCGTTCCATGTAAGCTACACATAGTTAGCCTTATCTTGCCATTCCACTCCCGGCCTCCACAGTCCTCGAGCTCTGTAAAGGTTTGCACGAGACGGACAACAGTATATTCCGCTACGGTCAAGGCATATTGTTGCCCAGCACAGATACGCGGTCCTCCATTAAATGGTATATAGCCCCAGCCCGGTCGGATTGTGTACCAGCGGTCAGGGTTGAACTCCTCCGCGTCAGCTCCAAATATATCCTCGCGGCGATGCATCGCATACGGGGTGTAGGCAACACGCGCTCCCCGTGGAACGAAGATTGGGCTTTTCCCATCTGGCCCACCCCCAACAGGTAGAATGGTATCTTTGGCAGCATCGCGACCATTAGTTGGAACCACAGGGTAGAGGCGAAGTGCTGCAATGTCTCATCAGCTTCTGCCTCTCACTAATTCATAATGGAGAGGACGTGGAGCCGCTGCAGTGGATTAATGGGGCGGGTGGCTTACATTCGTTAAGCAAATGACGAAGGAATGTGAGCCCTCTGAGGGTCTCATACGTGGGTTGTTTTCCTTGCAAGCCTTGAACCTCTTGCTGCAGCCTTTTCCACAGGTCCGGCCGCTGAGATAATATCACAAAGAGGTTGCTCAGTAAACTGGCCGTTGTGTCTCTGCCGGCTAGCAAAATATTCATCAGCTCGTTGCGGAGGACCAATGGATCGTTAGTCTCCTTGACCAACTCGTCTAAAAACACGTAGGAGACATTATTCTCCTTTTCAACATCAAGGGTACCCCTTCGGTGTCGGTCGAGTGCCCGTTGCACATATTGATCCACGTATTCATGGCAGAAACGACAAGCGTCAGAGAACTGTTTCTTTCGGTAGAAGCCGCGCAGTGGACCTAATCGAAACCGTGTGGACAGCCCATCCTGTGCCAAATCAAATTGGGCTCCAAAGTCATTAGACTCCGGTTGATCCTGCTTGCCGAGGCTATTCACCGATTCACCCAGGAGGAATTCTGTGACCGAGTCGATGGTCAGCTGGAAAAAAAGGGGCTGCAGGTCAATTGGAGTCTTTCTCGGGATATGGGAGATGAGATGTTGCACGTGCGTCTCAATGAGGCTGAGATCAAGCAGCTGGGCTTTCTTGAAGGTCGGCCGGATCATTGCCCGGGAATGCTTAGGAGCATTAGCGGTACTTATTGCATGGATTGAATGGAATCTTGATGGGTTCCTACCTGCCAACGACTCCCGTCAGTCGTAAAAATGCCACTGCCCAGCAAAGGCCCGAACACTTTCAGTCGCGATCCAAGAACGTAGTCCTCAAAATTTGTCGACAGAATCGCTTTTACATTCTCGGGCTCCATCGTCAGAAACATTGTGGATCCCATCATCGAAACCGAGTACGTATTGCCGTACTGCTTGTAGCGGTCCAAACCATCCTGTAGCAGCCGATCGGTTTTGGCAACCTGTAACCGTTTGAGGAAGTATTGGATCCCAATCACATTTTCCCACTGCTTATATTGAACTGGGGGGAGGCATCCGTGTGCTCTCTTGATCTTTGACCTGGTCAAGTAAAGGTGCAAGCGGAAATAGAGATAGAGCAGTATACCTGCCAGGAGCAAGTGCGCTAACGCGGATTCGACATCCATGGAGAGAGTATAGAACTCGTCTTGCTGCTCTCATCGGGGCAGAGATCTGACCGTGAGTATATGAAACCATGACAAGGTCAATAGATTTAACAGACCATGCTTGTGGTCATCAGTTCTTCTAAGGCATCGAGCCCTTCTGCTGACCGTCTGATAGACCAGGGTTGTCTTGCCCACCATTGTCAGATTGACCCGCGGTCCACTAGGCAGCCGCGTCACCCATTTTCGTCGGTGGGGCTCTATCTGACCGAGGGGTGGGAATACACTTTTATTCCAGCGGTGACAGATACTGAATGGAAGAGTGGGAGGTCAGGTCACCACCTGCATGTTCTAATTCATGGATCAGTGATATAAATTAGGCAGCAAATGCTGGAAACACGAGAGAAAGAGAGGAGAAAACCCGAGCGGGCAAATACGAGAGACATTGCAAGAGCGATTAACATTGAGATTAACCAACAAGCAAAATGCCGGGACAAGATCAATACATGCTCCAACGAGACTTCCAAGCGTCCTGTCGGTTCGTCCCCTGCGCACCGTCTACTGGATAGCCACTGATCCCCACAGTCTGAACCTTCAAACCTACTTATGGAGAGACTCCTTAGGATACATCATCCATCCCGCCATTCCGCCACTGCCAGCGAATGGCCGTGTGGCCGACGTCGGAACAGGAACAGGGTCTGTATATGTTGACTCAGAAGCGGTCTGACACACAGCGTACTAAATTAAATCATATTGGAACAGGTTGTGGCTGGCCCAACTACACTCGGAGCAACAAAAGGGGTCGATACGCATGGATGGGTTTGATATTGACATTACCCAATGCCCCACAGCAGGGTGGCTGCCCGATAACATTCATTTCCAACAGTGGAATGCCACCGAACGCCCACCGTCCGAGCTGCATGGGCAGTTTGACTTGGTGCATCTTCGGCTGGTCATGATCGGCATCAGCAACGAGGATGTGTCAGCCTTGGTGGAGCACTTGTCACTGCTGCTGAGTACGTGCTGTTTGTTTTTCGCTACTCTGCCGCGTTCATGAACGGTTGCTGACTTGTCTGTACGGAATAAATAGAGCCAGGGGGTTGGCTCCAATGGGAAGAAATGAATAACTTCGACAACAAAGTCCTCACGGTGGACGAAGCCACCCCGAAAACCGCCATCACAGAACTCCTCCAGTGGATGACCATCGGGCCCAAGGAGCGCCGAAAGGGAAATGAGTACATTGTCCACCCCGCATGGCCGCAGGCCAGAGACTTGTGAATTGCTAACAGCACCTGGGGCAGGTGGCGCTTAACGATTCCGGGCGTTCTGCAACAGCACGGCTTCACGAATGTGACGGTGGAAAATCACATGGACCCACCGCACTTGAGGAGGTGGCTGACCGAGGTGTAGGTGCTCAATTGATTCAGAGATAGCTGTGCAGATACTGATGGTAGAAGCTCATTTCAAACGTTGACGGAATTTGCCAGCAAGCAGTTTGCTCCGGACTCCAAGGAAGCCACTTGGCTGACGCAAATCCTGGCGGATGCCCACGGGGAATGTAAGAATGGCGCCGCGATTCATATGGGAAAATTGATTTGTTTAGCTCAAAAGGTCGGAGGTCATTGACGGGTGGAAGGGAGAGGCTCCTGAATATCACATCATTTGTGGCCAGACAGATGAATGTGTAGTAGCCGGGTCGCATAGTCAGATGTACATAATTTCATTCACGTCACACCGGGCGTGCGCGTAGGTCTCGCCCCAGAGATAAGCAAGGCAATGAAGACGTTTAGAGCGCGACTCGAGATCGCATATCCACCCCTCGCTGTAACAACAAGCGTACGACCTCCTCATGGCCACCGACCACCGCTAAATGCAGCCCGTTATATCCGGTGCTGTCACAGATATGGGCATCGGCACCATATTGTAAGAGGACGCGAGCCGTGCGAGCATCGCCGCCCATTGCCGCATAATGTAGCGGCGTACGCCCGCATTGATCACACAGATCCGGACCGGCCCCATGCTCCAGCAACATATGCACCAGGACTTGATTGCCACTTGTAGTCGCAAGGTGGAGGGGTGAGCGTCCGTCCGTGTCCTTGGAATCAGGATCCAGCCCCGATTCAAGTAGCAGCCGGACGATTGGGATGTGGTCCGAACGCACAGCCAAGTGCAAGCTGGTGGAGCCACGCACGGTGGGGATTCCATCCATCGAGACGGAGCTGGCCGTCTCCCCAGCCGGCCTCTTACGATCGAGCGACAGTTTCCCATACGGCTTGTGATCACCCTGATTGGAGAGCCCTTGCGTGGTGCTCTGCTCCGAGTGGTCCCGGCCACAACAGTTGCACAGGTCAAGCAGATACTGTCGTGGAGAGAAAGGGCGTGGGACCGCATCAGACGTGACGGGAAAACACAGACCGTCCATATCATGATTCACATTCGGGTCGTGAATCTCCGGTAGACACGGACTTCGGTGTGTCCGAGACTTCTCGCAGCCTTTTTCCTGGCGTGCGCTCGGCATTCTGATTTCCCCGACAGAGAAGATCTCCTGGTTCAACCCGTCGTAATACTTGAGATCTATGAACTCGGCTGCATCGTCCAGACTAGCCTGGTGGCTCCGCAGAAACCCATCAGGCCACAACGTTTCTGGGTCGAGCTGGTCGATCAGGGTCGCCGGCGTCCGCGGTGGATCATCGATGGCCGTTGTTGAATGGGCGGTTGGGCTCCCCGCACAACCCAGCTCAGTGTCTGGCTGCAGCGAGGCGCCGGGATCAGGGGCAGCATGTTCTGGATGATCCGCGGTTGGTGGCTCCGCCTCAACCTGCTGTTGGGTTGCCTTCTCTTTCTGTACTACCCGGGGCTTGCATCAGAGCAGACATCCACAAGGGCTGAACGGGAGACTTACACCTACGTCGTCTACGCTGCGACAGTCGGTTCTGGATCCGTCGACGAGACGCACGATCGGACAGTTGGGACCAATCGTCATCATCTGCAATTCCCTCCCCGGGTGATTTCTCCATCCTCTGGATATGATTCACAATGCACCGTGCCCTATCTCACCACCTAGGGGTAAAATAGTTGGCCCTCGCATTCCATAGATATATAAAGGACGACTCAGACCAGGCTCGCCCCCACACAGAGCAGTGCTTTTGCCGTACCTGTCTTTCTCTCTACTCGTGATGGGAAATACGAAGCACGCTGAAATTAGCCGATGGCACAGTATCCTTGCTTTTGGCCCTTTTCCTCTCTTTGGCTTCATGTCGCTTTAGTGCTTATTCTGCATGATTAGGCCAATCAAGATTTCTGCACAGAGCAAAGGATCCGCCAAATTAGTCAGAAGTAATCAATTCCCGAAGCAATCGGTTGAGGGGGTGTTTCGTTTTGTCTCTTTTCTTATTGTTTTTTTATTACTTCTTCTTCTTCTTCTTCTTCTTCTCTTTATTACTCCTCATAATAGACAAGCACCAAAAGTACTGTTCGCCAGGCGCAATCCGCAATTCATGCGCATAATTGCTTTCCGTTCGGGTTTATCCATGACGGGCTATGCGGCAGCTTACCAATACCGAGATATGTATGAAGAGTGCCAGAGCCCCTCCGCCAGGTCAGCCACGGGAATCTTAGGTTATCCCAACTGGCTGATAGGCGAGCTCCATTGGAGGGGTTTTTGATTTGCCACCACGAGGCGAAATGAGGTCGGCAGCAAATCCACGCGAGGGGATCAAGTTGGAATGGTTCGTGGCATGGGGGTCGATCCTGCGGCCCGGCTCCCGTGCTATAGGGCTGGCAAAAACACCGCCAAGATGCTCGCTAGCCGGTTATCAGTGCACCATTGACCCCTCCAATAACCGCCAGGAGATGTCCGGATTTCTCCACTGTCAGACTGTCAGACGTGGCTGTTGCTCGCTCCGTGTCACGTCGAGTAGGAAGGTGCGGGCGTCATGTCGGGCCAGGGCGCCATCGCTCGTGTCGACTTTCGACCCGGAAGATGAATGACAGCCTTTGGATGCGCATTGGCTGTCTCGTTCCATCCGTTACACCACATGGTGGTATAATATCGGTGCAGAGGAGGGTGAAGTGCCTCCGATGGATTGGCCATGTGTTTCCAGGGGGGACTCGTAACTTTACTCGCGCGCCAAGAATGCTTTGGTTGCTTGGCTCCACGATTCTGGTGAATCCCCATGGCCAGAAGGGGGTTACACGTCCCACTCTCCCCCTGGCTGGGCGCCACGGGATAGTAATCAAGTGGCATTGCTTCGGCGCTTGCTGGACGAAGATTTTCTTGCCAATGTAACTTGGCAAGGCTTATGTGAAACCCCTTCCCCATTTCACCCCGTCGTCCTCTTGGTTGCAATGCGTCCGGCATCCACCCGTAAGGGATTATTGGGGGGGAAGGGGGAATCCATCCCCTATATCCAGGTTCCTCTGCTGGACCGTGGTGGACCTACCACCCCCGATTGGACTATAGATTGGACTGCAGCTATTCGAATACGATGGCGATGCCGGAGCGAACTATCTTCCGTCATCCGGTCACCAGGGTCGCAGGTGTGTAGACTAGGCATACATTGGAGGGTAGTATGGAACCGCCACGCTACAGGGATCGGGCGATTCTATCGCCCGCCTCCACTCGGCAGACTCCGACCTGATTGACCAGTGTGGGTAGGGGATCGATCTGACAGACGAGTGGGTCGCTAGCCTGACCAGCTGCCACCAATGAAAGGTGCATATCTGCAGCCAAAATAGGCACTACGAGCTGCTTACCCAAAGCGGCAATCCCGGTGACTATCCAATGGAATGCAAACCTCATCAGTCACGGCGGGTGGGAGTCAGGGTTAAAACCCACCATTTCGTGCAAATGATTACGATGTCTTTCCTCAACGTTGAGAATCATGGCGGTCGAGTACGCTCGTTCACGTCCTCCCTCCTACAAGTCCGTCGAACTCAGCAGGCACGGTCACCTCACGGATTCCGAGTCCGACTCAGAGTCTGAGTCCGAGCGGGTCCCAGGATCGGCCGTGGATGCATTCCTGCATGCCCATCCTCAGCCAGCGATCAGGGCGGCGGATCCGCTGCGACTGCCCTATCCCGTGGTGATCCCGCAGCGACGACCGGGCAACAAGGAACGGGGTTTCGTCAAGGCATATGCGCCTGTGCTGGAGCAATATGGCATCGGCCACGACGCCTTTCTCGACTTGATCCGCGCCTGCAACAAGGCCATCCAAGCATCGAAATGGCTCGTGGCCATTCAGGTCGCCGCGGCGGGGACGGGGTTTATCCCCAACAATATCGCCATCGGCGTCTCGATGGCCGTGCAAGTCATTGCCGGGGTGATCGCCCAGGCGGAGATCAAGTGGAAGTAAGTTGAACCTCGATGCATCGCGCGGGCTTCCCTCCCTCTAAACCGCTGTGACTCCCCGCAGAACCAACTCATTCCTGGAGCGGGTGAACAATGAGTTCTTCCGTCCTCGAGGCCTCTGCTGCCTGTTGATGGCCTACAATCCAATCGCAGCGGATAAAAATGCGAAGGTCGACGGCACGCAGATGGTGTCCCAATCCATCCCCTCGTCCCCTCGCCAGGGCTTCTCGGCGCGGGCGAAGAGAAATCTGCGCAACCCGGTGGCCGGAACTGCAGAGGGCGAAGAGAATCTTCCGCCCACGGTGGCTCCATTGGTCTATCCGGAGTATTATGTCAAGACCCGGTCGCCTGGAGAGCAGGCCAAGAAAAGAAATAAAATGACCCGGCTGAATGACTATTTTGACCGACGGGCCCAGGCCCGCTATGTAAGTGTGATGCATTGTTGCAGATTCGTTAGCAGCTGGTAACAGCTCTAGGCCTCAGAGAGCAAAGGGGACGTCCTATCCACTCCATCCCAGCGCTTCAAGAACCGATACCTAGACCCCAATCATCCCGCCTCGAATGGTGGCTTGCTGGGCTTGCTCTCGGGGGGCCATCTCACCCCTGACCCGGAAAAGACCAAGGCGCGGATGCAAACTGCCCTGGCCGCACAAGAGAAGGCCGTGCGAGAACAGCAGGCCTTGGGGATGGCCCAGCTGCACCAGCAGTTGCAAATGATGAACCTGTCTCCAGAGCGGCAGCGAGACTATGTACAAAAATACCAGGACGCCTACGACCTGCAACTGCAGCAGATTCAGCAACAAGCTGATTGGGTGGCACAAGGGCAGCGTCGCATTACTCAGGTAAACTGCATCCTCCGACCAGCAATCTCATGTCTCGCACGTTGACTGACGTTCCAAACAGAATATCCTTTACTTAATGATTGTTAATATGCCATCCGAGGCGGAGATGGCGGCAGCGCGTGAACAGCTACACGCGGCAAGTCAAGGTCAGCCCGTAAACAGTAATATGACCGTCACTGCGGTGAATGTATAGGAGGACCTTTCATTTTACTAGTGTATTAGTGTGCGAAATATAGAATGAGTGTAGCATCGTAGTATGGTGGACCAATTTGTGCTAAACCTATTGATGTGCATGTAATGCTACCTACATGGCGCTTCTTTGCGCTGCGCCTGAAATTAAATGATCCCACGAAACCTTCTAAGATATTCCCACTGCTAAATGACGAAAGCAAACCCCAAGAGATTGCCGATCTTCGCCAGTGAAGCCTTAACACGGAACTCTACTGTACATATAGCGGGACGAGTCGTAGCCCGTTGTAGTCTGACGCCCGAGACGATGACAGGGGTTCAGGGCTCAGCGTCAGACCGCTAATCAGGCATGGTTACGTAGATGCACGGTTTATAGTCAAGGCCGTCGGGCATTTGAACTGCTGCCTGGTTGGCACGGCCGCTTGGTGGCTGTGGAAAGTCCTAGGGATCGCCCTGTAGCCCGGTGACACCTCCATCCCTCATATATCGCTTCGACCCTCCCCGCGGCCATCTCCTCAAGTATCCTGTCCACATCCCC
>ML736214.1:46434-102172 GCA_009193595.1 Aspergillus bertholletiae
CAATCATGCTCACCGAACATGGTAAAGCCAGTATTGCCCAGGTTGTGTTCTGGGCACCTGCCGTGATTCCTGCTCTCATCCTTCTCTTTCATCGGCATGGTGCACCACGAATGCCCTGGGTCATTCTAGTGCTGTTCGCGCTCAGTCAGTTTCCCCGCCCTTCATTCGATGGCGCGAGGCTCACCTGAACTCATTTAGTCCGAATCACCTGTGGGATTGTGGTGATTGTCTTACAGAATCGCCCTCAAGACGTCGGCCTAATCATCGCTGCGCACGTTCTCCTGAACGCGGGGGTTTTCCCACTGGTTGCAGCGGCGTTTGGCCTTTTACTGATCGTGTATATTTTTCTCACTCTCTCGGTCACTAGTAATGATACGGCATTGACAAGAGTCCTAGAATCATCCGAGACTTTCCAGACGACAAGAGAATCCGCAATGCGTTCATTTTCCTGCGCGTGGTTTTCATCACCGGAATCTCCCTCGTCATTGCCGGTGGCTGCCTGGAGAGCAATTACTGGGATCCTCACGATGTGTCCTTAGGCTATAAATTAACCAAGGCAGGATATATCCTGGTCACGATTTTTGAAGCGAGCTTGATTTACTTCCAATGGTATTGTTGGCGGAAGCGCGAGACCATCTCAGTTGCGAGCTGCACGGTAAGTCTCGGGTCTCTTTAGCCCTGGTCATGGAAACCGCACCCTCGCTAACGGCGTTGGGTCCATTCTAGGCTCTTCAAGGCATGTTTGCTGCAGTTCCCTTCCTCATCATCCGAATTGCCTACCTATATCTGCCCGTGTTCCGGGCATCTGATCCGAAGTGGGACCAGTTGACGGGATCCATTGCGCCGTATGTGGTGATGGGGCTGCTGATGGAGTACATCGTCTTCATGATTTTTCTCGCCACCGGGTTTTTGATTCCACCTATCAAGGTCGTCAATGCGTGATCGATATGACTGGATTAAAAGCGGTGTCGGGCTGGGGCTCTTTTTTTTTTTTATCTTTTTGGGGAGGGGAGTATCGTGGAAGCTGGTGCTGTGCAATGTGTCGTAGGCAGCTCAAAGGTGAACGTGGATTCCCTGCAGAGCTCCTTATACTACCGAAATGGTATAACACAGGCATAGCGGCAATCTTTGGATCCTGTTCTACTGAATTGTATCCGTCTCATGGAATATATGGCTTAGGGTTATGGCATCCACCAGCATCGGAGACCAGCGGTTTCGACACAAATCCATCAACCTTGTACCCATCCTTTTTTTTTTTTTTGACTTGTCGCTTGCTTTGTATACTGTCCATTCTTAGTCCCCCATCTAGGAGGCTAGCAGTAATAGAGTGCTTGTTACAACAGAGATCCCAGCAACTTTGTACGGCCAGACTACGTTCCAACAACAGTCTGGTGCAATCTCTTCCATGTCAGATCAGAATACCCACTATGTTCATGGAACATCATACGGCCGCCAATGCGCAGATCAAAGGTTTTCTACACGCTGTTTGTGTCAGAAATGTATACTACAATCTCGCTTTGCTATCGCTCTCTAACCGTAACCAGCCTTTTTATCTCATGAAGCACGTATTGTTCTTAAACCCGAGTTGCCGTGGACAGCAAGATAAAGCATTCTACCAATATATGACCGTGCGACCGTACTCTCGATAGAGCCCTGTCAAGCTATAAGAGGTACAGGCACACATAATCTAAATCTGGCTACTAGACCAGATGTTCGCAGCAAGATATTCGTCGGGGAGAAGCGGGGGAAAAGCTTAGCAATGGGTAGGCCAACGCTCTCGTGAGATGGGAAGCTGGCAATGGCTTTCATTTGGCCCACTCGAGTGCCGTGTCAGATAATGCGTCAGATTCTGACACACCGTATGATGCAGCGCCGATGGCCCCTTCTAAGGAAGACGCTGCTACACTAGTAGGTTACAGCCTCGACGGATGTTTCAGCGGACACTAATAAATCGAATTCGATAGCCTGTTTCGTCCCAGAATCACAACGCGTGGTGTTCTTACCCATAGAATCGCCCTCTCTCGTTGAACATGAAGGTTTTCCTTGCGGTGATTTTGCCGGCCATCGCAACGGCTAAGTTGCAGTGTCACTGCCAGCCTTCCGAGCCATGCTGGCCATCTCTAACCGCTTGGAACCAGTTGAATACTTCGGTGGACGGAAATCTGCAAGCGTTGAGACCAATTGCCGCAGTATGTCACAATCCGGATTATGATGAAAATGCATGCCGTGCGTTGCAGTCCCAGAGAAGCAACTCGTCGCATCTATCAAACCAACCAGGTACTGTCCCCCACGAACGCAAACGAATCCGTAACTCACTGGCTACCAGGTGCACTGCAGTGGGAGAATTGGTCAGCATGGCCCACACACAATGAGGAATGCTATCTGGAGACCGCCAGAGACATACCCTGTGGCCAAGGACGCATCCCTCCCTACGCGGTGATCGCACGGTCAGCAGCTCACATCCAGAGTGCGGTACGATTTGCCGCCCAATATAACATCAAAGTCACTATTCGCAACACGGGACACAGTTTTATGGGGCGCTCCAGCGCGCCAAACTCCCTGCAAATCAACGTCCATAACCTCGATGAGATTGAGATTCAGGACTCTTTCGTGCCTCAGGTGCCTGGAAGTATCGATTCTCCATCGGGAATACCCGCAGTAACCCTTGGCGCTGGGGTTCAGATGCATAGCGCGTATACGGCATTGAATGCGAAAGGAATCACTATCCCGGGTGGGTCATCCAGCACAGTGGGCGTGGTTGGAGGCTTTCTACAGGGAGGTGGACATGGCATTCTTGGATACAAGGCTGGGATGGCATCTGATAATGCCTTACAGTTCACAGTCGTGACAGCCAATGTAAGTCCAGTACTCCGGCCGTAGTGGCAACTTGCCCCGTGGGCTGACACTTTGCGCGTAGGGCTCAATCGTCACTGCGAATGCATATCAAAACCAAGACCTGTTCTGGGCTCTCCGTGGCGGCGGGGGAGGGACGTGGGGTGTCGTCGTGAATGCTACGATTCGCACATACCCAGATTATCCGGTCACGGTGGCCATCATCCAATATAACACAACCTCGCCAGGCCGTCGGTTTTGGGCCGGGGTGGAAGCCTGTCACCGGCATGTTGTGGGAATCAATGAGCAAGGCGCGACCGGGTACTATTACATTACGCCATATGCAAGTGGATCACCAGGCACTAGCAACAGTACCTATGCTGCATTCCAACTGTATCTGTACTTTGTCGGCCAGGCAGACACACAAGCTGTCCAACGCGCTCTCAGTACGATGCTGGGGGACATGAGGAATGCGACGGCGGCCCCACTTGCAGTGGAGGTGATCGCCGTTCCTAAGATCACCGAGCTTCTGTTATACACCTTCTCGGGAGCTGACAGTGACGGCGCTCTGGTCCTCTTAGGGTCCCGACTGCTGTCTCGCTCGTTCTTTGCTCAGCCATATTATGCCGCAGCCAGGCTATCCCACACCGTATCGCAATTGCGCCTCGGCCCGGATGAGTACATCATGGGCAACATCGTGGCAGGAGGTCAAGTCAGCAAGAACCGCAATATCATCAGCAGTTCCTTGAACCCTGCCTGGCGCGACACCGCTATACACCTGCTTTTCACCCGCATAGTGTCACCCCGCGACAGTCTCGCTGACCAGGAAGCCGTGGCACGCAAGTTAACTTTGGAGGATATGCCGCTACTTGAGTCGCTGGAGGCCCGGCCCATGGCGGCATATTGCAACGAGGCAAATGCCTATCAACCAGGGTTCCAGAGCGCGTTCTGGGGTGAGAATTACCAGCGGCTACTACAAGTCAAACAGCTCGTCGACCCGGATAATCTCTTTGTGTCGAGGTTGGGAGTTGGAAGTGATATGTGGGATGAGGACGGGATTTGCCCGTTATGCTGAGAAAGGAAAGTGCAGAGTCATACTGAATTACAGCGTTGCTATTAGTAGTCCAGATATTTTCAAGCAGTAATAGAAGCGACTTGAAGATCGTATAACGCGGCTTAGTGGGCTGGCAGTAGAGCTGGATTTAAAGTTGTCGCTTTCATGATGATACGTCTGGTTATATATATATATATCGCCAGAGATTAGGAGACACTATGGGATATAACATGTCTAATGGAAACGGAGCTATATGTGCAACCTATAGAGTAGGTCTGTCTACAGTGCGTCAGGAAGAGATATGACCAAGAGAGTGACCTTTAGAGGCTTTGCAGAAAAATCATGATATCTCGACTTCTCCTAGAATCGAGAGTGAGAGTGCGCGAGACGCGTGCGGGGAAGAAAATGTAAACAAACAAACGAACAACGCACAAACACTGCAAACCAAGTCACGTGCCATCCCGTCACAGGGCCAGCGCCTGACATCTCAACGAGATACCAAGTTACGAGTATTATGCACATATCTTTGCGCTATGCTCTAACGATAGCAGCTGTCTACCAGAAGACATATTTGCCATGGAATCATTGATTTATCTCAATACCTGCACGACCTAACCCTAACTAAGAGCGGCAGATTGACATGCTGTAGGAAGTAGAACAGAACACACATGAACAGCCAAATTTGACAACCGAGCATCACTTGTTGATCTTGTACTCATTGACGTGGCTAATCAACTCGTCCAGATCCTCCTCAGTCCTTCCAGCCAATGCTAAAGAGACCAGGCTGAAACGGAACATCCCCAGCGGCCCTCCACGACTCTCACACCAGCCGCAGACGACAATCCTTCCAGACAGAATCTCGTCTGCGAAAAGCTCCTCAAACTTGTCACGGTTGCACCTCAATCCCAGAGGGAAGTAAATTACTGCCTCACCAAATCCCAGCCGGTCATAGAAATGCCTCTTTAGCAGGGGCAACTGATAGCTTGCGGTCACCCTTGGGTTCACATCCAGAACAAGCTGTTGTCCGTCCTGGGTCTGAATCACATCAATGCCGCATGGACCGAAGTACCCATGCTCGTGCAGGGCCCGCGCCACTGTTTCCACTATCGATGCAAATTTCTGCCGCGCCTCATTTTGATCGGCATATGAGATACGGTTGCCACACCATTGATGCTTCTCACTCATTTGCTGTCGGCCGGCACCCAGGAAGATCGATCTTCCAGATTTGGTCACAAAGAAATTGACAGCCTCGCCTGTGTCAGTGGGTATATACTCCTGCATTATAATTGCATTTGTTGCAAGTGACGGGTTGGACTCGGTGAGCTGAAGAATCAATTTCTCGATCTCGGGGCGAAGGACCTTCACTATCTTCTCGAGCTCTACCTTGTCTTGCACGATGAAGACACCTTGTCCAGCGAAGGCTTGAGGAAACTTAAGAACGCATGGCAACTCGTGTTGTTGGATGACATCCAACATGCGGTCCACTTCCTGACGGACCAAATCTGGGTTTCCAAGCCTACTCGGGGGCAATTCTGTTTTCACAATCGTGGTTTGTGGCATCGGAATGCTTTCCAGCATGGCAAGGCCCAGCTTAGATTGTAAATTATAGTGCTGATAAGGGTCGACAGCGTGTGGCAAATGGAGCAGATCATCCATCGGATGCAAGACTACCAGTTGCTTGTTGTCCCCGTGCAATACAATATCAGCTGGTCCGCGCACAAACGTGAGCTGTGGCCGCTGGGCCGGGGGTAGGGCATTGAAAACCCTTGCTGCGGCATCATGATAGCTGGGACAGGATTTGGCCTGTGGAGTGTCGATATCAAACAATATAAGTGGCGAGCCTCCAGTTACGAACCCATAAGACTCCGGGCCGACTAAGAGACAGCTTCGAGCCGCCACGTCAAGACTCACGAAAGGGGCCAAAGGCCCCTGAATGGGGAAGGTCTTGGACTGAGGAAGCGCTTCAGTCAACGGTCCGTGGGGAGAAGGAATCGCATAGACGAAAACCAAATCATCCACGTTTTCATTGTCGATGGCATAAAGATCGCGGAGTGTGTAGTCCAGTGTTATCACTGGGGCGCTAATGGAACCCATGATGCCGAGGTAGGAATATCAGTGCATCCACCGTAGTCAGAGGATTGTAAGTAGGTGACAACGTCGCGATGAGCTACAGCCTCAGTAGTGTAACAGGAGGCGTCTAATATATGGACGTGCATTCGTGTTCAACGCGGTCATCCGACAGAGGCTAGCCAGGTGGTGTCTGACAATCTGACATATTTAAGCCACCCGGGTCTCCAGTCTCTGGAATCCTATTTCACTTTCTTTCCCGTATTCCCCCCTCCATACGACTCTTCTTCTGTCCCAGCAGCAAATATGGTGGCTATCACCGCTTTACCGTCTCTGCAACGTGCCCTGGTCGCAGGCGCTAATGGGGAGTTCATTCTCTCCCCTAATGCGCCAGTAGCCGAGCTTGACCCTGACTCGGTCATCATTCGAACGTCAGCCGTTGCGCTGAACCCGGTGGACACCAAGATGATTGGCGAATTTGTGACCCCTGGGGCCATCTTTGGCTTTGATTGTGCCGGGAGGGTTGTCGCTACTGGGGCCAATGTCTCTCATCTTGCTGTGGGTGACTTGGTCTGTGGTAGCGCGGATGGAATGGATCGAGCCAACCCGCGTGGTGGTGCTTTTGCAGAGTATGTCCAATTACTGGGAGACATGACGCTACGAATCCCGGAGACCACACTGCCGCTCGAAAATGCGGCTTGTCTTGGGACTGCGCTGGCTTCCGGGTGTATGGCTCTCTTCCATAGCTTAGGAATTTCCCCCCTGCTACTAGAAAAGCCAGCGGCAGAACCTTTCCCGGTGCTTATCTACGGAGGTAGTACGAGCACTGGCACCATGGCGATCCAACTAGTTAAGCTGTGCGCCTGAGCCCCCCCCTCCACCGTGATCATTGACTGAAACGAGAATCCAGCTGCGGTCTACGCCCCATCACAACCTGCTCCCCCCAGCGCTTTGATTTCGTCAAGTCTTACGGTGCCGAAGCGGCATTCGACTATCACTCGCCCACTTGTGGGGAAGAGATCCGCAAGTATACAGGTAACACCCTGGCCTATGCCATGGACTGCATTACGCAGGAGCAGTCCACCAAGATCTGCTACGCCGCCATCGGTCGCGTAGGTGGCCGCTATGTCGCCTTGGACCCTTTTCCCGAACGCGCTGCAACACGCAAAGTTGTCAAGCCCGACTGGATCCTCGCCACCGCTATCACTGGACGCGGATGTTCATGGCCGGCACCGTATGGAAGAGAGGGCGATTCCACGCTACGCGACTTCGGAAGGCCAATTTTCCGGGTGCTCCAGAAATTGCTGAACGAGGGAAAGATTAGATCTCATCCACCCAGGGTGTGTGATGGCGGGCTGAAGGCTGTCTCTGATGGGGTTAATTTGGTCAGACGGGGTGAGGTGCGAGGAGAGAAATTAGTTTACCGGGTATAGGTACAGTTAACGACCCAGTATAGGGTTTGCTTAAATTCTAAGTTATTTTTACATTTAACACTCATTATTCCTTCCTTGCTCCATGGTAATGTAGACATGGGCCCACGCATGTAGGAATGTACGTTGTCTGACGACAGGCGGCTGACATGCTGACAGTAAACCCTTACCATGAACCAAAAAAAAGGCTATAGCTGCACTGCTTCGCCCACCATATTTGCACCGAGTCTCTAGTCAGGACCGTAGGGGGAACGAAATCATTCGTAATGAAATCTACTCCGGTTCAACGTATCTCGCTTCTTGCGGCCGCACTTTTCTACGGTCTTCTGCGTCTACTACCTTCATGCTCCCTCCTGACGACCAGTTATCTCGCCACATACACTAGCCTTTGGGTCCTGTGCGCCTTTTTTGCATTATTTTACCACGTTTTACTCTATCATCGATGGTTCTCGCCGTTGAGGCATCTTCCCAGTGCCAAGGTAACCCCACACGCCTTGTGTTTGTTCAATGTTCTTCTTGAATTTCGTTCTACCAGTCAGGGCAAGCGCTGAGCATCGATGGTCCAGGGCGGTAGCTGGTGGAATGGCCAGGCTAAGCGCATCTATACTGAGGGCAATGGCTTCCCCGCGAGTGAATGGTACGCCATGTCTCCAGGGAATCATTTCCACCACTCTGAAAGCTGACGACATTCAGGCTCCATTCTACCCCCCACAAGCATATGTTCCGGTACCTTGGCATCCTCAACAGCGAGCGGATCGTAGTCACCTCGCCTGAAGCCCTGGCCGAGATATGTACCAGAAACTACGACTTTCCGAAATCTCGGCAAGCGACGCTGGTAGCTGGGGACCTGCTGGGGCGCGGCCTCGTTCTAACCGATGGCGACGAACACAAGCAGCAGCGGAAGATGCTCCTCCCGTCGTTTTCAAGTAAGAATATTCGAGCCTTATATCCTGTGTTTTGGAGTAAGGCACAGGAGGTCACAGCTGCCCTCACGACGCTCAACAGCACTCTGGCGGCGGGCGGCGGCGGAGTGGAAATTGGTGAATGGGCCTCTCGTGCGGCCCTCGATGTCATTACGCTGGCAGCCCTGGGCTTAGATTTCGGCGCCATCCGCGACCCGAATACGCCATTGAACAAGGCTTACCGCCAGGTCTTTGAGCCTACCCGTCTCTTCCAGTTTTTCTCGCTGCTGAAGCTTGTGATTCCTTCCTGGGTGGTTCGGCGCATCCCCATCAAACAGAACCTTGAGATCATGCGTTCCGTGGACCGCGTGCGGGAGACCTGCCGCCAGCTTGTTCGCGCCCAGCGCGACGAGATTGCTCGCAAGGATACCTCGCGGACCGACTTGTTAAGTCATATTCTCCGCCGCAGCGGTACCGCGCTCAGTGAAGCAGCTGCCGTCGATCAGATGATGACATTCCTCGCAGCAGGTCACGAAACTGTCTCTGTGGGCATCACTTGGGCGATCTATATGTTATGCCGGTATCCTGAATACCAAACCCGACTCCGTGCCGAGATCCGCGAGCTTGCTCCTGGTGGATTGGATGGCGATGCAGAAGACCCCAATAATTCTGCTATAGCGGAGAAGCTCCTTGACCGTGCTGTGTGGCTGACCGTCTTCTGTAACGAGGTCCTGCGGTATTGGCCTCCAATTCCACTGACTGCACGTGAGGCCGCTCACGATACCACTCTGCAGGGTCAGTTTATTCCGCAAGGTACCAAGATTATTCTGACCATCGTTGGGACCAACCGCGACGAGCGGCTTTGGGGGGCTGATGCTCGCGCCTTTCGCCCGGAAAGATGGCTATCCTCCTCGTCAACGGGAGAGAAGGATGATAAGAGACTATCCCTGGATGCCATTGGTGGTTCGTGTAGTAAATACGCGAACATGAGCTTCAATCATGGGCCCCGGATGTGCATCGGGGGCGAGTTTGCGCGTGCCGAGATGGCCTTGATGGTAGCAGCCTTGGTGGGACGATTCGAGTTTTCTTTGGTCGACGAAGCGTTGCAGGATGAGAGGACTATCAAGCTATCTGGAGGAGGGTTTTCTGTCAAACCGATGCACGGTTTGCATGTAGCGATGAAGAGGGTCGATGGGTGGTAGATGGTCGATTGCAGGCTACTCCGTTTCGTGGGCATATCTTCTCTATCCTCTGTCTCGAAGTACCAAACGCAGGATACCTCCTATAGAATAGTTTAACCGAAGAGGATTCAATAGTAATCCACTTTGTATCGGAAGTTGAACATTGTTTGCTGTTCTCTTCCACAGTAGCCACAATGATTCACGATTATATATTATTGTTGTAATTATGCATAGATGAGGCCATGCCTCCACCCCAGGTTCACGGATGCTATGGGAGGCACTAGCCACTGCGATAGATCATGTTTCGTTTACAAAAGTTAAATTGAATACTTATACTTTTACTGAGTCTGTCATGATTATCCTGGCGCCCGGATTAACTATTAGTAGTAACTACTGGGGTCCTTTTAGGGCTTTTAGGGGTTGATCGATTCTGCCCGTCGGCCTGTAGGCGGTCACGGCACTTGCGGATTTATCCATTCCACCACCGTCAACCACCACCGCCACTACTACTATACGAGTCTCGTCGCTGCAATAGAGATACTGGTCCTTCATAAGGGGAACCTGCTGGAGAGAAGGCATAAGCACTACTAAGATGACCGCTGCTGATGACATTTACGTCCTCAATCCCATTCTGCACCCCTGGATATTTCTGGCCCCCACGTGGCTTTCGGCTGTCAGATTGTCTGACAAGGTCGATCTGACGCAGATCGGAATGCTACCGGGAATGATATGCATATACAATACTGGGTCATGTCGGGCGTGCTGAAGGGGCAGTAAACCTACACCCATGTGGTTTGCTTGGCCCGTCAGCTAGAGCTCAGGTTCGTGCCTTGACCGTTCCGACACCAATATCTTCTTATGGGCTGCAGGATCCACTGCTATCTCCGTGAAGAGAGAGCCACTTGATCTACTCAACCGATATGCCCCACTCAAACGAACCCATCGCCATCGTAGGCAGTGCTTGCCGCTTTGCGGGAAATGCAACATCGCCCTCCAAACTTTGGGAGTTGTTACGACAGCCCCGAGACGTGCTCCGAAGGATTGACCGATTTGGAGCTGATGGTCATTATCACGTCGACGGCCATCATCATGGAGCGAGCAATGTACGACATGCCTACCTGCTAGACGAAGATCCCAGAGGCTTCGATGCTCCTTTCTTTAATATCGCCGCCTCAGAGGCGGATGCGATCGACCCCCAGCAGCGCCTGTTGCTAGAGACAGTCTACGAGTCCATTGAGTCCGCGGGCTTGAGACTGGATGATCTCCAGGGCTCTGCCACGGCGGTGTATGTGGGCACCATGACCGATGATTATGCGGAGCTCTCACATTATGACCCCGAGGCTATCCCGACTTACGCCGCCACTGGAAGTGCTCGCAGTATTCTCGCCAATCGCATTTCATATTACTTTGACTGGCATGGGCCGTCAATGTCAATCGACACCGCCTGCTCATCCAGTCTGGTGGCTGTCCATCACGCAGTGCAATCACTCCGCTCGGGTGAATCAACGATGGCTGTGGCGGCAGGGTCAAATTTGATTTTCGGTCCAAAGATGTTTATCGCGGAGAGTAACCTGAACATGCTGTCGCCGAACGGGCGGTCGAGGATGTGGGATGCAGATGCAGATGGTTATGCCCGTGGTGAAGGACTTGCAGCGGTTGTGCTGAAACCATTAGCCGAGGCTGTCGCAGCTGGGGATCACATTGAATGTATTATACGAGAAACGGGTCTGAACCAGGATGGCCGGACGCCAGGTATCACCATGCCTAGCTCAACCGCCCAGGCGGAGCTCATTCGCGAAACGTATGCTCGCGCTGGCCTGGACCTTCACAAATACTCCGACCGACCCCAATATTTTGAGGCACATGGGACTGGTACTAAAGCTGGTGACCCGCGTGAAGCCGGGGCGATCTACGAGGCGCTTTGTCGCGATATCGACGAGGGTGTTGGTGACGGTGGCCATCCGCTCTATGTGGGTTCGATTAAAACCATTATTGGCCACACAGAAGGAACTGCAGGTGTCGCAGGACTTCTGAAAGCATCCCTTGCCTTGCAAAACAAGACAATCCCTCCCAATATGCTGTTTGCCAATTTGAACCCGGATATCAAGCCATTCTACGGGAGAGTTCAGATTCCGACCGAGGCGAAGCCATGGCCCGTTCTCCCGCCGGGTATGCCACGGCGAGCGAGTGTTAACAGCTTCGGCTTCGGAGGCGCCAATGCCCACGCTATCCTCGAGAGCTACGAGCCAGAAGAGCGCCGGCCTGAGACGGCCGGCCTTGAGGCGGTTATCCCAATGACGTTTTCGGCGATGTCTCAGCGTTCATTGAATGCTATGTTGCGGGAATATTCCACATTCCTCGCGGAGAACCCCAATATTGACATGTGTGCGCTTTCTGCTTCGTTGTTTCGGAGATCCGCCTTGCCAATCCGCATCACCTTTCCCCCGGCCCAAAACGCAAGCATGCTGCGCGAAGCGATTGAGGCCTCTTTAGAGGAGAAGGTGACGGGAACCAGGGCGTCTTCTGCCAAAGCCCGTGCAATTCTGGGTGTGTTTACCGGCCAGGGTGCACAGTGGCCGGCAATGGGTCGTCAGTTGATTGTCGCTTCACCATTAGCGAGGCAGATCCTAAATCAGCTGGAAAGCTCATTAAGCAGTCTTCCAGCTAACGACCGCCCACAATGGTCATTGGTGGAGGAGCTAATGGCAACCGGTGAAACGTCGCGGGTTGCCGAGGGAGCAATCTCACAACCATTATGTACCGCTGTCCAGGTCATACTCATCGACCTGCTACATAGAATAGGGGTGAAGTTTGAAGCAGTTGTTGGTCACTCGAGCGGCGAAATTGCTGCTGCGTATGCTGCAGGCTTCATCAATGCCCGAGACGCAGTCCGTATTGCATACTATCGCGGACGATATACCACGCTCGCAGGTGGTCCGCAGGGGGAACGGGGCCGGATGTTGGCCGCAGGAACCTCTATTGAAGATGCAGAGGAGCTCTGCCAACTACCGACATTTAAAGGCCGTTTGTCTGTTGCCGCCTGTAACTCGTCTGCCAGTGTGACCCTGTCGGGCAATGCAGATGCTGTCGAGGAGGCCCGTTTTATCCTGGAAGACGAGCAGAAGTTTGCTCGTGTCCTGAAGGTAGATACCGCCTACCATTCCCATCATATGATCCCTTGTGCCGATGCCTACTTGGAATCACTCAAAGCATGTCAGATTGAAATCCATCAACCAGCACCGTCTGCCCCCAAGTGGTACTCTTCTGTTCGAGAAGGTGTGTTGGTAGATTCCCAAATGGCCCAAGACCTAGCATCGAGCTACTGGAATGATAATATGTTACAGCCAGTGCTTTTCTCGCAGGCGGTAGAGGCTGCCCTTGGCACAACTGGGTCTTCCCTAGCTATCGTACTTGAAATTGGCCCACATCCAGCCCTCAAGGGTCCGGCTAGCCTAACCATTCAGGAAACTCACGGAAGTGACATTCCTTATTCTGGTATCCTAAGTCGCGGAAACAACGATTTGCTCGCCTTTGCAAATGCTCTGGGATTTATCTGGACACATTTGGGCCCCACTGTCGCGGACTTATCCGTGTTCAACAAGTCGTGCCATGAGCAGCCTCTTCCATCTCCACTAAAAGGTCTGCCTTCCTACGCATGGGACCATGAACGACAATTCTGGAGTGAGTCGCGTGTTTCACGAATCAACCGCACTCGGACGACACCTACTCATGAACTGCTCGGCGTGAAACTGACCGACGATCCGGAAGGAGAGCACACTTGGCGGAACTATCTCAAGCTTGCAGAGCTCCCGTGGCTGCGTGGACACCAGATCCAAGAACAGGTTCTTTTTCCGGCAGCTGGCTATGTCGTAAGTGGGCTGGAAGCTCTCCGTACCTTGGTTCCTCCCGATGAAGAAGCCCGCCTGTTTGAGGCACACGATTCAGTGATTCACCATGCCCTGTCTATCCCTGACGACAGCTCTGGTGTGGAGACGCTGGTCAAGCTTGCAGGTGTTCACACTACGCAACTGGGTGATTCAAAGTGTATTCGAGCCAACTTTTCCTTCTCTGCCTGTCTGAACAAAGAGGCTGGGACGTTCACCGTTTTGGCTACGGGCATCGTTCAAGCCACGCTAGGAGAACCTTCTCTAACTACACTTCCTCAGAGGCGGCCACCTGCTGCGAACATGGCAGATTTGGACGTAGACCATTTCTACTCTACTTTGTGGGACCTCGGGTACAACTATCGCGATATGTTCAAAGGCATCACCAGCTTGTGTCGGTCTACAGATGTAGCATGTGGTACGCTTCAAATTTCAGGTGAACAAGACACATCGTCTTCCTGCCTGTTCCATCCTTCAACCTTGGATGTATCGTTTCAAACGTTATTTGCCGCGATTGGCGTGCCTGGTAGGCTGTGGTCACTGCATGTGCCACTTAAGCTGGGGCGACTACGCATTAACCCGTTCGCGTGTCCAGACCATGCAGCTCTGGGAGTAAACCTGTCTTTTGACGCAAGCCTACGGGAGTTCTCCATCTCGAATGGCATGTACGGTGACGTGGATATATATGACGAAAGCGGATATCCTGTCCTGCAGCTTGAAGGCATGTACGTCACACCAGTTTCGCCTGCTTCCAGTCTGGATGATGAAGAAACTTTTGGAAAGACCATTTGGGGTATTCTCGAACCCGACGCAGAGGAAGGCATCATTACTACAACTGTCTCCGATGGAGTCTTCGCGCATTCAGCTGCTCTAGATTTCGTTGCCCTGGAGTATATTAGGACGCTTACGAAGTCGCTGAATATTCAAGGGTTGAGTGAGCGTTGGAATGAGGGGCAAAAGAAAATATGGGCTTGGGCTAAGGAAGTAGAGGAGCGTATTACACAAGGGCAGCATCCAGCCTATCGTGCAGACCATATGGAGTCATCGGAAGAAAGGTTGGCTCTGGACTTCAACGGGTACGTTCACATATTCTAAGGGGTTTTACACTAATCACATGCGTTCTGCTTTGCTAACTAGTTGTCCAGTGCATCACATCCACAGGCAATTGAAATAGTACAGTCGATGGGCAAGCGCTTGGTGCAGTATATGCAGTGTGATGAATCTACGACAGAGGAACCTGCGCCAATGAGTATTCATGCACTGCATTCATTTGATGCTACTATGCCGGATCGATCTGCATTCATCAGGCAGTTGGTTCATGTTGTAGGCCAGATTGCGCACCGATACCCACATATGAACATCCTGGAGGTGATACCCGGCCTAGAGAGCGTGGCCAAGCCTGTTGTGGAACATTTGGGCCCCCTATACCTGTCGTATACGCTAGCTGGAAACGTTGGTGACCTATCTCTTGGGGCTATGGATCTGTCAAAGGCGAAGGCCATCCACCTGAAACCACTCGATATGCAGCAGGACCCCTTGGAACAAGAGTTCGTGGAACATAGCTACGATTTGATCTTGGTTCCAAACACACTTTACAGTACCCCATCTTTATCAAATTCCTTGCGCCATATTCGTCGCTTGGTGCGACCAGGAGGCTACATCATCCTGCTCGAAGCCATGGACCAGCAACACCTTGCGCGGCAGTTAGTGTCTGCCGCTTCTAGGACCACATGGGCCCCTGATGACCAGATAAATGGAGAGCTAGACTTCCCGTCTCTTGTTCGATGGGACACTCTTCTTCGTGAGACTGGGTTCTCCGGTGTCGATACTTCAACGTCAATGCCATTGACCTATCGTCAGGGCTTCTCTTTGATGGTCAGTCAGGCGATTGACCCTCAAATCAGCATGCTCCGGGAGCCTTTAACACAAGGTGACCTGTCTCCATTCATAGACGACCTGTTTATTCTCGGAGGAAAAACACAGAGAACACTCAGACTTGTGAAAGAGTTGCATGAAATGCTGGAACCTTTTTGCAAGAATGTGCATGTTGCCACTGGCCTGGACTCATTGGAACATTCAACTATCACACCTAGAGCTTGTGTTCTCAGTGTTTTAGAGTTGGACGAGCCCGTATTCCATGATCTGACACCAACTAAGCTCGAAACATGTCAAGCTCTATTGGATATGACTCGGAGCATCTTGTGGGTAACCAGTGGCACCGAGGGTGAGCAACCTTTTGCCAATATGATGTTAGCAGTGTCTCGCTGCCTTGCTCATGAAATGCCTGATCTGCAGTGGCAATCACTGGACATTGGTAATGAGAAACCCTCTGCACGAGTTCTCGCGGAAGCGATGATGAGGGTATGTATTTTGGGGGCATGGAAGGGCAAAGAAGCCGAAGCTGTGCAACGTCTCTGGACATTTGAGCGAGAAATGGCTATCATTAATGGCAAGATCGTGATTCCAAGATATACCTCCGACAATGAAGCAAACGATCGCCTCAACTCCTACAAGCGTGTGGTGCGAAAGGAGGTCACCCCCACGAAATCTACCGTGGCCGTCGTGCTAGACAAGGGGAGGTCCTATGATTTACAGCTGTGTAGACAAATCCCATTGCCACATGAAGGATACACGCGGGTAGAAGTTGTCCGATCGGCACTGCTTGCTATGAAGGTTGGCACAGCAGGCCATGTTTATTTGGTTGATGGCGTGGATTTGAAAACGAGTGCCCGAGTTCTGGCATTCTCACCGGACCAACGGTCGAATATCGTCGTTCCACAAGGATGGGCGATTCAATGCCCTCTACGGGAAGACGCCGATATTATTCGGCTACTGCTGGCTGTTTCAGATGCCCTGCTTTCTAGCTGGATTCTTGCGGATGTCCAACCCAGCAACCGTGTTCTGGTCCACGGAGCTACCCCGGAGCGGAGATCTGTGCTACAGCAACTTGGCAAAGAACGAGGTATACAAATAATGATGACCACATCCACTCACCGTGATCATCCGGATTTCATCTATTTCCACCCGTTGGCCCCGGATCGTGACATCAGGTCCTCCCTGCCTGATGACATTTCTGTATTCGTTGATTTGTCCGACGACCAGCAGCCTTCTGCTCTGGGGCCTCGTCTGGGTTCTTGTCTTGATCCCCTATGCCTCCGCAAGGATATTTCCCACTTTACTAGGCCTCAAGGCTCCGTAAATATGGAGGTGTGCATGGAAGAAGTAGCAGAGTGCCTCAACAATGCGTACAGAAGAGCGGCGATCGAAATATTGCAACCTAACTTCTATAGGTTGAGTGAAGAGCTGGATCTAAGAATGGTCATTGGCCGACCGATGAATATTCATCATGAAGCTAGGATCCTGAATTGGCAGGCCACCCCAACTGCTCCAGTGCGGCTTCGGTGCACAGCAGAGGATGTTGATTTTCGCGGTGACAGGACATACTTTCTTGTTGGCATGACAGGCGAACTCGGGCTGTCTTTGACACGATGGATGATTAGTCGAGGCGCCCGGTGGTTTGCTTTATCAAGTCGAAACCCTCGGGTCAGTCCTGAATGGATCGAGCAGATGGAAGCTAAAGGAGCCATCATCAAAACTTTTGCAATGCAAGTCATATGCTTCCGATTCCCACTCACTACTAACTCGCTGATAGGGATGTCACAAACCGAGAGTCTGTCCAGGAGACATATCGGAAGATTTGCCAAACTATGCCTCGGATAGCTGGTGTGACGAATGCCGCAATGGTGATCGCAGATGGCATCTTCACGAACGTCCCGTACACAACCATGACCAGCTCTATTGCGCCAAAGGTCCAGGGCAGCTTATACCTTGATGAACTATTTCGTGATGCCCAGCTTGACTTCTTCATCCTCTTTTCCTCTATTACATCAATTACCGGTAATGTTGGTCAAAGTAGCTACGCTGCTGCTAACGCCTTTATGACGTCTTTAGCCAAGGGCCGACGCAGCCGAGGACTCGTCGGCAGCGTGATGAACCTCGCTGGTATCTTTGGCCTTGGCTATGTCACACGAGCGGAGAAAGGCGTACTTGATCGCTTGATTGCACTTGGATTCTCCAACATTTGCGAATGGGAGTTTCACCAGAACTTCGCGGAGGCGGTCATCGCTGGCAACCCACAATCCGGGTGCGACCCTGAAATATCGGCAGGACTAGCCAGATACGATATAAGCAAAGAGGCCGATTTGCCCCTCTGGCTACAGCAGCCAAAGTTTGCGAGATTTAGGCTGATCAGGGCGGATGGAGGCTCTCAGAACAATAGTTCTGCCGGAGCCCAGATTTCCGTCATAGCACAGCTGAAGGAGCAAACAACGAGGGATGGGATCCGGGCCGTGCTGCTTGGTATGTATCTCAAGTTGATCCCTGTTACTGCATTATATCCCTATCTATTCGCCCACGTCTTATCACCTCTATGCACTGACTATAGAATAGATGGCTTACTGTCAATGCTGCGCGGAACATTGCACATGGCAGAGGAAGACTCAATCTCACCGGATTCAACTATTGTCGAGTTGGGTGTTGACTCTCTAGTGGCCGTGCAAATGAGATCCTGGTTCTCCAATGAATTGGATTTAGATATGCCGGTTCTCAAGCTTCTAGGTGGCGCCACCATATCTGATCTTGTCGACGACGCTGTCGACCGTCTATCTCCTTCTCTTATCCCTAGCCTGGATTCTGACCCCTCTAATCCTGAACACAGTCAGGCTGAAGCATCAGTGGACACACAAGCCGCTGTGTCATCTAGTGAGGACTCTACATCCACCGAGGACGATACTACATCCTCTGGAGATGATTCACAAACCTCCGCTGATGATGAGGAGGAGGAGGAGGGCTTGAAGGATATCTCTGTCGGTGATACCAAAATAACGTATCAACGCACCACGCCAATGGGTTATGCTTCAACAAGGTTCTGGTTCCTGCAGCAGTACCTGACTGATCCCAGCACGTTCAACATCGTCTTCAAGTTTACTTTAACAGGTCGCATTCGCGATGCAGACGCCGAGCGTGCGGTCAAAGCCGTTGGAGAACGACACGAAGCGTTTAGGACCGCTTTCTTTGCTCAAGGTGACTTGAGCGAACCCACTCAGGGAGTTCGTGCGGACTCCTTCCTGCGCCTAGAAAGGAGGAAGATTGCCGACGAATCAGAGGTTGCTCATGAATACCGCTCTCTCACAGAGTATAGATTTGATCTCGAAAAAGGTGAAACGGCTAGAGTGGTTCTGCTCTCCCAGAACCCCTGGAAGCATTTCCTGATCTTCTGCTACCACCATATTGTCATGGATGGCTTTAGCTTCAATATCCTACTTGATGAGTTGAACAAGCTGTATGCTGGGAAGGATCTTCCTCCAGTTAAGCTGCAGTTCACAGATTTCGTGGCGCAACAAAAGGCTCAGGTTAGGGGTGGAGTGTTTCAGAAAGACCTCGACTTTTGGAGAGGCAAGCTTTCAAAACTCCCTGAAGTGCTTCCACTGTTGCCTGTAGCAAAGGTAACATCTCGACCTCCTCTGGTGGTCTACAACTTTGAGGAAGCAGTGGAGACGCTGGACTCTGCAACTGCCAATCTGATCCGAGACCGATCCCGTCGACACAAATCCACACCGTTCCATTTCTTCCTAGCTGTGTTGAAGGTCTTTCTGTTCCGATTCCTTGATGTGGAAAGTTTGTGCATCGGAGTGGCAGATGCCGGCCGGGGCCAGTTGAATACGGAGGGGACCATTGGCCTCCTCTTAAACCTTCTTCCACTTCGGTTTGAACAGGCAGGCGCTGATGAGACCTTCGGTGATGCTATTTCGGAGGCTCGAAGCATGGCCTATGCTGCAATCCAGCACTCGAACCTCCCCTTTGACGTTCTACTGGAGGAACTACAGATTCCTCGTTCCTCGACTCATAGCCCTGTCTTCCAAGTGTTCATGGATTACCGACAGATCTCGGTTCAGAGCCCTAAAATGCTCGGAACTAAGGCAGATGCAACAGCCTCTCCTGGTCGTACGGCATATGACTTGATTCTGGATGTCAGAGATATCTCTGCGGGGGAGATGACTGTGAGCTTTAGAGCACAACAGTCACTCTATTCCCAGACCGCCACAAAAATGCTCTTCGACAGTTACATGCGGTTGGCCAAGTACTTTGCTTCGAATCCGTCGGCGATGGCTAACACGGCGCCTCTATTCGATCAGGCAGATATAGCCGCCGCTATAGATCTTGGGCAAGGTAGTATACCCTGATTCCTATTTTCTCCTACTGTGATTAATATCACTAACGTGCGTGCTGATAGGCCCGGGGTTAACGTCATCATGGCCATCTACTATTTCGGAGCGCATTGATATTGTTAGCCGCCAGAACCCCGACGCTGTTGCTGTTAAAGACGGTATGCAATCAGCGCTGACATATAAGGAGCTCTCAGTTCGAGTAGACGCCATCAGCGCTGGGTTGGTATCTGTTGGTGCCACGCAGGAGAGCCGGATAGCAGTGTTCCAGGAACCCTCCTCTGACTGGATACCGACGATGTTAGCTATCTGGAAGATTGGAGGAACCTATATACCTCTCGAGCTGACAAATTCCCTTCCACGCCTAGCCGCGATTGTGAAAGACAGCGAGCCTACTGTTATTGTCTATCATAGCAAGACAGCTTCAGATATTGCTTCTCTTACCTCGGACACATCAACCCAAACGTTGAATCTTACCGACGTCGTTCAACTACCAGGCAATGCGCCAAGCCCCAATCTCGCAAAGCCAGACAGCCCGGCCGTGATACTGTACACGAGCGGATCGACAGGCACTCCGAAAGGCATCATCTTGAAGCATTCCAGTATCCGCAACGAGGTTGAAGGATACAGTCAACAGTGGGGTATTGGACAGGAAATCGTCCTGCAGCAGAGCGCGTATTCATTTGACTTTTCCCTGGACCAAATGCTTTCAGGTTTAGCCAATGGAGGCACAGTTGTCGTAGTGTCCAGGAGTTACCGGCGGGACCCGGCTAAGATTACGGAATTAATCTCGAAAGAAAAGGTGACATATACAAAGGCAACACCGTCTGAGTACGAGAGCTGGATCGAACATGGTTCCGCCGATCTGGCCCACGCCACATCTTGGAGCTTCGCCTTCGGGGGTGGTGAACCACTAACAAACAGAACCAAGGCTCAATTGCGGTCTTTGGGTCTGCCCAATCTGCGTCTTCTCAACAGTTACGGACCTGGCGAGATTACCATCTCTTGCACAAAGGGTGCTGTTCCTTATCTCAGCGACGAAGATTATGCGGAACTACCAGTGCCTCTAGGAAAACCACTACCTAATTATGCGCTCTATATTGTCGACCGCCATATGGAACCCCTTCCACAAGGAGTTAGCGGCGAAATCATCATTGCAGGATTGGGGGCCGCAGCTGGATACCTCAACAATGATGATGCGACCTCTAGCAAGTTCATCCCCGATATTTATTCTCCTGCACACCGTATATCTGAAGGGTGGACTACCGTGTATAAGAGTGGGGATGTGGGACGCCTGCTGCCTGACGGGTCCTTCACATTTGAGAAACGGGTGGATGGCGACACCCAGGTGAAGATTCGAGGACTTCGCATCGAGCTAGAAGATATTGAAAACACCATCATAAAGAGTGCCGCTGGTGAGGTGTCTCGTGCTGTTTGCTCCGTCCGTGGTGACCCTCAATTCATCGTCAGTCATGTCCAGCTCAGGGAGGGGTTTGTGGAAGGCGAGGAACTACCGTTCTTGAGGGCTCTGAAGAAACGGCTGCCTCTCCCACAACATATGCGGCCTGCTGTGATTGTTCCGGTTCCTCGAATCCCACTCAACAACCATTCCAAGCTGGATAGACTAGCGGCAAAGAACCTTCCATTATTGCAAGATGGGGATGGAGCAATATCTCAGGATAATATGAGTGGCGCTGAGTTAGCCCTGAAAGAGGTCTGGCTCTCTGTCCTGCCGGCAGACATTGCCTCCCTCGGTGATGTCCACGGAGAGTCTACCTTCTTTGACTTGGGAGGAAATTCGCTTTTGCTGGTCAGGCTGCAGGCAGCTATTCGACAGTCTTTCGATGTAGTTGTGCCATTGCTCACCCTCCTAGAGTCAAACACTCTTCGGGATATGGCAGCCGCGATTGACCAACAGTCCTCCGTCAAGGTTATTGATTGGGACGAGGAGACTGCACTGCCTACAGGATTAAGTGTTTCCCAACCAGTGTCAACAGACACAAATAGCACCAACCCAGATCGCCCAGTGACTGTCCTTCTCACCGGCGCTACTGGCTTCCTGGGAATTCATATCTTGCAGTCGCTTGTTGACGATGCGCGCATCGGCAGGATCCACTGCGTTGCCATTCGTCCGTTGCCAGGAAGTAACAGCCTTCGTCAACCGGTCCAATCTAGTAAGGTCGTCTACCATGGTGGGAATCTCGCCTCTAGTCTCCTGGGCCTCACCGAGGAAACCTTCCGCGAGCTATCTGGTGAGGTCGATGTCATTATCCACAGCGGTGCGAATCGCGCCTTTTGGGACTACTATCAGCATTTGCGGGGCTCCAACGTATCAGCCACGAAATCCATCATTGAGTTAGCACACCACCGCCGAATTCCAGTTCATTTTATCTCGAGTGGTGGGATCTATCAATGGGCCAGCAATGACGGGAACAATGGGGGGTCAGCAGCCTCCATCAAACCGCCCATCGATGGGTCTATGGGCTATCTGGCCACTAAATGGGCCAGCGAAGTTTGCTTGGAGAATGCTCATAGGGCTTTCAATCTCCCGGTTTTTATCCACCGGGTCATCCCCCCCAACAACCCTGGAGACACCACTGTCCCTACAGAGGTGGTGGAGGAGTTCTCCCGTCTGGCACTGGAATCAAAATCAATCCCCATCGCCTCCAACTGGCGCGGTACTTTCGATATAATTTCTGTTCGTCCTTTGGCCGACACAATCCGTGATACGGCCCTCCACAGCCTTGTTGCCGGGCCACCGGACGTATCATATGTTCATCATTCGAGCGAGTTCACCGTCCACATGGATAGTGTTCGAGATTATATTAATAGCCAGGTCGACGAGAAGACCAGGACCACACTCGACCAAGTTCTGCCACATAAATGGGCCGGTCGCCTGAAGGCGTTAGGGATTAAGTATCAGTTTGCATCACAGGACTTGACTTTAGGGGACGCTGTGTTGGAAGGTGATGAGAAGGCAGGATTGCGGTTGACAAGATAGTACCTGGCTTCTCTGCTTGTAGTAGTTTTTATTACTGTTTCAATAGAGAAATATCCTGTCCATTACATTCACTAGTTCCCGGGTTTACAGTGTAGGACTTCCTAAAATCCTACGGGTCCTTTTCTGAGCAAAAAGCTTTACCAGCAGCACATAGCCATTAGTGGTCTTGCGGGGATAGATTGGTATGAAAGAATCCGATGCGTTTGGCACTATGGGGACTTCCTGGGCGAGGGTCCCAGCCGAACTGACTTGCGATTATTTGGCCATATTCATGGTGATTGTTTGACGCAAATCCCCATATTCACATGAGCAACAGGGTCGTACTCCCTAAGAGATTAGCATCTTGGCGCATTTCGAAAATGAGGATTTCTCGCATGTATGTGCCACAGCCCCCATCCTGACTTGATCAATCAGTTAGTGGTAAATAACGCGACACTCATAACAAGTTACCAATGTAACTAAGATAGCGAACGTAGTGACTGTTTCCCATATTTGAGCAAACCCGCGCACCCTGAGTCGACTACAAGCGGAACTGCAAGAGGCAATATTCCTGATCGAAATGCTCCGTCGATGGCAGTTTTAGGGAAAACATAATTTCCCTTTCTCGCAGCAAGTATCTAAGAAGGTGAGCCGTGTATGTTGTATCACTGTGGATCCACTCATCATGGAGGAGTTTATAGGAACTGACCGGGCTGGCGAAAATAGAGTCCGTCTGGCGATGGATAAAGGGTGGGGTAGTTTTGCCGTGTAAATGTGGGAGTGGGAGTGGAGCCTCAGGATGAGTCAAATCGACTCACGCTGAATCACATGGTCTGGCCCCCTCGTCTCCGTTTATGTTTGTTCCCATCAGCCATACTTATACTTGTTTTATACCCGTCACTGTACAACGACCATCATCAAAATCAAAACCAAACCCAGAACACAAAATAAAAAAAAAACAACAGGTGGGGAGACATATCTCACCGATCGGACACGATTCCTCCTCCTTTCTCTCTATCCGACGATTTCCCATCCGTTGCCATGCCATCCAGCCCGCTCGTCTTCTACGACATCGCCCCGCGTCCCCCGGTGGAGAAAAACTGCTACGCCCCGAACCCCTGGAAAGCTCGATTGGCACTGAACTTCAAAGGGGTCCCATACTCCACCTCCTGGGTAGCTTTGCCCGACGTTGCCAAAGTCCGCAGCAGTCTCAACGTACCGGCATGTCGCAAATTCGCCGATGGCACCGACTTTTTTACCCTGCCGATCATCCAGGATCCCACCACCAGTGCGCTGGTCGGTGATTCCTTCGACATCGCTGTTTACCTCCAGAAGACATATCCGGACTCGGGCGCCGGCGACCTGTTCCCGCCTCAGACCATCGACTACGTCTTCTCGCATCCCACGATCCTGATCCCGCTGTCCGAGTGTCGCGACAGTGGCTTTCCCGAATACGCCAAGTTCAACATGAACGTCGACGCAGCCTTTACCGCACATGTACAGCTGGCCCTGCAGGGCATGCCGTTCGACCCTGCGACCGCGGAGACGAGCCAGGCCGAATTCGTCCGGCGCGCAGGTGTGACGGGCTGGGACGACTTTGCGTTGGTGGGGGAGGCGCGACAGAAGGTGAAGGATTCGTTCCGGGAGACGTTGGGTGGTCTGGGACAGCTGTTCGCGAGGGACCCGAGTGGTCCATTTCTCCTCGGGACAAGGGTCAGCTATGCGGACTTGATCGTCGGCGCGTGGCTGCGCATGATGCACGCGACTCTGCCAGAGAGTGAATGGGAGGAGCTGGCACATTGGCACGGGGGTCTTTTTGGGCGGCTGCATGATGCGTTGGAAGTCTATGCGGAGGTGAAATAGGGCGTTGCATCATTCACCTCGGTCGGAGCCACATCAGAGGGATCCCGATCTGTGCCGGCCGTTCTCATGGTCAGCAACATGCCAGGGCACAATATGCTATCTTTGTAGCTTTCCCACGGGAGGATTCGAGATCCAGCGATGAAAGAAAGGTATCAGCTTGCGTGGAGTTAACTGGATTATTTCAAAGAACCACGCTCCATATATCTGATTTTTGTCCGGAGCCACTCGACACCCCCTGTAAGGATCTGGTGGAGTGTCCACGTCAGGATCAAGCTGCGTAACTCAGGTCCCCGGATTTGGCAATTTCATTCGAGACAAGCCTCAGCTTGACAGCCGCACTGCCCCTTAGCCATGGGTCGCAACAATTGGCAATTGGGCATACGAGGACGCCTGACTGGCGCTAACCGTATCAGGAAATGCCATTCGAGGCGATTCCGCAGAGAGAGATGATCGACATAGCTAAGCAATACGATCGACATTTGGCTAGGTTTTGGGGTACAAAATGTGATTCGATTCTGGGCCTCAAGTATCGTCTCAGCAGACCTCATTGGAGCGCCATTGGCCATTAGGCTAACCACAGAGGGCTGATGGATGGCGGATGCTTTCATATCCCAGCCCTGTCCCTGTCCCCGTTGGAGGATGAGGCTGTATTGCCACACGGGTCCTTCAATCGAGAGCAAAGGGAAATAGTATATAATGGCTTCCCATAGACTTATAACGGCCCCTGGTCCTGCCTGCGGAGGACCGGACTTGCTTTAGTTCCTTTCTATATAATTAATCGATTTACTATTTTTGTATATTTCCTTGCCATCTTTGCTTCATCCCAGACTCCCTAACACGGCTATAGCACTTGGCATCATGGGCATTCTCGGTGACGACAAAGACAGCGGTGCCAATCACACATGCCCGATGCCAACATACTTTTCCAAAGGTACCACTGGACTCATGTTGCCGTCGATCAACGACTCTTTGCAAGGCAGAAATAACTGATCGGGTTGCCGATTCATAGAAGCACTACAACCCATCGCGGGACACATATCCTTCTACCGCCTAAATATGATCATCTCCGGTTGCTGCACGGCCTTTGTCTGCTTGGTGGTATTTGGCCTGATGGCGCTTCACGCAACACATCTCAGTAGACCATCCGAACAAATTAAGTATGTTCACGATTCCGATCCGGGCTGTCCAACGCTCAAGAGCGTCTGTCTTACCACTCGAGTAGAACAATGAAGGTTTGCCTTCTCATTCCGCTGTACACCATCTCGTCTTTCCTGTCCATTTGCTTCCCGACGGCTGCCGTGTACCTGGAACCTTGGTTGGAGTATATGCAGGCGATGGCGCTAGGAAGCTTTTTCCTGCTTTTGTGCCAGTTCATCTCTGGCGATTACCAGACCGAAGTTAGTCTGTTCTTCGCAGCTTTTGAAGTCCCACGGAAAAAGAATCAATCCACGGTTAGCGGGTTGGAATGGTTTAGGGTACGTTGGGACAGACTTCGCTATCCGCATTCAAGGGCTAGTTGCGAGGGTGGTATTAAGCTAACCGTTGCACCCGCGGTAGAAACGATGGATTGCGATCTTTCAATACCCGGTTGTTGCTCTGTTTGTCGCCGTCGCAACGGATATCACGCAAGCTGCGGGCATATACTGCCTAGACAGCACTAAACCCTACTTTGCCCACATCTGGGTGAGAACGATCAACGGCCTCTATCAAGTTCATAAATAGTGCCACTGACAGCGGTATAGTTAACTGTCGTCGTCGAGCTATCAACCGGTCTCGCTGTCACCTCGGTGATCACTTTTTACGGTGCCTTGAAGCAACACCTTGCCAGCCACCGGCCTCTGGCCAAGCTGTTATCATTCAAATTGATCGTGGGTTTGGTGTTTATCGAAAAGGTAGGCACGTTGCCAGCTGAACTACTTGAATCTGCATCTGTGGTCGAACTAGAAATCTAACGGACTCTATCTCTTAGATCATTTTTTTGATTTTGCGATCTAACAACGTCCTCAAAGAATCTCCTACACTGAGCTACGCTGACGTCAACATTGGTATTCCTAATATGGTGATCTGTATTCAAATGGTGCCGTTTGCGCTGTTCTTCCCCTATGCGTGGAATGTAGCGCCATACTTTCTTTCGCGGCAAAACATGGCACTGCCAGCATCGGAGAACCACCACCAGAATCGGTATGGCACAGACACGACATACTACCATAAGGGATCAGGCGATGATATCCTTATGCGGTACAAGGGTGGCCCGTTGGGCGCTCGGGCATGGCTAGGCGTGCTGAGTCCAATGGAGATTCTGAGAGCCATCAGGTTTGCATTCAACATGTCGACCGAACTGAGGAGTCGAAATACGGGGATGACGGACAATGGGATTGGTCTGGAATCGACCCGCGCGCGGGAGTCTACCACACTGGGTTATGGACATACCGCGACAGACTTTCGAGCCCCAAGTCCGTCGTATGAACCGTTAATAGACCATAACACAAAGAGGACGTGATGGGGAGGCTGTCACGGGTGGGGTGGTATTTAGAGCGATAATATACATGAATACACATTGCGCCGTCGTGCTGTCGCGAAGAAAGATATAGGGTAATGGGGGCGACCCCTGGTCGCTAACCTTTCCGCGTCCTTCCCCTACTATATACCCTTTGGGCAAACAGGAAGCATGGCATTTGAAAGCCAGATCGCTGGCTGGGATAAAATCAGACGAGCTCTCTGTTCCTTTATAACCCACATTGCTCACATGCACGGTTAATCGCCCATCTCCAGTCTCAGTTCGTATGCATTACTCGTTTGGTCCAAAGGACATGGGATGCGGGCGTTCCACGCTTAGTGCTGAGAGATGTATCCACACAGCCCCACAATCATTACGAGGATTTGGATTTAGCCTCAAGGCAGTCAGCTTGGTGGACCCTGCAAGGAGCATCAATTATCCAGTATCTTTTGGCCCCAGAAACTTAGACTCGAGGGCCAGCCGCAATGGAAAATCCAGCAAAGGCGTGTTCCCGCCTGCCAGTGACCCGACGAGTAGCCGAACGCATAGTAGTGATTAATTAATGGTATGATGGAATAACACAAACACCAAGGTTTAAACATACGATCCTATATCCTATTACTCTGATCGCCGTGCACGACCTGTTCTTTCTACAAGGAAAAGAAATATTATAGAGCTCGATGGAAGTCTTCTAGTGTTTTGCATCTAAGTTTGAATATCCACAGTACGGTCTAGGAATCCCATGATATAAGGGCTGATACAATCTCTCCGTTGAACACGAACCCAAGATTATACACCGAAGTCCAATGTCAACACAGATGGCTGCTCTAACAAGATCAATGGCAAGCTAACCACACTCTCCTCTGTGGGTGCATCGTACTCATCCGCGATCACCACGATAATCACACCCGCCCGCGGATCGAATTTTGCCGGAATAGTCGTCGTGTTGGTCTTGGGGCTAAACGGCACACTGACCTTGTCCACTCCATGGTAGAACACGGCCCAGTAATCCTTGTTCTCGAACCAAGGCAGATGGGTGGCGGTGGCCGCGTTGAAAGAAAACCCCAGGTGAATCTGGGATCCAGGGGATGCCGTAGTGCCATTTTTCAAGAAGGTGGCGGTCGGCAGTTGAGGCGAAGGGTCGGGATAGACGGGATTGACCTTGGGGCACGACCCATTGACAATGAACATGTTGGTCAATGCCAGGATGTGGTTCGGGTAGGGGTATATCGTGTCCGACGGGCCGGAGAAGGGGCTCACGTCGTAGACATCAATCAATGACCAGGCATTGTGTCGGCTTTCGACCTGGCCGATGGCCATGAGGGCTGACTTGGAGTCGTTGGCTTCGGCTTGTCGGACGAGGCCGGTGAGGAACGCCATGCTGGAGACTTCAAGGAACACTTGAAGGGCGAGGTAATACTGCGCACTGCCGGCGAATCCGTAGTCGTACTTGCATGGGCCCGGTTTCACCGAGGAGCTGGAAATCTCGTCCTGGAAGATGCGCACATGACCGGCTTCATTGTCGCGGATCTCGACGATACGCTCATAAGTGGTATTGGGCAGGCCGAGCGCGGTGAAGTTGTCCGCGGTGAAAGCCTCCACACCTTGTTGGTAGAAGGAGTAAATGGCCCATTCTGCGGCCAAGAGGTTTTGAAATAGGAGGTCGTCTCCCTGCCGTGGACCTGGTGTAGTTGGTAGGATGGCTCTGGTGTAGTTGCTGGCAAGCGGCGTCTGCTTTCCCTGGTAGGTGGTGAAGAGGGTGGATTCGCCGGGAACAGCAGATGCTTTGTCCGTGGTGGGGAGGGAGACAGTGGGGAGGATCGTTAATGCGAGGGGGAGGAGGTGGAAGTACATTATGAAGGATGTGAGGGAGAGGAAAGATATTTTGATGAAGATAAGAGAGAGCCAAGATGGTGAACTGGCTCAGGGTTTATATAGACGGGCCTTTCATTCCCTTAGATCGGTCCCTTTATACAGCCCCAGCAGCAGGCGATGCTGCCCATATTCTCTTCACTCACCAATGTCATCATGCATCAGTGAAATGACCACGCTTTCGATCGGATCGAAGAGCCCAGCCTGATGGGGGTCCGCGTAACGGACATGATTGGCGGCACTGCCACTGATCTGCAAAAATCCCATCTCGCGAAATCCGCCGAAACGGGTTAAGGCACCGCTTGCCCAGACGCCTTGGGTTGCTTATTTTTGCTCCTGGTGGGCCGGACAAGCTTTGGGGAGCATGCATGCTGACATGGACGATCCGCAATGCAAATGCTTCACGAGATGTCCAATGACTGACGCCTTCTCGTAGCGAGTGGAGCTCTCCACTTGTACGGGCGGAGAAGTTTCCCACCATTGAGATTGTATCTATCGTCTGTGGTGAGAAGGTGAGTAACCTATTAGTAGTGTCGACGCCGTGGGGCCGTTCCGATGGCTGGCGTATGTCACTCATCGCCCGTCCGCGAGAGAACGAACCAATGGCCAATGCCCCCCGGAAGTTAGGTATCGATGAGAAAAGCCACCACTGGCATAGGTGTCCGCACTGCCTCAATCCATATACGTTGTATCAATCTGTGGGATATTTTCCCTCATTCCGGACTCTTCCACGATATCCACGTCATCATTAGGGGATGGCAAAGCGCTGAATGCTTCTGGGCTGGCGATATAGGTGCCACCAAAGAGCCATATGAAGTGGAATAGTGCATGAAATCGGGGTCCAAACACTAACTAAGGAGGGCTTTCTGAGTGGCTAAATCGCAGGTTAACCTTCATCAGGAGATAGCGGTTCTCTGTTCCTAGCCTGGCACCATCGGGTTTAGTCTAGTATGTATTACTATTCCTATCTGCGATATTGCTAAACCGTATCATTTCATCGAAGCGCCCATCTCAATCCATGATGGACATATACACTACAGCCAGCCTTGCAAACATCTATATCCACCAACTGACCAGGCGCTAGAAATTGCAGGGAAGAAAGGGAGGAAGGACGAGATCATATGACAACATCGACAAAAGCAGAACACAAAACATATATGTGATATGCTAGCGTATCCCTCTACATGGTGGGTGGTCGGGCATTATTCAGTTTTATACTGTACACTCTGGGCCCGACCCATTTCAAATCCATGCATATCAGCAATCTGCGCCATGACCTGATCCAACCAAGCGATCTCGGTATCCCATTCCAAATTGCGCCGTGCGACATTTAACGGGAAAATAAGCATCAGCGCCCCGACACTGCCTTGCACACAATCAAGGTGGTAGTCCACCAGCCGGAGCATTTCAATAGCAATGTCGCGTCTCGTCCCCTGCATGGGGAGAAGAGGGTCATTGGCCCTCTCGGTCGAAACAGGCTGCGGCAGGCAGTCAAGCAGTTCACACATCCTCAGGACCAAAAGTAGCACCGAGTCATAGAGACACACCTCTTGTGCACGGGAGAAATCATAAAACCACAGGACGGTGTCGAATGGGCGGGGGACTGCTGTGGATACTTGCATATTCGCATCCACAGAAACAACATAGGATGCATCAGGAAATGTATCTTCCCATTTCCAGCGCCAGACATACAGCTCCTCCAGCATAGCCAAGGCCTTCTGGCACAGTTCAGCTCTCGTCACCCCACCTCCACCTGCCCTGAACGAATCTACCCCCTCCAATAGACCGGGGGCGTCGCACAGGATATCGTGCAGATCGTCAATTAACGTCTTGGATCCCGGCTTCGCAGCCCATGGAATCGTCTTCCACGCTGGCTCTTCCAGAAAACAGCGCTGCCGATTCGCAATGTACCCCACCGCCTACCTACCAGTCAGTCAATCAATCCCTTCCCACTGAAGCTGAGGATGACATACAATTGTCTGCCGCAAGGTCGGATACAGCGCAAACCCCACTCCGTGCATATGTCTTTCGGGCCCGCGGAATGCAGTCAAGAGCGCCAGGCCCTTGTAGTGCTGTAGCCAGGCATTCGGGACAGTAAACGCAATAGACTCATATATTGCTAGATAGATGATTACCACGAGTAGGTCTTCTCGGAGCGCATATTGTGGATGATACAGTTGGAGCTGTAGCTCTTTCAGAGCGTCCGAATACCATCTCGATCCCCTGTGGAGCAGGTCGGGGCGGTTGTGCACTCGGCCGAAATACGTTGTGGACAGTGCACGGAGCGACGTTTTGGGCAGGGCGAGGGATTTGTCGGTCGCAGCCCTGGCCTCCGGCTGATTCAGGTGGAATGAGATCGTGGCCGCTAGATGCACTGCCTCTGCGTCGCGTTGGTTGAATATCTTGTGGATGAGGTGGGTGGTGAAGATGTTGTCTTCATCCCTGGAGGGGATGACTGTTCGTGGAGAAGATATCACAATGCGGGTTTGCTCGTAGCGCTCGGCTGCTGGCCAATGCTGAGGGAATCGCTTGGTCTCGTCCTGAAACTCGACAAATTCGACGTAGCCATCGCAATGAAAGCCTCCTTTGGTGCAACGAGTGCAGTATGGCTTCGTCTCGTCTTCAATGCGGTCAGTATGAGATCTGGGAACCACTGCGAAGGTGGAAACACACCGCATTTGACACGTCGTCGACGGCAGGTTCTGCAACCTTTACTTCGTCCGGGAATGCCTACCATGGGAGGCGATTGGGGTACGTGGTTCCTCGCCTGGTGGGTGGTGAAGAAGAAGTTGATGTTTGTGCGGGGCTTGGATCTACTAGTTGGGGGCGGTGCTGGGATTATATTTAGTGCGCTACGTAACCTTTCAGGTCCTTGGGGCCGTCTCGGCCTCTGCCAGGGCTACGCCGATGGCTACCACGGGAGACTGGCACACATCCAACCACGCGCCGTAGAGAACTGTATGGAATTTCTTTATGGGGGAGTAGAGTGAGTCTGTAGACTCCACAGGAAATTGCAGCACAACTCTATTCATGCCTGCCGATGGACTGGCTGCCGAGCGGCGTATTTGCGGTAGGTATCGGCCGTGCGTGCTCGTGCTCTCTTTCCATAAACCATCAGAAGAACAGGCAAGACCACGGTGCTAAGGGCCAGCATACTAATTAGAATAAAGGTATTCTGGATCCCCATGCCGTTGATCCACGGAGTAAAGGCGAAGCGAACCACCATGGCAAACCCATTGCGGATGAACACAATGGCAATCAACGCATCACCAAGGATCTAGGTACGTTAGGAGATATCTCACCTGAGCTAACATATAGGCCCGGAATGGACTCACGTCAGGATAGCAGTCCGTAAGATATGTCAGGGCGACATCCGCAGTGGTGATAAACCCGAATCCATATATGCCTTGGCCCACGGCGAGCACGGCCCAATGGAGACCCTATGCCGGTTGTTAGCCTTTCTAAACATGATGGCGCATATGACAGGAGAGTCACAAGGTGAGACTCTTACGTTTCCCAATCCGATACCATAAATTAGCAAACCGGCACAGTCCAGAAGAGCCCCAGGAATGCTCAACCAGAGACGCATCTCTGGCTCAAAGATTCCTCCATTCTGCTTGGCCGCTCGAACGATGAACCAGTCATTCAGGGCTGGGACAGTCATAGTTGCAACGAACGTGCCCAGAAATCCGCCCAGATGGAACAGGCCAATTGCTGACGGGCTGAAGTTGTAGGGCTCCTCCAGAAGGAAATAAGAGCCAGACGAAGCATTGGCGGAAAACCAGGCCAGGATCGTGCCATATGTGACAGCCGTGTAGGCTACGGCGGGGAATGATAACAGAATCAGTAGGGGCTGATAAAAGTGCTGGGCCATTGGCATATCAGTTTTGGTCACGAGCGCCAGGCGTTGCCGAATGGACTTGCGGCTGTGGTGGACACCGGCCGTGGAACGAGAGCTCACTCGCAGGATAGACAGCTCTGCCGGCTTCCGGCCATCGTCATATTCTGCTACATGGTCTGAGCAGCTAGCAGAGGGTCGAGAGCCCGTTGGGATATATTTTGACTCCTCGAAGAAGAACAGGACCAGGATAAAATTGACGCCCAGGAAGATGGCGATCATCCACCACATCCATCGCCAGCCCATGGAGACGACAATATATCCGGCTGCAATCGGGCCGCCGGTAGACCCCAGGCTCTGCATAAACAGGAATATGCCATTCAGACGAGCATGCTGATGGACAAAGAAGAGGTCGACAATAGTGATCATTACCACGGCCTCGCTGATAGAGCCCGCGAGTCCGGCGAGCAGACTGACGCCAATGAGTTCCCCGGCTGTGTGGAAGCTGGCCCACCAGAGAGCACAGGCAAATTGCACAATAGCGCTGAGTAAGTATATGGGGCGACGACCAAACTTATGAACGCAAGGGATAAAGATGAGGCATCCGATCGCAAGGCCGGCGAAATTAGACCCACTGGCCTGGTTAAAGGTTGCGTAGGTTAAGCCCAGCTCAGACATGTAGCCTCGATAGGCCAAGCTATTAATATCCACCAGAACAAACGTGAAGAGGACATATGAGCAAGCGAGGCTAAAGTTGACGACCTTCCTCAAAGGCGACCAGTTCTATCCGCGTCGTTAGCTACCGAAACGCGGGGAAGTGGGTATACCTACCAGAGGGTCATCGGGATCCTCTGAAGGAGTGGGACTCAAGCTAAGACCTGATTCAGGTCCTGGTCCTAGAAGAGTGAGCATGGGCCACTCGGCTGAGTAGTTGCTACAAGGGGCGACATACGGTGTTCAAGCCGGATGGTTCCCGGCGGAAACATATCGTTGGAGGATTCTCGGCTCAACATTTCGTGCACAATCCAAATAGACAGCTGTATACATCATCAAAACAACATGGGGAAATCCCGCACGCTTTATGTTGAGAGAATTAACCTCTTCTCTGGTCTCGTGGAGCGGGGGATGAAGTTTGTAAGGGTTCCATACGAGTCATACGGGTTGTTACGACCAGCTTAGACGGTATTCGCCAATGGTGAGCCGAAATCGGCCGGTCCATTGGTAAGTTACACGGCCCTGTGGGGACTCCATACATACCGATACGCAATATCTCGGCCGTCAGAGAGGGATGCTCAGGTTGTCGTCCGGATCAAATAGACGGAACAGGTACTGGGCGGTTCCCTTGTCCCGACTAGTCCATACGCGAGTGAGGAACAGCCGGAGATTCGCCACAAAGGGGTAGAAGCTTGAGCCTTTGATGTTCTGCAGCAACGAAAGGACATGTTGCCGGCCAACGGAGTCCTGGACCTCCGCACCGACCACGAGCAAGATCAAGGATATATTGGGGGGGTGTTGTTTCGCCATAGCTAAGCAATGCTGCATCTCCCATATTATGGCCCGGGACAGGCGCTCGGCCTCATCATCTTGCTCTCCAAAGGGAAATTGTAGCCGGTGCAAGATCAGAAGGGTCGCATTGCGATGCAACTGGGCCTGGGTAAGAAGGAGAAGCATCTCCTGCTTCGAAAAGCGCTCAACGGTCGCAGCGGACACATTAGGGATCCATGCGATGATCTCCTCGCGAAGCCTATCGAAGTGATCGGGTGAGATAGGGGTGGGATATCCCTTCCTGATGGCGGCCCCTAGAAGGCAAACGCGATAAAGAAGCGGTAGAAGAGATCCGCATAGGCCGGCATGGTGGTTTACGAGATACGGGTCACGCACACGGTACTGGATAATGGGAATCCTCGCCCGAAACAGACACTCAGTGATGTCGAGGAAGACCAAACAGAGCAACTCTCTGGCGTCCGACTCCTGTAGCTGCTCGGAATCATAGAGCGGACGGACCAATGAGAGAGTGAATCGACAAATAGTGCTAGCCGAGATACCAGACACGAGACGGTGGAATGTCACTAGACTCAATCCTAACGATAGCAGGTGGCCCGCATGCTCGGGACTGGTCACTTGGGAGTTGCGCAATGCCTGCAATGCCGACGCACAGCTCGACCAGTCGCTGTCACTGCAGGGTCGTTGGTTTGTGGTCGAGCGTAGAAGAACGCGGGCGACGGCCGCATAAGGATCCAGCAGGAGCATTGGTGCCTCCCTGATGCGGGCGCGAATCATCTGGCTCATCTCCCGACCCAGGGACTCTCCCAGGGAGAAGAACTTACAGATCTCGACTGCCGTACACTCAGGCACACGAGACACCGCACATTCCTGGCCCAGCAAACTGAGAAGGTCCATGTCTGGCGCGCTGGTCGTCAATGATTGGCCTGTCCGAAGTTCATCTGTGGCCACAGCAGAGGGATCAAGTGACGTGTCTGGGGCGAGAGAGATGCCACCGCGGTGCTGCATTGATGCTAGTTCTACAGCCGAGGTAACGCGGGGCTTTCGCCCTGGTCGCTGGCGTCGCCGGGCGTAGGTACACTGGTGATGCAAGCGATAGCAACGATAGCACGTCTCTCCTGGTCCCGCCAAACAGCGGGACCTGACCGCATGGCATCGATCACAGGCGGACGCGCGCATGGGGAATTTCCAAAGCCGTTGCGGTGCTGGTGTTGGTCAAGGTGGAGACTCTCTCTCTCGCCCTCGGGACGGCGGAGGTTAAATGAAATAAATATAGATCGAGGGCTTGGCACACATACGACTCCATTTCCGATGCTGGCACATTGGAGAAGCTTATATATATTACTACTTTTAGCGGCTCCAACATTAGATAGGATATAGTATAGCGCATTGCTTTAATTATTGTGGGTGATCTGCGAGTGCAATCTTGATAGAAGTGATGGTTCGGGCAGCAATGCAAAGGCACACCACTAGCCCTAGAAATATATAATTCACGGCGTGCTACCAGTTACGACTCATCATTGCCTTGCGACCTCGACCTCCTCCGAGGGGGCAGAGCTGTGAGCACATCATACTACTAACTACTTCTAGTTTATGCCTTCAGGCAGAGATCGATGAGTTTTGCCATCTGTAAACATTCTTCGTCGCGCATTGTTGTGGTGAACAGCTGAATCCCACATGGGAGTCCTTCGACCGATTGATAGTCATCTATCGATGTCAGTTATCATGTTAGGATTCATTCCTCCTGTACTCACATTCTGGTGCAATTTGATTATCGCCGACCTGGAAGGCTTTTGCGGCATCTAGCTCGTTAACCTGTCCATATGGAATGACACATGCCGGGTACTAATATCATGTCAGCTGGGAAAGCGAAAACAGAGGGAAAAGCAGCATACATCAAGGCAGTTCAAGAAAGTCGTGTATGGTGCAGGACCAAAGGTGTCATGGGCTACTGCGGTGTTTTGCGCCGGCGGTGCAAGACAGATATCCAAGCTGTGCTGTATCCATATCTTGCGATACTCTTCCTTGAGTTCGGCTCGACGAGTGTTTAAAGCGGCCAACTTGGCTAGGCGGTCCATCGAACTCATATCTGGGAGGGAGGATTCCTGGAACTGCTTTGCCTTTGCAATCTGCGCGCCAATGTGTTGTAGTGCTGGTACCACGGGCTCGCCGGAGGAAATGACATGGTTGAGGGCGCCCTGATCCAGCCCGAAGATACCCAATGCGACTTCATTCAGCTCCCTGATCCGACATTCTTCGTGAGTGAGGGAAATAATCTCATGGCCCTGTTCCTCCAGGCGCTGTGTCGCTTCCGCCATTATGCGCTTGACCGGAGGATGTAGTGGAAAGCTTGGATGTTCCGGAACAATGCCAATTCTCAATCTCGGCTTCACCGTGACCTTGCGCCAGGGTACATCAATGACAGTGGAGTCGTATAGACTGGGCTGAATATCAAACACCGAGCTAAAGAAAACCTCCAGCCCTTCCAGGTCCAGACACAGAGGCCCTGCGCATGACAGGATAAATCGCATTCCGCTGGTAGAGCAGGCACGAGTGCCTGCGTTGGGGACTCTTGAGGCACTGGGTCGGAAGCCGTAAGTTCCGCAACACAGCGCAGGTACGCGAATGGAGCCTGGCAACCTGTTAACTGAACCCTCAGCAAGCTAGGAGTTATTCGTGGCGTTAGACCTACCACCAACATCTGTGCCGACTCCCAGAGGTGATCCTCGCAGCGCAACTAAAGCGCCCTCGCCACCACTCGATCCTCCAGGAGTCAGAGTGGTGTTCCACGGGTTCAAAGTACGCCCGAAGACATTATTATGCGAATCAAGTGCCTAACAGTCTCAGTGTTGATCGGCTCATTGGATTCAGCGATCTTACCATCATCGTCTGGGGTACGTTCGTCTTCACATAGATGACTGCCCCCAGCTGCAAAAGCATATCTACCAGCGGTGAATTCCCGATCGACACCTCGCCTAGAAAGTTCACCATGCCAATGGTAGCTTCCGTTCCGGTATAATGGAAACTGTCCTTGATACTGACGGGCAGACCATGCAGAGGACCCATAATGTGGCCTTGGGCGCGAAGCTGATCAAGATACTGGGCTCGCTCATGGGCCTGAGCGAACATCGTCTCGGTCAGACAGGAGACCTAGAATCGTTAGTCGTTCCCACATGAAACGGAGGAAGGTTGCGGGTATATACAAGCTGTTGGGCGATGGCAGCCCGCTTGCAGTATGCCATCGTAACGTCCACCGAAGTTAGGCTTCCATCAGCCAATGCTGCTAACAACTCTCGCACCGTGTACTCTTCGGTGATTTGCAGCTCATGCTTGGTCATGATCCCAGATTCACGGGCAATGTTATGCTGGATCAAGTTGTTTTTGTGGCCTTCTAGAGGCATGCGCAGGGAAGAGATGACTTCGTCTGGAATCCGCCATGTGGCTGGGATTTTGTTGGCACACTTCTGTCGTTTCTGCTCAACACGTTGCTGCCAACTGGAATCTCCGTGGGAGCCCATTCTTGCTGCTGTAATGCTTGTTCGGCACGAGGTGAGGGTGTACGAATGTATGAAACGATCTGTTGGAGCGTGTGGTGTATCTGTTACCAGGTGAGTGCAGAGTGTTCAATGTGGGCGAGGATCAATCCATTTATAGAGGAAATTGAGGAATGTAGAATTGCCCGTATTCTCTCATAATGTGACCATGTACGAGACTATAGAAGAATTAATTTCAATCCACCGGCTCGGTTACAGCGCTCGTTGGCTGGATCCCCACTGTGCTGTGGAGCCGTCCGGATAACCTACAAAAGCAGTGAGAGGGGTAACTCAGTCACTCTCCGTAGGCTCCATTGTTGCCGAGCAATATTATTGGCACATTTATGGCGCCCATGCCGGCATCTAGGCATTGCCTAGGGTAGGATCCATAAATTGCCATCTTGTGTTGTATCTGAGGGGGGAAGGCCTCCGGGACAACAATCTACACACATATTTCAGATTTAGTAGTGCTCTCCTCTATAAACACAATATACGGTGGGGAACTTCTTAACAGTATATTGATTCATAAAATATACAGAGTATTCGAGTAGCAGTAATGGCGACAGTAGTGATAATGGGAATATAGACTGTGGAGTAATCAATCATAGTCAATATTCCGACCATGTAAACCAATATAATTGGAGCCTATTCGATATTTTTAACTCTATAATTGTGTATTGACATTGCCCTATCTTACATTATCTTATTTTATATACCTAGTTGGACACCGGAGCCTCCCAACAACAACTGTCATAGCGGTAACTGTCCTACGCGCGAATGAAGTTGAGTTATTGATGTAGGCTGTACCTTGGCAACAGGTCGTAGTAACGGTGATTCCATAGTTAAGCTCGTTAATTAACATCGATTCGTCACCGCGTGTTTAGGTATAGCCAGTCTACCTTCTTAATGAGATCTGGGTGCCTGAATCTTCACCGACTTGATCCACCCAATTCATGACACAATGGGAAGCCGATAATATGGTACGCCAACCTGCGGTCGATGTATATGCGCGCCATACGTACGTTGTCGTTGACATCAACAACGAGAAATATGAATACAATACGGCTCATACGCAAACGTTTCCTCTGCTGGTCTACATCCTTCGCTAGTCGAGACGAAGCGATCAGTGGACCTTCTTAGACGCGCATCGGATGATCAAATGGTCGATAGGTACATTGCGGAACTACATCGACGTAATGGTCAAAACCCGCTGCCCTTCCTCGCAGACCATATCAATGGGGGTGTGTATCAGTCACTTCGCAGGACATGAGTGGCCGGCGTAGGGCACATGTTGGCATGAACACGGGGCAAAATGCATCCCAACTGCGGTCGTGATACCAAGTCCCAAGGTGCTTGGAACTTTTTACCAAGGATACAAAGATCTGCCCATTGTGACAAACAAGAATCCACCTCTTCCGAATTGCTCTGGGATTGGGATTGCCTTGCCCCCCACTATTTCAACAATCTTTGTTTGGTGGTTTTTCTTCCCCTTCTAATCATCACTGCTAATCAGGCGTAGGTACCAGATTAATGCGTTGGATGCCTGTGTGATCATTACCGTTGACGGATATTGTTGTACCACTACTGGAAGTCATACATTTCCTTCTTGCAGCGATATCCCCTTTTTTCTGAAGCTGCTTGTCTCTGTTGTGCCAAGCCACCAACAGATCTCACGCTTCTCCAGCAGAATTCTCCATGTGTTGCCGAGGTAATATTAACATCATGATGGGCTTAGGGGGAGCGATATGATCATGGGTTCCAGATAACCGTCGTAGAGTTTGCAGACAACGTGAACAGATCGAATACGAATATGGTCTTGTTGAGTATCATGCACTAGTATAACTCAGAACGCGATGATTGTTTGGCTACTGGGCTGTTTCCCGGTAGCTTGTGACGCAGTCGCGTACTGCCAAGTAGCTCCTGTTAGGTAGGAGCCTCATACAATCCCACTGTAGTGCCACTGGTAGGATCCTCTACTGGTTCGGACCGAAGAGTGTTAGGGTTGTCAGGCTGTGATGCCATGGAGGAGCGACGACGGCCGCGGCGAAGGACAAACCATATCACTCTCACGATTAACAGTGCGCCGCATACGCCTCCGACCACCCCACCCGCAAATGCTCCTGTATTTCTGGACGAGCCCTGAGACACTGGCGATTCAGAACGTCCCGATGTCGAGGAAGTTTTGGCCGTTGTGGTGGATCTCGTGACCTGGGAGGATACCGAAGAGGGAGGAGTAGCCGTAGTCGACACTGAGATTGCGTTAATTGCTCTGATTCTCTGGGTCCGTGGTATACAAAGCGATTGTAGCCGGGAATTCTCTCGTGATTTGCCCTCCTGGATCGCCCTCGTCATGATACCCTCACTTTGACCTTGGCTGAAGTCATCCAACGTCGCACAACCATAGTACCCTTGCTTATTGCTGAATCCTATCAAGCCGGGGGCGCGGGAAAGGTATCCTTGAGAATCCGAATAGAGGATTAAGGTTACATCGGCGCATTGTTTTGGCATTATGGCCAGCGTTTCCCCAGTATTGTTATCCCCATTGGTAAAGAACGACGTCCCGGACGGGCAGCGCACCACCCATTTGCCCCAAGTTCCATGCCCCGTTTCGGAGTCATCACTTAGGTTTTATCGACGGGCTACCCCACCATGTCTGGAATTCGAAGACATGCGATCTTGTTGGGAGATCAGATGCAGTCACAGGGGACACAGAGGTTGGCAGATTTGAACCACCGACTTCTGGCCCCATGGACACGTCCGAGATGGAGTTTGGAAGCGAGAAGGTCAGAAAGCTACGAATGAAGATCGCTGGGGACGCGCCCACTCTGGGCTGGTGCAGAGGGATAGCCAGGAGGGAGCAATACACGTATCCACTAGGCAAACCCCTTCCGGGCCTAGTGTTTATCCTTTGGCCCTATTCCCATGATACTATTCAGCCTGCATGTCGTTTCGACGTTCAGCCACAAGGCTGACGGAAGGAAAAAACTAGACGCTTTCGCATTATATGCACTGGAATAGTCTTACAACATGTGAAACACAAATGTATATCAGAAATTCATTCTTTATGGCTTGTAGAGGATGACACACTGTTCCGCATATTCAACCTGTCTGTGCAGGGTCCCCCATGAGCCGAGGCTTGGCATATGCGTCCCATTCTCGGCGTAAATAGAAGGCTGCGACTGATCATGAATGTGGACGGGCAGGATAAACAATCTCCGTTGATACTATGCAAAGTCCTTGATCCGCCAGGGTGAGATATGCCCCAGCGTGACTCTCCGATCGAGATTTATGCTATTCATTATGAAAGACTAGACCCCTCTTTCCCATCATGATTGTGGCCAGAGGAACCCTTAAACAGCATAATGCAGTGGTAAGTGGAGAGGGGGAAGGTCAACACACTTCACATTATGGTTAATGTGGTGTACCGCCAGTTCTACAATTGTATCTTACGTAGGGCGAGTAACCCCGGCGAATCTGGAGCTTCACTGGCGCCGCTGACTTCAAGCCATCCGGTTCAGAATCTCCTCTCTCCAGCCCCAGCCAAGCGCAAATGCAGCCCCCGGTCCAAAAGTACATGTCGTCCCCAACAAACCACCGATAGCCTTCCACCATGAGAACTGCGCACCGGCCTGCCTCAGCTCGCGAAATTTCAATGCCAGCCAAGCGAAACCGCTAGCCATGGAGATCAGCTCGTCATACTGCAGGAATCGTGCGATGCCCCCGGTGAATGAGGTAACGGGCTCCAGATGGCCCCGCAGACCGGGCAGGAACACACTGGCGAAAGAGACACCCGCCGGGACAGAGAGTCGTGCATAAATGAAGGTGAGGCCGGAGACTAGCGCAAAGGTGCGGTATGCGTAGCGGACCGTACGCATATTTTTGCGGGCTTGTTCTGGCGGTTCGGGGCGCTTCGAGCGACCTTTTCCAAGAAGGCCTACGGAGCCCTGCAACACAGGAATGATTACTGGGAACAGTTGCCAAACCGCGTTGTACCAGCGACGGGACTCCACTGCTGGGGCCAGAAAATTGGCAAACGTAGGAACATAATACCCCGCTAGCATAGCAGCAAGAAGGGAACTTGATACTTCCGATTCCACTTGGTACTTAGATCCCGAACGCAGTTTCGAAAGAGGGGTACGAATATGCTCCAGTGCGTAGTAGATCGGGGCAAGCTTTCCGATTCCCTTGAGTTGGAACGCAATTCCAAAGGTTACGGGGCTGTTGGTCGTCTTTATGTTAAACACTGACGGTCTCTGCACGAGCGATGGAAGTGGGGTTTGATCGAACTCACAGTAAAATCTCCCGCCAGGAGTGGGCCTGACGGTAGCTCTCCAGCAACCAGATGCCATAGACGGGACCCAGGTCGGTCATGAAGGACAGCATTTGAAGACGGGATTGCGGATCGGACCCACTGATAGATGGTAAAAAACACGTAATAAAGGGCCTCAACAAGTTATCAAGGGGTGGGAGATGGTATACAGGCCTGTGTAGGCTGAGGCTCTCCCCGTTACTTGCAGTCCAGGTGCCCTGCATCAATAATGGCACCATGAGGGGCTTGACCTGGGTGAGCAAAGTGCCCATTGTTGCCTGAGCAGCATAGTAGCACCCGAGAAGAGGGGCAGTAGACAGAATACGGTTCCATCGTTGGTCTTCCTTGTTTACACTATGACTCTCTACACCTTTGTACGGCATGGAGCATTGCAGTGACTTCAGTGGTAGTGGTTCACAATCAAGCTTTGCAGCTTCAACAATCGTAGCAGATGAAATATCGATCAGATAGCTGGTGAGGTAGGGGAGGAGATACAGCCCAATGAGCTTCTGTTTAGTACCGGCGAGAGCCTCTAGCCGCGTCAACTTATGAGCGGAATGCGCGATATCCTCTACCCGCTTTCGACGCCCATACTCCCATTGCTGCAGGCAATGGTGAATATCCTTGACGCCAATTATTGTTTTCCGCGAGCCATGGACAAGAGCAGAAAGGCTGTTTGCAAGCGACGCAGCACTCTCGATTGCGCTGTTGCCACCCTGACCGAGGTTGGGCGTCATCTATAGTAGGAAGAATTAGAGGCGAAATAGGAAGTATATAGTAGATATACGTACCTTATGGGCAGAGTCACCGATGCAAACATATCTATCCAGGGACCAACGCTGGTATACCGCCTCCTCCAGTGCTACAAAGGTCCGCACTATTGCCCTCTGGTAGACCTCGACGAATGCCACGTCTTGGGTGATGGGCTTTTGCAAGTACGGGGTCACATGATCATCGATGTCGTTTTGGCTATATCGGGGGATGTCAGAAGTAGCATATTTTTGACTCATCTTCGTAAAGAAGAACCAAAATACACGACCCTCCTTACCGATGATTGTCAGGAGCGAGTACCCCTCGGCAAATGTGCGATGGACCTCGCCTGGTGTCAATCCCGGGGTGGCCGTGGAGATGCCGAAGACGCAGTCGTATTCCGATGTCATCACTACTCTCAGCCACATCAGTCAAATCAGGTACCAGCATAGGAAGGGTGAAACGAAGGACGTACAAGACCTCTCCTGAAGAGCCTCTTCGCCGAGACCTTGAGACTCCATGTACCGCCACATCTGTTCTCTCACTGTACTGCGTACGCCATCGGCCCCGACAACCACATCTCCCTCGTAGATGGAGTCGTCCGCACAATGGACTACAACCTTCTGGGCGAGATGCTCCACCTTGGTAACCTTTTTGTTTACCAGGACACGAGCTCGCCCATCTTTCAGATGCTCGTACAGAATCGCTAGCAAGATTTGTCGATCAAGGAACGCGGTGGGGTAGCCATGTCTAAGTCGAATTAGGATAATTCAAACCTTGGATCTTGGGAAAAGGAGAGCACTAGTTATCGTACCTGTTATGTAAGGTGAGGGGAGAATCCGTGTCTGTGATACACGTTGCAGCATCACTCCAGGTGAATGCTCTGCGAAGGGGTTCGACCGCATCAAGGACATCGTCATATATGCCGAGCTGATCAATAATACGTGCTCCATTAGGAAGAATGCCAATGGATGCTCCTACCTGCGGCGCGATCTCAGCGTGGGATTCCAACACGACAAAGTCAATGTTATTTCGAAGTAGACAGTGAGCAAGGGTTAGACCCGCGACGGATCCGCCCACGATTACCACGCGGAAGTTGGCATTCAGTGGCTCCATTCCGTATGAGATCGATATGGCTTTCCGATTAATTCAGAAGCTGTGTCCGAAATGGACTGACGACACGGTATATGGCCATTGCCACTCTCCCGGGGGCTACCAGGCCTTTATATCCATCTACTATGACGATCGACAGGCCCATTCGGGTGGGTAAGATGAAACAGCTGAACATCAGAATCATTCTGAATGACTCCACTGAAACTGCCTCGCTTACCGAGTAATTGACTACGGAACGCGAGGTAGCGACCAGCATTGCGGTAGAGAGAAGATGAGGGTATCCCGCCGGTGGGTCCCACGAAGCGAGAAAGCCGAGTAATCCGAAAACCTCACCAGTCTGGGCAATACCAGAAACCCGGGAATTTATCTGCAGCGGTTTCGCTCTCTTGCAGGTATTACTGGTTTTTCTCTGCCTGTAAACTCGGTACAAGTGTTTGCACCGTCTGGTTAGCTTACCTATCGTTTCAATGGAAACGCGGTCAGCCCCATTTCGTCCCAAATTGGATCGTAAACGAAGAGAGCAAAAGCCTCGGGTCCTGCTGTCTTGTACTAGATGCAGACGGAAGAAGTATGTCGTCGCTATTGGATGTTCTGGCCACTCTAGATTCCTTTCTTGTTTCTTGTGAAACTACAACTAACCGGTTTGCAGGATAAAATGCAGCCGGGAATTGCCTTGTGCAAACTGTCTGAAATGCGGCCAGACTGTAACCTGTTATTACATTGAGGACCGACTGGATCATACTGATAGACAGGAAAGGTGTAGCATAGACCATCGTTTGCAGTATCTTGAGACAAGGCTACTGGATATAGAAAAGACGCAGGCGCGGTGTGAGCGTTCTTCATCGGTACCACAGGGTTTTGGCTTTCGCGCGCAGCCAGGGATATACTCCCAGGATGATAGAGTGCATGGAGATTTAGAAGATCGCCATGGCCCAAATCCTGTAGCTGGGCTCCTGCTCTCGGAAAATAATGGGACTAGATTCATCAATCCAAGCCACTGGCAGGCAATCATGAATAACGCAGTATGTGGTACTTGTCTTTGCTTATATCATTATAGTCACCACTGCTCTAGTCCGGACTAACGTGGTTCACAGACGAGGGAGCTTAAGAAAGACGATGAAGAGATCAGTGAGCAGCAAGCCAGCCCAGAATGTCCGGTCTTGCTACTGGCAACCCCCCGCGAATCGAGTGTGGCAGATCTCGTTGCTGCATTACCATCGCGCCCAGTGGCAGATACACTGGTTCTCCGCTGCTTGGATTCCAACGAACCGTCACTGAGTATGGCCACATGCTCTAATTTGACCCCTTTTCTACGCATCTTGCAGCAAACTTGGATCTGCTTACTGTCTAACAAGTTTTCTTTTAGTCATCATTCATGCTCCCACATTTAAACAACAGGTATAGTTGTCCGACATGTTTACGTTTAGCGAATGAGCAAAAGGCCTCACATGTGACCTATAAATAGTACAGCGAATTCTGGGAGAACCCTTCTGGGGTGTCCCTTCCATGGCTTGCACTGTTATATGGGGTGTTGTCTTGTGCGGTTTACATCGAGCATAGCACGAACCCAGCGGTAAGCGAATTCCGGCTGCCAGATATCTTCCAAAATTATCGAACGAATTGCGCAGTCGCCTTGGCAAAGTCCAATATCGCTGTCCCTGGGCGGTATAAAGTCGAAGCGGCCATCATGTACCTCGGTATCGAATATTTGCAAAGCAATAACCTGAAGTCGGGAATCTCAATGCTGGTCGGCATGGTTTCGCGCCTGGCGATCACAATGGGATACCACCGAGACCCTCGGCCATACCAATCCCAGATCTCGAGCTTTGAGGCCGAGATGCGGCGTAGAGCATGGCTTATGCTGCTGATCACTGACTCTATAGTCTCCTTTCAGACAGGGCTTCCTCGGGTTATCTACCCAGGGATAGGGGACGTTACTACTCCACGAAATCTTCTTGACGAAGATTTCGGCCCCAACACAAGTGTCCTTCCACCTTCGCGTCCGGAAGACCAGGTCGACAGCAATATCACGTACATGATAGCAATCGAGCGCATGCTAGCTGTCGCGGGTGAAGTCAAAGATACCGCCTCGGGGTTTACGTTGGACCCCCAGAGGATGCTCGAATTGAACCAGCAACTGGAGCAGGTCCGAGACCAGTTACCTCTGGCCTTTCGTATGTCGCTGCCAGAAACGGTCCTATTAGATGATCAAACCGTTCTACAAAGATACTGCTTGGAGATGATATACCAGCACGCGCGATGTGTTTTGCATCGACAGTATCTCGTAACTCCGCGGTCGCAACACCAAGCCTTTCGGTCGGCTTGCGTTGACGCAGCCCGCCAGATCTTAGCATGCCAGTCGGAGCTTTTCCAAGGTATTCTGGGAAAGCCGCACAATCGATATCGGGTGTGGTTTGGTGCGTCCCGTTCAATCTCCGACTGCATGACCGCCGCCATGGTGATATGTCTAGAGGTCATAAATCAGTCACGGAATAGCAAATATGTGGACTGTGTCGTCCGAGCCGAACTTGTACAATTACTGAAGATGTCCTACACGTCCTGGAAGTTCTCACTGAGACCGTCACTGGAGACGATGAAAGCAGCTGATATAGTCGCCACGATGCTGCATCTTCTGGGCGCCAGTGATGTAGATACCCCATCTGCTCCTCGCGGAGATAGAGAAGAGCAACACATTTCGGTGAACCCTGTTGACAGTGCTACAAAATTTGCTCCCACCCGGATCCATGACATGCTGAACGGTGACTTTGATTTAGAGATGTTTGACTGGGTAAGACTAACTTTGACTCCGTTCCCGCCGTGATATCTCCAGCCCACTAATCATGACGAAAGGGTCTGTGGGATCGTGAGATGCAAGAGCTACATGGGTTTGGATCCGAGAATGGTGCGATATAAATCATCCTGTCGCAGTGGGCATTCCTGTACGGTTCTGCTGCCAGGTGTCCAGGGATAAATGCGCTGTAAATATGGCGACAATTCGGGTTTTTGTACGTAAGGCCTGGCAGACGAGTGGCGTACTAGATATATGCCCGGATACATATACCAAGTATATCTGTATGGGATATCATGGTTGACCATGGTTTTACACTGTCGCCTGAAGAGTCCCTAGAAACAATTCCGATACGCTGTTGATTTTTAGTCGCAGCAACCACCGCTGTACGATTATCCATTCGCCCTATTGGGAGGGTTTGTTTTTTTTTATATAAAAAACCAAAGACTCAAATAAAATAAAATAATAAAATAAAGATAAACGTTCTAGATCAGCGTGTAGAACATGTTTTGGGTGTTCCACCACTACACCAAGCCTCGGTCGGTTATGATACTACAATCCTCGGGGCCTTTCCAGCGGGTGTGAAGGTCAATTCCGATGGGTTCCTCTTGTGATTCAGTTCTTACCGATTTTTAATAATATTGTTTCCTTTCTGTTCTCTCCCTCGCAATGATCTGGATATACTACTAATGTTATACTATCAGAGGCCAGGCGGCAACTCAACCATCCGGCCACATCCGGGCACGTTTTACCAAGAAAATGACACAAATAGGGGCAGGATTCTAACCCAAATGCGGCACAGGGATTCATCATAGATACTCAACTAACGCAACGGGGTGGGAAACCAAGCGGCACAGCTGCAAGGATACCCAATTACGACGGGGGTTAACTTAGCTCATGGAGCAGGGTGCCGCTGGATGACCATTTATAACGCGGGAGGTGGGGATAATCCATTCTGCAGAAAGTTGCCCCACACGCTCGGCATAGTACTAGACGATGAGCTGTTCGGCAGTGTGTCATCTCAAGGAATGATCCTGTGAGCTGTGGGCTGATCACTTCGTATCCGTGGGGGAAACTTAACCCTCTCCACGAGAGAGCCAGTAGCATATGAAAGGGCCATGGCCCGACCATCGAGCCTGTTCGGGCAGTATTAACATCATCTCTCCTTCCACTATTCATGGGAATTGAATCAATTTGTCCTCGTGCAGTACGATGGGGACAGTCGAGTGGTTCCGAGAAACCCGATGGTTGATCCTCGGCGGCCTTCTCGTGCTCTACGCCGTGAAGAAATTCTACGTATATTATCGACTTCGTAAGTTCAAGGGGCCGCTTATCTGTGGGTTCTACGATGTGCTACACACCCAGGCGGTGCTCAGCTTGCAGTGCGAAAAATGGTATAAAGAAGTGACCGACAAGTACGGTGGGTACCGTCACTATCCAGCTAGGACGGCATCTCGGTCTTATGGGATTCAATAGGCTCCATCGTCCGCATAGGTCCAACTGCACTCATCACCTCATCGCCGGAATTATGGGCACATATCAACGCAGTCCGGTCGCCATATAAACGGTCCGACTGGTATTATCATGCTGCTCGGTTCAAGCCAGGCGAAGATCACGTCTTCAGTGAGACAAATAACGAGAGGCACGACCGGAGGCGGAAGCAGATGTTAATGGGAGTCTGTCTTCCTTGAGACGGTAGTTCGTTCAGTTAGCTTATTTTTTTTTTTTTTAGTATTCGGGAAAAGAAAATTTGTCGCTAGAATCGGATATCGACCTGCGAGTGCAGGACTTTCTGGATCTAATTCGCGACCGATACCTATCTACAGAAGGAAGTCTCCAGCCCATGGACCTTGCAAAGAAAATACAGTACTTGACATTGGATGTGATCAGCACCGTCGGGCTGGGAAATAGCTTTGGCATGCTCAAGGCCGATGAAGACGTCAATGATTATATTAAATCCGGAGAAGAGGGACTTTGGGTGTCGAACTTCCTCATGGGGACAGGCCTATATTGGATCATGCAAATCGAGTGGGTGGGCAAGCTTCTGGGACCGTCCACAAACGATGCAAAGGGCTTCGGCAAAATGATGGCCACAACCGGACAGATGGTGACGAAGCGACTACAGAGCCCGACCGATATAAGGAGTGACATGCTGGCTTCGTTTATCAGGCATGGGCTAAGCGGCGACGAACTATGGATGGAGGCCTTTGAGCAGGTTCTGGCCGGTTCCGACACCACGGCGTCAGGGATCCGCGGCATTCTACTTTGCCTCTTTTCAAATCCGCGGGTGTACAAGAAGCTGCAGACTGAGATTGATGAAGCAGTTCGAGAGGGCAGAGCACCTTCGGACGGCATCATCTCCGACGCCCAGTCACGACAACTCACATACCTGCAGGCGGTGATCCGGGAAGGATTACGGGTCTTTGTACCAGTTGTCAATATCTTCGCGCGGGATGTACCGGCGGAAGGTGACGAAGTGACCCTTAATGGCGAATCTGTTAGCATCCCGGGGGGGACTTGGATTGGGTATTCCGCGCTGGGAATGCATCTCAACACAGCCACCTATGGCGAGGATGCGGCGGTCTTCAGGCCAGAACGCTGGCTAACGGATGACAAAGAGCATCTAGCAAATATGACAAGAGTTAATGATCTGATATTCGGCTACGGCCGCTGGAAGTGTCTCGGCCAGACGGTTGCGCTGATTGAAATCGGTAAAACCATTTTTGAGGTACATGATGAGTTCCCTCTCCAGATTGCCCTCATCCCTCACATGCTGACCTTGCTGCAAGGCATTGCGTAACTTTGATTGGGCTCTTGCCAATCCAGAACGACCGTGGCATAGAAGAAATATTAATGGCCTATTTGCGGTGACCGACATGTGGGTTACAGCGACCGCAAGACAGGCATCGAGTTGTTCTCTCTAGCATGATCCGTGTGCCAGGAGATCTAGAAATCATCGATATTCTAGAGCCCGTGCTTCTTTTTTTGGAACAACTTAGAAGGCGTATGTCACACACTGTAAGGTAAGATGATATCGATTTTGAGGATAAAGATGTCGTGTCATAGTTCTTCAACCATGTTTTTGCCCTTTCCTATATGCAATTGTTCAATTCCCTAATTATTATATCAAACATAATCTTCCAACAGGGTACCCAGGAAAGTGATCTTTTAGAATCTTTTGTTCAGTCCATCCATTGTGGGCAAAGAATCCGGAAAAGATACAATGAATAATATTAGCCAGAACTACTAGTAAATGTTTGCGAAACGACAGCAGTACTGAGAGCTTGATTCTCCAAGTTACACGCAACTACCCCATATGTCGAAGTTAAGGGACGACATCGTTGGTCATGCAGTAAGGTGGAAATCCAACGAGAACAGAAAACAAGGGTTGGCAACGTAGATGGTACGGGAGGTATGACAAATAGAACTTTGGTCAAGTAAGATAGCAAACTTGGTTCCTATGATTCTCATATAGCACAACATTGTAGACGCCACTGACAGTTAAGACACCGGTTGCGAGATGATGTGCAGCGAGAAACACGTTATTCACGTCATGCTCTACGCAAGGATAGTCAGGCTGGTGGCTAAAGCTGATAATAATGGTCAAAGGTAGAGATAGGAAACCTACCGAGTATCAAAGGCTGGCGAAGAACGATCAAACAGCCGTCCAGTCCTCGGGTTCGGGCTCTCTCTCTGCTACGTAATTTGTATAGAAAGATCCCTTGTCAAGATCGTCTGATGGCCCAACATCCCTCTTCGGAGCGACATAGTGGGTATAATAGACCCTTTTCATGACGGTGTCTTCGTTATCCTCTGACATAGCATTCGCCACTGCTGGGAGGCCTAAAGTAACAGCGGAAGCGCCGAGAAATGTCAGAAGGTAAGATATTCGCATTTTGATGATGCAGGTGACGTAAAGGCTGCTTGACCTTAAGCCGAGGACAGATTAGAAGAGAAGGTCTTGGACAGATGATGGTCTTTATAGTGAGATAAATGCCGGTTAATAGATTCCCATCAAGCCAGTCTTGGCGCATCAACTGAATCACGAGAATGACAGTCATATCGGGACAATTCTGGGCTGTGTCATCTTGCCAAGTACATGTGCTCATGGACCACAGACAAGGGTACACAGGAAATGATCTACTTCTATTGTTGGCTGGGCGATGGAGCCATTGGGCTGACGCCAGTAGGGTAGTAGCATGAAGCTGTATACCCTTGCTTGACGGCATAGAGTATGCTTTCACTATCTACCGTTTCATTGTCGAATCTCCAATCTAAACAAGACAATAGCGTCAAACATTTCTATTGGCTGCCTTTAATAGAATAGGTAGCCAGGTGTCATTCAGAAGAGTGGAAAGCCGACTATAACAGCGCAGAAATGCCACTCATAGCTCTAGGGATATATCTGTGATAAGAGTTCTGTATTGGAGAGAACGAACGCCATTCTTCACATGGCAATTTGTTCACTGCAACGAATAGTGTAGAGTGATTATTTAGCATTGAATATATAAAATTCGATTATTTCTGCTAGACTGTCACATCGTTGACGATAACCGACAAAGGCACCCGCCTTTCACCCGTGTCTCCCGTTCCCCATTGCTTGTTCAGGTAACACAGTTGCTGTCTATGCTCACTAGCCGTACTGAAGTGGATTTAAAGATAGGTGTTTATCTTTAATTGGGCCTACTCCGATCATCTCTGCTCCAAATATGGCGTTCTCGGAAGACTGCCGGATTGTCCGCAAAGACTACAAATTCTAATGTCTTCGAACCGGACCCAACGATGATACTGATCCTGAATCGGAGACCCTACTCGAATATGACCAAGATATCGCAATGCCTCAGACTTCGCGCACCTGGATGTACCTGACCATTGCGAACCTCGCGGTTCTAGGAATTACCGTCCTGTTGATCTTCTATAGAAAGCGTGAGCCCCAGCCAGAAAGAAACGCTGCTCTGTGGCCAGTGTCATGATGGTGTCAGTATAGCCAATTTCCTGATATACGGCGAGTTCCCTGGGTTCCAAGGCTGAATCTCCGAGGCACCCATCCTTGACAATATCGGAATCCCGACGTATACAACAATGTTGAACGGTACACTGTTCGCAAAACCGGGGGTGTCCATTGCGCGCGAGGAGCCAAGCCCCGAGAATGATGCGGCTTGGGCTCAATATGAGAGGGCTCTAACCTGCTGTGTCACCCGAGAAGATATTCTCAAACTGGGCAAAGGTCCAGAGACCGTGGCGCGTTTCCATAATGATTACTGTGGAATGGGTGATGATGCATATATCGATATGATGCGTGTGAGTGGCATGCCTATGCTATATTTATCAATATTGCTGACACAGTCTAGCAAATACATTCTCTGAATTTGCTACGTAAAGCAGCTTTCGCCAATTACCCCGGGTATGACCCAAATCTGGATCCCAATGACGATATGTGGTGGATCCACCTCAGTCATTGTACCGATACACTGTTACAAAATATTCAGTGCAATGCAAATACAGAGGTTCTTACTCTAGCGTGGGTCGACGACCGTCAGGCGCCATGGCCAGACTTCAGCGTTAACCGTAAATGCCGAGACTTCCTGGCGTTGGTGAATTGGCAACACGAAAATGCCGCGGACCCGGACAGATTTGATCGAATGCCTATTCCCGAGGATGCTTTCATATGACCAGAGCCCTGGAAACACCGAGACTCGGAACTAGGGCATCGATTAGGACAATACCACCAGCAAGGAAAAGGCCCGCCAATGTCGCACGGAAACCATCACGCTGCAGTGATGTAATCAAGGTGCGTCGGCAAACAGAAAAGCATATCGAATCCGTCGTATAGTCGGGTGGTTTCAGATGATGGAACAACGCATGCTCACAGAGCAACCCGATGCATGACGTTGGCGTAGACACATGACACAGTCACATAGCGCTGACCCATACGAAGCAAGGGGTAGTGGAGTTAAGCACTGCTAAGCAATATGAGTCTAGCGGCACAGCGAATTAGATATCTGGAGGTTCCCTTATGATGATACGAGCCGCCAAGATAAAATGATCGTCATGTCTGGTTGACCATCTCACACTCGGTGGTCTTGGCAGCCACGAAGCCATGGAACCGAAAATGTCATGAGAATGACATCAGGGGGCGCAGGATTCAGCTAAACAGAATACTATAGCACTATAGGACATTGAGTCCTTCAGTGACACTGCTAATAGAGTACTTCGGCTATTAGAGCGGACCTTTGCCGCAACATATAGAAAAGCCATTACTCTGATATATATTACATCCCTATATACACTTACCGACATTACACCAACATAAAAGAGCTAGATACCTCCGTAGAGTCCCCGGCTAACTCTCACATCAGCCCCCCGCTCGCAACGTTGGGCTTGTGCGTGTGCTTCCAGTATGAACATGCGGCGGTCATCGGCCAATGCAATTTCGATGTTCCGCTGGACGGAGAGGCACTTGGAATCACGTCGAGAGAGGTCGTGACTGGAGACATTCCAAGCCCCGCGGATTCTACCTGGTTGGCGGTTGCGAGATACACCAGCTTTCCCAAGACGGCAAACTCCATCTTCAGTTTGATACTGTATACGGCGGCCTTCAGTGGCACCTGGACGTAATAGTAGCCCGTAAACTGTAACGCCAAGAGCGCGATGTCCATCGAAATCGCAGCGAAATTTATAGCCAGGATCTCGTACATGGTCCGGTTTCGCCGTCCGTCATGGCCCGGGCGCAGGCGGATCAGCTTTGCCGTTTCGACGATCCAGAAGGTAGAAATGACACACTCCTGAACCGAAAACCAGATAATTTGGGTCACTTCCATAATGTAGAAGGCCCGGGCCCATACCGGCGGTGAGACGTAGGCAGTGGTGAAGTAGATAATGGTCATCGGCGTGACGAGGATGATGGTATCCACAATAATAATATAGCGGAGATATAGGAGAACACGATCATTGCGCGAGACGAGATGCAGCCGGGAGTAGAGGACCACACTTTGGCCGCCGACCATCACGAACCAGCCGATGTCAATCAGGACGAGCAATAGCCATAACGGACCGAGGTTGTACAGGTCAATGATGGACCCTATCGAGAAGGGGATGACGCCAATGGCGGTCGATAGGAACAGCGACCAGAAGTAGATGCCATGATGACGACGGAAGTTTGCCAGGATCAGAATCAGAAGCTCGATCGCATTGTAGAGTCCGATGGAGAGAAAGACGACACTGGTGGTTTTGAGGGTGAAGGTGGCCCGTCCCCCTAAAGGCTGTAGACGTACGGCGGCCTCGTTCGAGGAGGTATCCATGGAATGATGATTCGCATTGTACGACGATGCATCGGATGACTGACCGGACGGACGTGTATCAGTCGATGTTCTGGCGTTCGGGGATGCCTGTGAGGTGTAAAGAGTGTGCGTTCAGGCATCTTGTTGTGGGGGATGGAAATGGATGGACACCCACGGATCTCCCCCAGCACAGACTCGACGCAAAATGCGGGGAGCAATGAAAATTCGTGATTCATATCTGTGGGGGGGGTCTTGTGGGCAATGGACGAGGTGTAAGTGTGCTTTGAATTCGTCGTATAGGCTGATCCACTGTTCCGGACGAGCGATGTGGTTGGATTTCCACCCATTCCACTCGCAAATTAGCTCCCGTTCCCCGCAACAGAAGAGGGAGGGCAATGTGGGGAGGTCGTCTCCAGTGGGTACAGCGATGACGACAGTTTCGCGTCCGATTGATTCACCCTTGCGTCCTCTTCGTTGGACTTGCCTGCAGCTCGGGGGGATTCCGGCAGAGCGATTTACCGGCAGCTAGGGCTTGGAGTTGTTGTGGATTGTTGGGGGGTCCACGATAACACGGGCCGCAACAGACCAAATGGTGATTCGTGGTCCCTCCCTTAGCTAGATAGGCTAAGATAGACTATTCTCTTGGCCTTGGCGGAGTGCAGTCCCTAACCTGGTTAGATTGTCGTTTGTCAAGTGGATATCCCTCAGTCTCCAGCGACCGGAGAGGTAGAAGACAGTCGCACCCAAGAGTCGAGACGCATGATGGCAACCGATCAACCTTTCTCACCAGCCGTACAGTTCCGTCAACCTGACCGGCCAGATTGCGAGAGGCATGGGGGCGGACAGGAGACTGGTCTCAGGATGATAGCCTTTTTCGGCCTTTGCGACGAAAAAGTTACCAAACCCTGCCGGCATCAATCCGTCCACTTGTCGAGCAGTTCCTCGCTGATGGAAGAAGTTTCTCAGGCGTCGCCACCATTGGAAGAGTGTGTTCCGTGGTCTCGGTGAGCTAGACTTGGATTTTGTCTTTCCGATGGAAAAGAACCCTCTCTCGGGTCTGCCTCCGCATATCAACGCGCGAAGAATTTGATTGCATTCAGGGGTCGATTCTTGTTGGAAGACTGGCCATGGGGAGGCACCACTTGGGTTGCATTAGGGTGACATTAGAGTTCCATTCGTTGCATTACTGGTGCGAGAGATATGTGTGAATGTCTCGGACGGCCACCTTACCCTGTCCGATTTGGTGTGAGCCCAGAGGTTCGTGGAGAAGTCCACGAAGAGAAGCCCGTCCGGGGTGATCTGTAGGTATAGCATTCATGACTATATGATCGACATTGAGCCGTGAGGCAACCACATTCACTGGGGGTTGAAAGCAGCTCTTTTGGGTCTAGTTTGTTTCACTTGCCCTTTTTTTGTTTTCTCTTTTTCACTTTTCCGCCTCTCTGCCTCTGCGTCTCTTTGCCTTTGCCACTGGCTGATCCGCCCCAGTGTAGGGACATCGGCTGGGATCCCGACGAGGGCACATGGAGTCACCTGATTGGCCCGTCGACAGTGCCGGTCAGCTCGTGGGTCTCATTAAATTTGCCGTTTGCATCTTAGCGGGTCATGATGGAGAATCGAATGAGACTCTCTCTGACCAGGGGCCCATGGATCCATATGGGTATAACTTCCCCCATAGCCTCAATTCCCTAAAGAGGAGTTGGATGCGGCGGTAGACCCCGCACCGCCTACACAAGGACGTGAACAAACCCTGTGGCCTGACTTGCCACTGCGCAGGGCTCGTTCCAGACTGAGGTCCCGACAAATCACTGGACCTAGGGTAACTATAGAAAAAAAAA
>ML736214.1:102182-187869 GCA_009193595.1 Aspergillus bertholletiae
AAAAAAAAAAAAAAAAAAAAAAAGAAAAACGAGGCCAAAATGGAGTCTGTCGGTTCGGAACGTTTCGTGACTTTGGGGATTTTCTGGAAATTCGATCATGACGTACCAGACCCGGTCCCACCCATTCCGGAAACGTTGATGGTATATAAAGTCCGGGGGCAACGAATTCCCTGTGAACATCAAATCTCCAGAAATTTCTAATTATTTGATTGTCACCATGGATACCACAACGACAATATATACAAAAGACAAAGCCGATGAGGAGCCGCAAAGCGTGCATCTCGAGAAAGGTGAAATTATCGACGAGACTACCCATGATGCCGTATTTGGAGAAATCACCGAAGAAGGTCCGAACTATCGGAATGTACGTATCAATGCATATGCCTTCTCGATTGCAGGACTAACAACAGGTCAGGTCGGCTTTCTGGGAACGGTGGTTCTCATGATGAAGACGCAGATCGGGCTGGGGGTTCTTTCCATCCCAACTGCCTTCGATGCCCTTGGCATGATCCCCGGTGTGATCGTTCTCATCGCAATTGCTGTGATCACGACGTGGTCCGATTATATAGTTGGTGTGTTTAAGCTGCGGCATCGCGAAGTCTATGGCATTGATGATGCCGGGGCGTTGATGTTTGGAACACCGGGACGGGTCGTCCTCTCCGTTGCCTTTTGCCTTTGTAAGTGGTCTTGAATGCATTCTTCCACCCAGTCCTCCGTGAATGAGACAAAGAACGTGCCGGACTAACCAGGTGATAGACTGGATCTTTGTCGCGGGCTCCGGCATGCTCGGGATATCCATTGGCCTGAACGCGGTATCCATGCATGGTGCCTGCACGGCGGTATTTGTGGCGGTTGCCGCCATCTTAGGCTTTACCTTGAGTAGCATCCGAACCCTTGGGAAGATCACTTGGCTGGCCTGGATTGGGCTGCCGTGTATTCTGGTTGCCAGTAAGTTCCCTATGTCCCTGGTCGACCAGGGTTCTCGGCATGAAGTGTGTTGATGCAGGAGGTGACTTAACGTTTCGGTAGTCCTCATTGTCACCATCGCCGTTGGCGTTCAAGACCGCCCACCCACAGCACCACAGCTGGATACGCCATGGGTATCAGATTTCAAGCTCATCGGCCATCCCACCTTTGCTCAAGCGATCACTGCAGTCAGCTCTCTTGTCTTCGCATTCTCGGGAACCCCCGGGTTCTTCTCCATTGTCTCCGAAATGCGCGATCCACGCAAGTTTACCTCAGCATTACTGATCTGCCAAGGGGTTGTGACTGCTGTCTATCTTACCATCGGCTGTGTCGTATACTACTACTGTGGCTCCTATGTCGCGTCGCCCGCCCTTGGTTCTGCGGGTGGAACGATCAAGAAGATCGCTTATGGACTTTCCCTGCCAGGGTTAATCGTTACGACCACGATCGTGTCTCATGTAAGCCTGGCTCTCCACTAGCCAACTGTTACCACCAAGCTAACGCTTTGTCTCCTCTCTCTAGATCCCAGCCAAATTTGTCTTCGTCCATCTCCTGCGCGGCTCCAAGCACCTCATCAGCAATTCAGTCACGCACTGGTCGGTTTGGCTTGCCTGTACCCTCAGCGTTACTGTCATCGCATACATTATCGCCAGTGCAATCCCGGTGTTTGATGGACTGGTGTCGCTGATCGGTGCCTTGCTGGGCACGATGATGTGCTTCCAGCCGATGGGTTGTATGTGGCTCTACGATAATTGGCATAAGCGCAAGGACGGCACCACCTCGAAACGGTGGTGGCTTATGGTTTTCTTCAGTGTCTTCGTCGTCGTTTCAGGCACCTTCCTAACGATAGCGGGTACCTACGGATCTGTAGTTGGCATTATGGACACCTACAAAAAGGAAGGTGGCTCGGCCGCGTTCACCTGCGCAGACAATTCGGGGTCTGTGTGAAATATATACATAGAACTAGACAAGACCTAGATGGACAATCCAGTTCAAGATAAAAAATATACTACGATTTAATATAAAAATTGCAAATAGTTGTTTGTACCCGTGCTCACCCTAGTGGCATCGCTGTGAATGCATCCTTTCCCTCCAAATATAGAGTGCACAGCCCTCGCTTTATATCTGCAATGGATTACGGTCATACACAGACGGTAGAGGTATTAATTGATTAGTGTATTGATTAGTGATGAGTCAACCTTCCTGCGGTGTTTCGAATATATTTATTAGCATCCATCAAAGAACACACCAATATACGCTTCGTCTCTCACGACTTCTCTATTCAACTCATGCTATTTAGTGGAGTAGCCAAAGCATGACCTATTTTTTGACCTCCGTCGACATGAACGCCCGACCCCGTAACAAGCTCGTGTATCGATTGGGCTTGGATCTACGTTCTCATGGCAATCCGGACAGGCCTCAAAAGGCAAAAAGGTTGAGATGGGGGTCCCAAAGCCGGGAAATTGTCCGCACCCCTAAATCAAGATTCGGCCTTGAGGTATTAGGCACTTTTGAGATATAGACTGCAGGAACACTGAAGGCCAATCACGATCCTAGAATAGAAATGGCGTTGGGCAAAATGGCCCCCAAAGTGCGTATATGCGATGGACGAACACCACAGATATGGATCGACGGGTACGAGGCAACGAGCGATATAATTGGGCATATTGGTTAGGCTCATTAAACGATAGCGGCCGTTCCCTCCTTCAACCGTCCATGACAAAGCCGATCTAAAAGGCTTATCGCTGGCCACCACTGCGCCAGTGGTCTTAGATTGCATAAGTGTCGCCACGACGGTCAACTTTGCTTTATCACTGGTCCCCAGTGAACGGAGCAAGGGGGCTCATATTACCTCGCCATAATTGATTAAATTGAAGACAGCATCTCCCTACGTTGCTGCCAGCATGGCCATGGTCAAAGTAACTCCTGCACCCTCTTCCTTGCGATGGTCTGTTAATCCGCCCTTGGTACCGGAATGACATTGGGATATGCGAAAGCTAACCGTGGACAGGACCATGTAGGAGCGCATTCCAGTAGAGGAGGATCCAAACTCCGCACCACAAGTGATCTTCTCTCCAGTAGAGGATTCCAAATCCACGCTATACTTCATCTCGAATCCCGATCCAGGGAAGTCCGCACCGCAGGTCTTCGTGCCAGATCCAAACGAGAAGTTCCTGAACCCGATCGTGCAGGGCTATGACGCATATCCTCCCCTCCCGAATGATGCGGTGACTCCGCCGCCAGCGAATGATCCCACTCCGAATAAGCAAAAATGGATCTGGGCTGTCGTCACAGGGATGTTGTTTGTGATTATTGTGGTCGCAGCTGTTGTGGGCGGAGTTGTGGGTAGTCGCAATGCTCACAAGGACAGCGCCCCGAGGTAGGAATTCCTGCTTATAATCACACGAAAACACACATTTGACTCCCCTGCGACAGTGACACCACAACCGCTCCTACGTCGCTATCGTCCAGCAACCATCCGACCAGCAGCCTCTCCACAACTTCCAGCCCTACGTCCACCAGTAGCACAGCGACGCCCAGCCAAACGGAGTTCGGAGCGACCGTCCACATGTTCGCAAACAGTACTTGTGGTGGAACGGACGATTCCTTCTCCGTTTTGAACTCCAACTCACAAAAGTGCGTCGTTGTTCCGTCAGATAAGCGCTCGATTCGCGTGAGTCAGAACCAGTATGTGTCGTCACTCACATTGACCCAATGCCCCAGCGCTAACAGTGTCCAGGGGCTGCAAGGTGGTCACCTGGAGTGGCAGCAACTGTGCTGGCAGTTCTTATCGAGTCCTGGACACAGACTGCCACTCGGTCCTGTATGCGGCCGTGTCAGTCGATTGCTAATAGAGTGTCATGTACGGATGGCAGGTCGTAGCATTCGACTTGGTCGGAGGCACCGTGGTCGTCTGGGAAATGGCGGGAAAGGCAGTCAAACATGATCTTCATGAGCACTTTGGCACTTTTTGCCAGGTGCTACATTGGTGTACTCCATTCCAGAGCTTTGTAGGGTTAGAGAGTGTAGGATCAAAGTATGGCAAAGACGAAAGGCGAGGCCAGCTGGGCCAACCAGCCTCGAAGTAGATATGTTAGTATCGCAGTAGAAATACTCAGAGAGGTTCTCACAGCAGGATTACCACTAGGGGTCATGGCAGCATTGTCAGACAAATCCGACTGATGGACGTTGCCTCAGGGGAAGGATGCTTCGAAACATGAAGAGTATACAAACAGAACCCGATAATACCAAGTCGTCCAGTCCCCCACCACGGATATGGCCGTCCTTTGAGCTTTCCAGAGTTCCACTGGCGCGCATGGTCAGTCACGTTGAGATGCCCCATCGCCAGTCAATCTATATACCCCCCGATGATCACTTTGGACCTTGAGGGCAGGGTTAGAGCCGAGTATCTGGCCAATTCGGATGCATAGATTCCATGCACGATATACACCAAAGCCGCCGGCTATATAGAAGAAGAGCATCGGTACGATTACGATCAATAGCCTTTTTAGTGACCATCGTTTTACGCAGCGTGGTTTGTGTGGCCTCCACATGAGTGTCTGTATTTTACTTACTATGAGAAATACTCGTTCATCGAGAACCGGAGCGGTTTACGTGTCAACTACCTGGCAACGGCATCTCTCAGTTTCTAAGGCCCCGTGAAGCTTTGCCAAATCACTACCTACCACAACCCATCGACGGGAAAACCGAAGCAGCTGGTGTCATGGGTCGACACAAACGAGGGAAACACCCGTGTCTCTATTTGGTCGTACTGCACCGTCGCCATCGATTACACGGATCCGAAGTACTCATGTTCGTAAAGTCTATGGTTCCAGACACGGCGACTGCTGCCCAAACATCACCAGACATATGGGAACAACCAGGCCTTGCATGCTTGGCGTCGAACTGAATCCAGCTGACTCCCACACCCATTGTGTCACATATCATCCATCTCTATTATGTGGGAAGGTGGTCTGTTCCCAATCAACTGTCTGAGCAAATCTTACTGGTTGTTGACGGGTCCGGTTTACTTGGAGATCAAAGACATCCATTCGCTGGTATCCGCCGGCAGTATCGTGGTATTGTTTACCCTCAACACAATCAGCTAAATTCACATCGGCGTACAGGATCCCTTCCTTGTGTTGTAAGAATTCGGCAGGATGGTAAACTGAAGCAGCGTCGTCAATCATAAATCCCCGTATCAGTGCTCCAGTCGGGTCGAGAAACATAGTCGCCGCTCGTTGAGATTGCTCCATGGACTGTTTGAGATGGGATGAACTAGAGGAAATGAGATTAATGGCATCAGATCCCAGCATCCCAGCACAGAGAACTCCAAAGCATTTCGCTTCAAAGCAATGCGCCGCCGCCCGGGTTCTGTTCGCGGCGACATTGTCATAATTTGCCTTTCCGGTCGCATCAGGCTGAGAGTCATGCCCCTCCAGCGCTCTCTGTGATGGCAAGCGGGTCGGCCATATCGCGGGCCAGGTCGAGATATGGATCTGCTCACCCTGAGCGATGAGAGCATACCGAGCCAGAGGGTTGGTGTTCTCCCCACAGATGAGCGCCCCAATCTTGCCGAATTCCGTGTCCGCAACCCGCAACCCGTAGCCATCCCCCGGCGACCAAGTCAGCTTCTCAAAGAACGTCGGCACGAGTTTTCGGTGATGGACGCGCACGTTCCCCCGACTGTCAATAATCATATTCGAGTTGAATAACGTTGCACTGCTCGTGCGGACTTTCTCCGAGAAGCCAAGACTGACCATAATGTTACACTTCCTCGCGGTCGCGCGGACTGCCTGCATCTCCTCCCCGTCCGCGTAGATGGATTCCTGGACCATCCGCTGGAAGAGGTCGTGGTTGTCGGTCGGCGGGCGCAGGGCGCTCCAGATGGGGAATGCCGATATGAAAGATTCCGGGAACACGACCAGATTTGCCTTGTTTCTCGCGGCTTGTTCGATCCAACAGATTGCTTTCTGCGTTGTATCTCGAGCGGCAAGGAAGATGGGCGCGGCATGGGCCGCAGCCAGTCGAACCCGGGTGGCCATTGCGACCGATCAGTTGGTATGAAGTTGAGGGAACTTCTTGCCAGATCCCTCACGGGAAGACTGAGGGGAACATCTATAAACTTAGGTTTCAGTTCCCCACGCTTCCCTCCCGCCAAGAAACGCCCGTGGGGGAGGGGTATCAGTGAGATGAGGATGAGAATCCATGGCGCAAGAGATTCTCTGATACATAAATCAACCGTCGGTGTCGTGAACCAACCGGGTCCAGTGACTCAAGTCCGTTCCGCTTTCCGTCCCGCTTTCTTTCTTCCGCGGATTTAAGGGCATGGACTCCATTCATGATTGATGAAGAGATTTAAGGTCCCCTCTTCCCCTGCCCCAGTGGCTCCACTGGTTTAAAGAAAAGAAAAAGGCAATGGACCCCTCGTATTGCATGGATGCAAGCCGATGGAACATTACTAAAGTGGTTTGTCCGTCAAAGTGGACAGTCTGTGCACTCAAGTGAATTCTCCTACTTCCCTCCTCCGCAAGTTCCTAGGAGATGGATTGTCCTACCAGGCGATATCCTTTGCGTCGACCAGCTAATCATGTTCCCCCGATACCTCGATGGCATGCACGCTTCGCAAACGGCTTAGACAAAGTGTTCACCGCATACATTGGAGTTCAGCGACATAACGGACTGGATACTGGGTTGACTCAATGCCTCGCGGCGATCGATCTCTGGCTGACGGAAAGCCAAACCAATGCACCGACTGCAGTGGAGCGTTTTCGGGTCATTGACGGGGATGACATCCCGGACTCACTCGTTGTCGTCTGCTACTGGGATACGGAATCAAAGTATGTGGAAAGTATCCAACGATTGAATCTCGGTCAACGATACCAAAGGCTCGATAAATCGGTACAGCCGACGGTTGGTCTCTGGTGTGAGAGGTTTGTCAGTCATGTTTCCCGACTGGAGACAAACTATTCGGGAACAGACTACCTGCCTGGCCTGGCTCGACTAACGGGCACGCAAGCCGTAGAGCACTCCTACTCCGCATACTGGGGCGCTGCTCGAGATCGAATCCCTGATTCGGCGTATGACCTCTTTGAGCGGGATGAGAATTTCACACCACCTGTTGCCTCTGAGAGTACCCCGACCTCTTTGGGCAAGCACCTTACAGGAACCAACTTCCATAATGTGGTGCATATACGGTCTGGTCAATTCTGGGACAACTGTGACGAGGATGAGAAACGCTCCTACGAAGGGAAACTGGAACCGACTCTTCGGGAGGGTCTGACATACTTATGGCAGAACCCCACCGAGACGGGTTCCATGGGCCTGAGATACTTATCTAACATTCCCACATTTTCGCCTCAGTGGTCAGGGCAGTCAAATGAATCCTGTGTGGCTGGGTTCTTTAGAAGCCTTGCTGATCTAGAAGCCTGGGCTAAGAAACACCCGTCGCACCTGGCAATATATACTGGTGCAATTCGGCATGCGAAGACTTTCGGGGATAGACGAAAATTTCGGACGTGGCATGAGGTCTCGGTCCTGCAGCACGGTGACGCGCACTTTGAATACCTCAATTGCCGGCCTGGTACTGGCGTGATAAATTGTATATCCCTTACCGACGTTAGCGGTTAATGTCTCAGATATAGAATCCACACAGATCGCAATTTTGAGGCAAAGTAGCATATGCTGGGTCAGTAATGCCTTTTTTTTTTTCTTTGCATATCTCCGATATACTATCACATAGTCGGATGCTTCGGTTTCGCTTCGTAAGTCTCTGTACGCTTTAGTATTAACCGGAAAGATGGGCCAAGCAGAGTGACCTGATGGCTATACAGACTGTAGAGGCAGCATGTGATATGGCATGAGGTTGAGGCTTGATTGTCGAAGTCTTCATGGACCTCTGGTGGTTCCTTATGAAGATTTGGAAAACCCTGGATAGATCGATTGCTACACTTGGGTCCTTGCGCTGGAAGATCCCCGTATTATCTCGACCCAATCTAGTTAGGTTGGGCTCAATATCCAGTGATCAAACAAGATCTGTTGTTGGGCACTATATCATCAACCTACAGTATAATCTTAGCTTCGTGTATGCCAAGTATTGATCCAATCTTAACCGTGGCACATTTTCCGACTTTGATCCAGCGCGTGCAACGGCGTGTCGGAAATGTACAGACCTCCATGAACATATCCGAGGATGATCTGGAGATCCAATCGGAGGCCGAACATTGACCTCCAGCTCGACTTCGCGGATATCACTTACAGTTGGGCTCCCCCGCAACCATGCATACTTGGCATTTCATCCTCCACGGCAACTGCGAGAATTCGATGGACTTACCCCGGATCATCTCGATGCAGAGGTGTGGAGACATGGAAGTTAACATCCTAGTACAAGCCCGCGAGCTATTAAGATATAAAAGGCGTCGTCACTTTTGGTTCATATGCACAGTGACTGTCGGCACTGTCAATCCAGAACCTACCTTTCCAAACAAATCCAGCCGTAATGGCATACTCGTCCCCCTATGTTACCGCCGAGAAAGGTGATATCAGCCATGTTGAGAGCCTCGGAGTCCCTGAGAAACTTCCTTCGACTACCCCACAGTATGATCGATTCGGCTCCTTCACCAAGGTTGACCCCAAGGAAATTGCATTGGTGAGGAAGATTGATTTGTACATGATGGTCTGGCCCGCCCTATTGTCCTGGAAATTGAGCCATTTTGACCCATGCTAGCCGATCCTTTGGTTAATGTACTTCTTGAATTTCCTTGACCGCAATGCTATGGTCAACGGCAAGCTCAATAGCCTCTCAGAGGACTTAGGCCTGCACGGTACGCAGTACAATACTTGTATTAGCATTCTCTTTGTTGGGTATATCCACAGCGATCGCTTTGGTGATGTTACATTCACTGATCACGGTGGCCTAGTTATCTCCTTGGCCAAGTACCGTCCAACATGCTTCTCAACAGAGTCCGGCCCGCCTGGTTTATGGCCGGGTTCATGATGGCATGGGCAATTGTGTCAACTCTCACATGCCTAGTCAAAGACTATCACAGCATGCTCGTCTGTAGACTGCTGCTCGGCTTTGTCGAAGCGCCATTCTACCCAGGAGCGCTTTTCATGATATCTTTGTTTTATACCCGCAAAGAGGCGACCACCCGCATGGCGATTCTCTATACTGGGAATATGCTCGCTAGTGCCTTTTCCGGTCTGATTGCTGCCGGGGTCTTTGCTGGCCTGGATCGGAAGCATGGCCTTGCAGGGTGGCAATGGCTCTTTCTCATTCAAGGGGTAGTCACTGTCGCCGTCGCCCTTGTCGCCTTCTTCATACTTCCCAACGCACCCCGTGTAACACCATGGCTCACACCAGAGGAGCGACAGCTAGCAGATGAACGGATTAAACGAGACACTACGCAGAGGGAAGAAGGCACAAGCACGTGGGTGGGTCTGCGTGAAGCCTGTATGGATTACCGCACATGGATCTTTGCCTTGATGTGCAATCTACATCTGTCGGCAAACGGGTTCAAGAACTTCATGCCGACCGTGGTGCGAACTCTTGGCTTTAATCCCACGATAACCCTGGTTCTCACCTGCCCTCCATATTTAGTGGCTACATTCACGTCCGTCGCCGTGTCATGGTCATCGGGACACTTCAACGAACGCACCTGGCATGTCACCGTTTCGAAGGCCCTCGCCATTATTGGCTTTGCGGTTGCTTGTGGGACCTTGAATATCGGCGCGCGATATTTCGCCATGATTCTATTTGTCGGTGCCACCTACGGTGTGAACAATATCAACATCGCGTGGACTGCTGCCACGGTGGGTCAAACCGATGAGAAGAAGGCCGTGGCGATTGCCATTACGAATACATTGGGTAATCTGGCCAGTGTCTACACGCCATACCTTTGGCCCGACAGCGACGCTCCACGGTTTGCACTCGCCATGTATTGCAGTATCGGATTTTCAGTCGGAGTGGTTATTCTCGCTTGGGTCATGCGAGTAGTCTTGATGCGAGAGAACAGAATGATCCGGGAAGCCAACTCGGCAGTGATCAACCTCTATGCATATTGATGCAAGATTGGGATGGTTCCGTGTTCCACATATTTATTGTGATACAGAATAAGGAGGATGCGACTTCCATGCCAGATTCAATATCCATACGGTGACAGGAATGCCCTTGATCCTTTGCCATTACCTTGTACAAGCAATTTCTGCTACAGTAATACATTGTGCCAACCTAATAGGCTTTAATCTTCAATTGCGAGTTAAGTTCGGAAAACCCCCCACCCCTCTAGCTTTTCCGATTTGCTTTTCCGACAGCCCGGAAATGATAGTAGTGCTGTTGGGGCCAGGAGTTGGGACTGGTTTCCCATGGCGGTGCCCCAACTGCATTCGTATCAGCAGACAGGCATCTGTTGACCTCAAGAATCTACCGTGGACCAGCCCTCTTCAGTACTTGGCCGGGACGCTGCATGTTCACTCTCCAATGGTTTAGTAGAGCTACCGCTGAGGTGGCCTAGACTGACGGCGTTAGTGAACCACCCCACAATAGCTAGAAAAAGGCTATATTTCCTGCTGAATAACCATATGCGATTCGCACGAACTTGGGCATAAGAGTTTTTATGCAAAGGCACTGAGCAAGTGTGGGAAATCGACACATTGGCAGCAACGGCCATCTATCTCGAAGTTTTCCCGGCAGTGATGATCAAGTACTACGGATTGGACTCTATGGATGGCTAGGGCTAGGTGGGGACCGGTCACCTAGTAGGATCCAGTGCCGTATTTATAATCCGTCCATAGGTGATTATTGAATTTCCTGACCTCCAAGACTGCTAGCTCCCCCGGCTTAGAGCTTGACGTACGTATGCGGGGTTGAATGCCCGGAAAATCATCATCTTACCTCAGGCTTTCTGGCCAGTCACTAAACCTCTGCCCCTTTTCCATTACAGATTTATCACCCCCATCCATTCGGATATAGCACTTCCTTCTGCCTTGCCATGGAGGTGACTGGTCCTCGTTTGAGGAAGCGCCGATGCGTCAAAGAGCGTGTCCGTGTCACAAGGGCATGCGATGCCTGTAAAAAGTACGCTGAGGATTCAAAATAATATCCGACACTCTGATCAAGCTGAGTAGTGACATAGGAAAAAGCTGCGCTGCTCGGGCACTCTTCCGTGCACTTTATGTCAGCGTTCGAGCCAAAGCTGTAAATATACGACAAGCTATACTAGGGGGAAGCTGCCACCAATCCCAACACTCCAACCGACAGGCAATGGCGTGGCTGCCGAAGACCAGATACAACAGAGGTCAACTCCCGATGCAGGCCAAATTCCTGTATCACCAGGTACAGAGGTGATAGAAACCCAGGCGTCGTCTCGTCTCGATGGAGAGGCCAGTAACCTGCCATCGCGGGACTCCCCGGAGCCACATCAAACTGACATGGAAGGGCATTTCGTCGGACCATCCTCCGGTGTCTCGTTCCTGCTTCGTATTCAAAAGAGGCTTCACGAGAGTATAGCATTTCCGCTCAATACCCCCATTTTCAGTTTTGGTGATGCCCCTCTGCCAAAATTAGATCCTTCCTTTCTACTTCTCCCTAGCAAGAATGAGGCAAAAGAGCTAGTCCAACGATACTTTGACTTTGCATTCCCCACACATCGGTTCCTTCACCAGCAGCAGGTGGAATGCTGGCTTGACGAGTTTACCACCGTCTGGAGGAGCCACAGTCTCTCGGGCCTGGAGAACGAGAGATCCGGGCATTGCTCCTCATGGTTTTTGCACAAGCATCACAATACAAGGTGGGGTCCAGTGGGGACTTCGAAGATTCACGTATGAGGTCTGTTGCCGGTTCATTACTCCTTCTCTGCTTCAGTTCTGCAAGTTCAGCTCTGATACCTCACCATGCACCAGCGCGGTCTACTTTAGTGCATCAGAGCACCATCTAGCAGCAGAGACTGGTCCCGTTCGGGTTACCAGTGTGCAGGCACGTCTGGCCCAGTGCTTCTATCTTCTGTCGCAGTCTCGTATCAACCACTGTTGGAGCCTCTTTGGTACAACAGCTCGTCTGGCTATCGCCATTGGCCTACATCGAAAACGTCGACGGGAGCACCCGAATACAGTTAACCTTATCGAACAGGAGTGCTCAAAGAGAGTGTTGTGGTCTGCATATAGCTTGGACAATTATCTTAGTGCTGCTTTAGGTCGACCTCGTATCTTCCATGACGACGATATTGACCAGGAATTCCCTGAGATTGCCGAAGATAAGCAGATAACACCGACCTGTATCCTTCCGCCATCCTCGAATTCTCAAAGCATCATGCTAGCCCCCGTCTACCACGCAAAGCTATCCAAGATCATCAGCGGTATTCTACACGACCTATATGGCATCCAGCGGTTAGCCCTGGCAACACAAGCCTCAGCTGCGACAAAATATGGGGCCGAAATGGCCCAATGGCGGCGGGAACTGTCTGAGTTCCTTGACCTTCCCAGTGTAAACTTATTGAAGGTCACCTATCAGCGACAATACACCGTCTTGAATCTCGCTTTCTATCATGCCCTTATCTTATTATATCGCCCGTTTCTTTTAAAGGGCTTCACCCCCCTCACCAAAGACCCTAGCGGACGGAATGACGGACTGCAAGGAACGATTGACCAGAATATTAAGTCTTGCTTGGAAGCGGCCATGAAGGTTGTTTCCATTGTCCGTGATATGTGCACAAATGGAAGGATGTATCGGGCCTTTTGGGTAAGTCGCTTGAACGTTTAGTATCTGTTAAAGGTCTGACAGGGCTTGGAGTTCACCCATTATTATGCGTTCTCCGCTATCGTTGTCCTCTATGTCCACTTCATACGCAGTCGCTCTCGTCAAAGCACACCTAGTGCAGATCTTGCGTACTACATGGCTGGGAAACAGGGACAAGACGACCTGGCATCATGCGGGTCCCAGTCATCCTTCTCCCAGCGATATGTCATGGTCTTAGAAGAGCTTCGCAAGGAAGCGCACAAGGCTACAACCCGAGGAAACCATCAATCAATTGACCAGCCACCCATGGATCAGTCGCTTCCAGGCGCTACTGAGGGTGTAGCATTAAGACCTGAAGAGCTGGATCAGTCGCATATCTCTGACTCTCGACATAGTAGAGTACATTCGGCCGGAACCACCAGGCTCGATGTGAATCTCGGCTCGGTACAAATGACCTATCGTGGGTTGCAACCGGCGACTACATTGCAGTTCCCGTCAGCACCGCAAGAGTCCGAAGTGGGATCCCTACAAGGCATCAGCCCAGAGTCGTATATTGCTGATCTGGCCAGCTGGGGCGAGTTTGACTCTCTCGCTGCGACGGGTCTGGGAGACTTTGGTAACTTCTTTCCTTTCGATATCCCCCCAGGGCTCAATGGTTAAGTGGTCAGCTTATGTGCGTTTTTGTTCTCCTTTCCTATGAGTCTCATCACACCTCCACCCGATACACATTTTTCCAAAGAGCTTCCTGCTCTATACCCCAAGTCCCGTGGTTTGTGAAGAACAAGGCACTATCACGGTGACGTGGGCGTCTCACTGGTGCTTACGTGAGAGTGGGCAAGATCCGAAGGTTAACCGAGGGAGTGGACCGAGGAAGCTTGTGGAGGTGGAAACACTGAGGCCTCCTAGCGGCAATCAAATGGAATAGCCACGGCCCACACCTCCGTGAGCACCTAAGAGAACCACAATATATATTCTCTTGTGGACACGGATTCTTTCGTCAGGTAGCCATTTCCTGGAGATTAAACTTATCAGTGCTCCCTCAGCCCCACATTTTGCTGGCGGGTACCCGAATCACAGTCCCATTCCCATTGCAACGCAAACGAAACTCCCCAGACGCTGAAGGCCAGTCGCGTGGCTCCAATCCCAAAAGATGTCTACTGGCCAGGTATCTGGCCTCTTAGCGCCCGTTGTCGCCCTTAATATCTGGACCTTCGTCATGGAGGCCTGGATGTACAAGACGCGGATCCCAGTATTCTCCAAGCTGAACTTGAAGAATACAGTGACCAAGCAAGAGCTTGATACGAAGACGCCGGCCAATGTCCGATGGAAGGCAGACAATTACAACCACCTCATGGAACAGCCAACCCAATTTTACGCGATTGCCCTCGTGTTAGCACTGGCTGGCAAGGACGACAAGATGGACATCTCCCTGGCATGGTCCTATGTGGCCGTTCGCGTACTGCACAGTCTGGTGCACTCCACAAGCAACAATATTATGAGGCGGTTTTCCATTTTCGTGATCTCTTCGGGAATTCTGGCAGTTATGACTGGACGGGCTGCATTGCTCGTTTTCTGAGAATGCGGTAGGAGAGATATAGAGCATCCGTGACGTATCACTGGCCATATCAAGGAGAGTGGTGAAACTTCAGAGGAACATGTTCTGCGGTGGTGCTGGGGGGTTTAATATTTACAAGGCCGACAATCCTCACACTTGTTCAAGATAGAGAGAGAATCAGTCTGCCTCACAGGAAGATAGCTTTAGTAGATCGGTAAGATGGACAAATAGGGTTAGTGTGAAACCTCATACACAAACATTTATAAGCCTGACTACCCAAACATTCCCCAGAAAGCCGAATAGCATTCATTCCTGGTCAACCATGCATCCACTCTGTGCTCTCTGTAAGACCATCCCTCTCCATGACCTTCTCCAGCAGGGTTATCCCCTCTGGAAAAGGTCAAATGAACCGCAGCTGTCGTGGGAGATCCCGTGGTATTCATCTCTAAGCGAAATGACCGAGCCGTCACAGTCGGGCTGTGCGTTTTGTAAGCTGGTCCGCGACGGTTTGGAAACCTCTTTCCAATATGAGGCGGCGCAACAAGAATCAGGTGGAGAAGTCCCTCCGCCAGGTTCTACCGAAATAGACACGAAGGACCCCCTACGCACGATGGCAGGATACCTAGACCTCCCCATAACCATGTCGCTACGACTCCGCTCATCTGTATCAACCGACAGCGGTCCGGAGGACCGCGACATATCACGGCAGAGTGGGATAGCCAACGCTATTCTTACCATTACGATCTCATCGGGGGTCTCATGGGGTCTGACCCTCCAGGCGGAGTTTCGTGTAGCGACCGATCGTGGTATGGAAAAGCAGTAATCACCGTTCCAGAGTTAACTTTAATGCTTCTTAGACGACCCTGCGGCGGAAATGATTGTAGGGCGCACTGTCGCACAGTCAGCAGACAGTGAACAGGCGTTTTCGGTCATCAATACTTGGATGGACTCATGCAATAGTGACCATCAGTCGCAATGTGCGGATGCCTCGCAACCACCACTACTCCCAACTCGAGTACTCGATGTCAACCCGGTAGGGCTTGATATAGACTTAGTATGCCTTCGAGATGACCAAAATAAAGTGGAGCGCGCTGCTAACTACGTTGCTTTGAGTCACTGCTGGGGGAAATGCATTCCATTCGCGACAACGGTGGAGAATCTGGAGGATCGCAAGCGAGAAGTCCGTATTGAGGATATGTCCCGAGTTTTCCAAGAGGCAGTTCTCATTACACGGCGGTTGCACATACGGTATCTCTGGATCGATACGCTTTGCATCGTCCAGAATGATCGGCATGACTGGGAAGTTGAGGCTGGCCGAATGGCGAAAGTCTACATGGATGCTACTGTGGTAATCGGAGCGTCAAATTCTAATGCAGATGATCAAGGTTTTCTTGGCCCTCGAGATCACCGGGGCTCAATTAAGTGGCCAGGGTCTCTCTCGAACGGGCGCACCAGCTGTTTGGCTCTATCTCTACTACCTCCAGCAGGCCAACGATGGACGTCTGGCCGGGATCCGGTATCGTTGGAGCCGCTTCAGAGTAGAGCCTGGTGCTTACAGGAGCGGTACCTTGCCCGGCGCATTCTACTGTACGGCGCAAAACAGCTCTTCTGGGAATGTCGGGCCATCAGCCGGGCGGAGGATGGGGATCTAAGGCTCGGTAATCTCCATAATTTGAACCGTCTTAGAGGAACAGCATCGATTAAAACGACCATATTTGGCCCACGCCCAGCTGGTGACTCGGAAATCAATTATCGAGGATGGTACGAAATGGTTGAGGAATACACCCAACGTTCAATCACCCACCAGTCAGACCGATTCCCTGCATTATCAGGTGTCGCAGATGCAGTAGCGCAGACGTCCAGGGACAAATACCTCGCCGGGATCTGGAGGCAGGGCCTGGTCGAAGGTTTGCTGTGGTGTGCACTGAACGGCCAGGAGTCACTCAAGCCAACATCGTATCGTGCCCCATCATGGTCGTGGGCCTCTGCCGAGGGGCCTGTTCAATTTATTGTATATCATTTCCTCGAGCGATGTAGGTGGAAGCGAGGCATTGCCGACTACGAGCAACTAGCAACATTCGTGGATTGCGACGTTACGAAAGACGGGCCTGATATATATGGCGCTCTCAGCAGTGGATATCTTCGTGTACATGCACCCCTGTTACCAGTCAAGCGTCTCTGTCCTACAGACAATAACCCTTCATTTCCGGAGGAGTTATTACCGCCTCTGCGAAATCCAACCGTTGAAAATGTGGTGGAACTCGATGTAGGAAATCAGTCTTTCTATCTTAACGCGGGATTTGACTTGACACCCGGGCCAGGGTTACTCCAGCAGCAGCTGTTTGTACTCTTCCTCGCACGCCTTCCAGATGGTAACCATGGATTTTCGCCATTCATGGAGCACCGGTTCGGTTTGCTAGTTAGGCGCACCGACAAGGAGAGCGAGGTCTATGAGCGAGTTGGTATTATCGACTCTCCAATCCTGACCAAAAGTGCCTCCAGGGGGTTTTTGATGATGCTCATTCGCCTTTTAGAGAATGTCCTCCTATTTCTAGAGAGGCTCTCACCTTCCACGGACCGGTCGCCTATCTCTAACCTGACACCGCAGCTGTTCGTTCCGAGCAGAACCCTTACAGAGGAACCTGAGGAAGAGATGCCCCCCGATCCACTACCCGAAATAAGACGGCACTCAGTCTCAGTTACTCTTGTATAAGCTTCATATGTTTTCAACCCCCCAGCAGAGCTCGAGAAACATCAACTCAGCATGTCGTGTTCATGACATGTGTAATGCCAAAGCTTTCTAGGTCCGTGATTTAGCAAGACCGTCGTTAAAAGCTTACTGTGCTTTCTCGAATGACTTGGACCTAGTGAGTAGAATCGAGGTTGCCTGACCCCCCATCTAATTGTGTGTGGGCTGGATGATGGGGTCGATGGGTGAACGCCGCCGCGGCCACTGTCCCTGTGATTATACCACCATTCAATTTTGTAGTGCTCCCCACGTCAGCACTCTGATGGAGAGATTATAAAGCCAGAAAGCGGTCGCATAACACGAAGTTTGTGGTCGGAACTTGAGTGCGCTGGCTATGTATAGCCGGGAATTTGCCTGCTGCTGTAATCATCCGGGATGACCTTGACAAAACATCGCCACCCCTCCCCCATCATTCAATCTGAGCGAGAGTGTAGTTATTATTCCACAGTAAATCCCCAATCAGAGAAAAGTCCCTTCTCGGATCCTCAAGCAAGCCTCCTTCGAAGTGTATCCCATGGCGGTGCCATCAGCCTTGTCACTCCCCGCGCTTCATCCGCAATTCAGCAACACTTCTGAGGCGAGAATCCGGGCCAGGCAATGCACTTCTACTTGCCCTTGGTCGTCATGAGTGTAGTAATACTGTCTCAAGGGTAAGCAGCCCTCTTCCGACCAAGTTCGCCGCGAACAGTTGGTGTGCGATAGGGGCCATTGTCTGCTCGGTCCGAACGATGAAGGAAGTGACAGTCAACAAGTTTCGATCGGATCATGGTTTTGATTTTGAATAGGGTCGCGTGCATGAATGCGCACCGCCCTCTCCTGTTATATTAGCTGTCGTAGTCACGCCTGCCGTCATGATCAATCTCAGTTACGGCGATAAACAAGCTGCGGAGCCGGAGGAATAATGTTCCGCTGTATCTACCGTGTATGCGGAATTGTTTCCCATAGAGCATATCAACGCGAAAGATTCCGTGAGAGAGTCTTGATGGTGAGGTACTCTTGCTACGATGCTCCCAGTAAGTCTCCGACAGCTTTTAGTGTTTCGACCTTCCGTTGGAGAGACTCCGAACACTAGAGCGTTATCCCAAAGATTTCCGTAATATATATGGTGTATTGCATAGGAGTAGGATTATATATCGTTTGGTAGGAGAGCCAATGATACAAGCACATTTACGGCTATAGCCTGCAAACAGCATTCAAAAACCTCCAAACGTATCCCAAGGAGCTCAAGGATAGATATTTACCTCAGTGATCTTGCTTGGTACTAATCTATACGCGAGAAATGGGTTTCAGGATCCTCGTCGATACTAACAACAAGAGGCCAAGGTGGTGATCCGCCAGTAGCCCTAAGCCCTACATGAGGTGGCCTAGATAGGAAGGCCGCTAGTCTTCTTCAGGATGCGACCTTAGAAGTCGGGTGACCCGTGATCCGGATAAACACCATCAACTCGCCATGAAGATGCGTTAGCAACTGCTCGTGCCGTCACGGGACGCTTTTACCAAGGCTATATGCGGGGTCAATGGTTTCAAGACTCAACCCCCACGAATTATCCATGAATGATGATCTGACGTGCGGAGTTCTGTCCCCACTCAACGGGATCTCGGGGCGAGCGCCGTCTAGTTATACCCAGAACGTCGATCTGCCGACCGGGTATTTATTGATATGGCTGGTTCGTTGGATGTGGTCGCCGCGAACGAGTCGGGTTGGGTCCTCGAAATGTGCAACTAAACGCAAAAATGGCGTTCGACATAGATTACGTGCTCTCCAACATCTCCCAAGGGGACAAGATCGCTTTTCTCGCAGGTGACCTCACCCGTCCTGATTGATCATTAGGCTGAGAGCCAGCACTAAAACTAAGCCAGGAACCGACTTCTGGCATACCCATCCTATTCCAGAATTGGGCGTGCCTTCAATTCGTACCACGGATGGGCCCAATGGTATAAGAGGCACGAAGTTCTTCGCTGGCGTGCCCGCTGCCTGTTTGCCCTGTGGTACCGCCTTGGCATCGACCTGGGACCAGAGTCTATTGCGCAATGTGGGAATTCTGATAGGAGAAGAATGCCTGGCAAAGGGAGCGCACTGTTGGCTTGGTCCGACAATCAATATGCCCCGGTCACCACTGGGTGGCCGGGGATTTGAATCTTTCGCAGAGGACCCGCACCTCGCCGGACGAATGGCTGCCTCTATGATCACAGGCTGTGAGAATACCGGGGTCATCTCCGCGGTAAAGCATTTTGTGGGTAACGACCAGGAGCATGAGCGGAGGGCTGTAGATGTTCTTGTCACTCAGCGTGCGTTGAGAGAGATCTACCTGCGACCGTTCCAGATCGTAGCCCGTGACGCTGGCCCGGGGGCTCTGATGACTTCCTACAACAAGATAAACGGGAAGCACGTCGTCGAGAGTAAGGAAATGTTGGATATGGTCCGCCAGGAATGGAAGTGGAACCCGCTTATCATGAGCGACTGGCTAGGGACTTACACCACGATTGACTCGATGAATGCTGGTTTGGACTTAGAGATGCCGGGGCCGTCACGATACCGAGGCCGGTATGTGGAATCCGCCATCCAGGCAAGGTTGATCAAGGAATCCACCATTGATACTCGTGTACGAAAGGTCCTGGAGTTTGTTCAACAAGCAAGCAAGGCACCAGCATCCGCCGTGGAAAGTGGAAGGGACTATCCAGAAGATCGGGCGCTGAATCGAAGATTGTGTGCGGACAGCATTGTGCTTCTGAAGAATCAGAACAATCTTTTGCCTTTACCCAAAACCATCAAGAAAATCGCCCTGATCGGCTCACATGTGCGGACTCCAGCAATCTCTGGCGGTGGCAGTGCTTCTCTGGAACCGTACTATACTGTTTCGTTGTACGATGCTGTGAACGAAGCTCTTCCAAACACTGAAATTCTTCATGAGGTGGGCGCTTATGCGCACAAAATGCTACCTGTAATCGACCGGCTGCTGAGCAATGGCATGATGCATTTCTACAACGAGCCCATAGGCGCCGAGCGTATTGTACGCGCCACTCAACAAATGTCGAAAACTGCCTTTCAATTGATGGATTTTAATGCGCCGGAGCTCAGCAGAGGGCTATTCTATGCGACTCTAACTGGTGACTTTACCCCCGATGTGTCAGGTGTGTGGGACTTTGGCCTCACAGTCTTTGGCACTGGCACATTATACGTCGACGACGAACTGGTTATCGACAACACCACGCGTCAAACCCGAGGCACGGCATTCTTTGGTAAAGGAACGGTTCAGGAACTGGGATCGAAGAATTTGAAAGCGGGGCAAACGTACAGGATCCGGATCGAATATGGATCCGCGAATACCAGTCCCATGAAGGCAATCGGCGTAGTACACTTTGGTGGTGGCGCAGCGCACCTCGGAGCATGCTTACATGTCGATCCCTCAGAGATGATACGCAATGCTGTCAAGGCGGCTGCAGAGGCAGAATACACCATTATCTGTACTGGTTTGAACCATGAGTGGGAGTCGGAGGGATTCGACCGGCCGGATATGGATCTCCCGCCTGGGATTGATACGCTGGTCAACTCTGTACTAGATGTTGCGACCAACAAAACAGTGATTATTAACCAGTCGGGGATGCCGGTAACGATGCCCTGGGCTGATAGGGCGAGAGGGATAGTTCAAGCCTGGTATGGGGGTAATGAGACGGGTCATGGTATGGCGGATGTGATATTTGGACATATCAACCCATCCGGCAAATTGCCACTGTCGTGGCCATTGGATGTGAAGCATAACCCAGCTTATCTGAATTACACCAGCGTGGGGGGGAGGGTATTGTACGGCGAAGATGTCTACGTTGGATATCGGTACTACGAGAAGGTCGGTCGGGGGGTGCTTTTTCCATTTGGGTATGTGTTTGTCCTTCGTTGTGAGATTGCGACTAATTATACAGACACGGTCTTTCCTATACGACCTTCACGATGTCTCCGGATGTGGTCTTCTCTCAGGAAGCCTTTAACCCCGAGGACCCGCTATCTATTGCCGTGCAAATCGAGAATACCGGCAAGGTTGCTGGAGCGCAAGTTCTTCAACTGTATATCTCCGCTCCTCATTCCCCCACACCTCGTCCGATCAAGGAGCTGCACGGGTTTACCAAGGTTTTCTTGCAACCTGGAGAAGAAAAGGTGGTCCATATCTGCATGGATAAATACGCCACAAGTTTCTGGGATGAAATTGAAGGCATGTGGAAAAGCGAAGAGGGGATGTATGAAGCTCTAATAGGTACATCAAGCCATGATATCTTGGCAAAGGGGAGGTTCAGGGTGGGCCAGACGAGATATTGGCTTGGATTGTAACCATCACCTAGCCATAAGGAGGTTATTTTCCGGCTAAAATAAACCTATTTATCCAGGCCTTAGCTGGAACGCTGTGGGGGGTGCCATCGAGCCTCTCCATTGACACAACCTGGGGTAAGCAGGCGATCATCTCTCGTATTAGGTAGTGGCTCTGACTACTGGTCACCTTTTTCCTATAACACCGCAGGCTCTTAGGCCTTTCTTGGCAGTCCGTTAAGGACATTTCTCCGAGTCAAATATGGAGGTACCCTGGGCTATTGGTGGGGTAATCTTCCCAACTTCCTGACTGCTTTCCAATTAGGGGCCTCGGTTGCTTTCTCTACTTAGGTGTCCTTCTCTTCCAGTGGCCAGAACCAAAGCGAGCGTATACAAGGTTGCTGACCGTAGTAATATCCGTCTCCTATGCGGTATGGGCCCTCCTTGGCTCATCTTGGCTTCTGTTGTATTGATATAATGCTAGACACTATATAAAGATCATGTGCGTCAAGGCTACCCACGAAATCACAGATGAAGTACCTCGGAAGCGCTCAACATGGTTGCAGTAGGTAAGCAACGAGATGAAGACGTGCCAGAGCCTGTCCTGGCCAGCTTGTTGGCTGAGGACCGAACTTCTTGGTACAAGAAACCCAACCTAAGACGGCTGTACTTGACCCTCTTTCCTGCGTGCATGGGCATTGAGATCACCTCGGGGTTTGACTCCCAGATCATCAATACAGTGCAGATCGTATATACCTGGAATAAATGTGAATGTGCTCCCTCCATGAACGAATCATTTGCTGACAGAATACGTAGATTTCGGGCGCCCAACTGGTGATATCGTCGATGGTAAGCCTGAATACGCGGTTGAAGCGAATCTCAAGGGTTTTCTAGGGGCGGCATATTCCCTTGGAGCTATCCTTTCTCTGCCCTTTGTTCCCTGGGTTAATCAACGCTTTGGAAGAAGATGGACAATCATGTTCGGATCTTGCATCAGTTTGGTGGGAGCGCTACTACAAGGGCTCTCTAATGGAGGTACCTATTGTTTACCCGTCGAATACACTACGTACTGATTGGAACAGTTGCAATGTATATCGTAGCGCGCATGTTGCTTGGGTTTGGGATCCCATTTTGCATCGTGGCTGGGTCTTCCCTCATTGGAGAGCTCGGTTATCCCAAGGAACGGCCGATCCTCACGTCCTTGTTCAATTCATCCTATTTCATCGGCCAAATTATCGCTGCTGCCGTCGGCCTGGGCACAGTGACTATCGCTAGCAATTGGGCATGGAGGATCCCTTCTCTCTTGCAGTTGGCTCCAGCTATGGTTCAGGTGGTTTTTGTTCTGTATGTGGATGCTCGCCCAGAGGGTCATATTGGCAACATAATCCTGACGAATACAGCTTTCTGCCGGAGAGCCCTCGGTACTTGATCAGCAAAGACCGACACGAAGAAGCCTTCGACATACTGGCCAAATACCATGCCGAGGGAGACCGTAACTCTGTCATCGTACGTGCGGAGATCGCCCAGATTAAACGGACCATCCAGCTCGAGCTTGAAGAGGCTAAACAAAGCTGGTGGGACATGTTCCGTACTGCGGGGATGCGGCGCCGACTCTTAATATCCGCGTTTTTGGGATTGTTCACCCAGTGGTCCGGAAATACATTGATTTCGTGTGTCTTCCCCCCAATGTATTATAGTGGTTGGTGCTGATGATACCCAGGTACTACCTTAGCGACTTATTGAATATGGTTGACATCACCGACAGCATTACCAAGTCCAAAATCAACATCGGTATTGCCTGCTGGGGGTTGGTCTCTGGAACCGCTCTAGCTCTCACAGCGCCTCGGTTCAGGCGACGGACGATGTATTTGACGTGTGCGACATCATTGCTTTGCGTGTATATTGGCTGGACTATTTCCATGGAGCGGTTTATGACAACGGGGGTTAGGGCTGCGGCTATCCTGACTATCTTCTTCATCTTTGCCTACTCCCCGGCATACAATCTAGGCTACAATGCGTTGACTTACAGTAGGTCTTCATATCTATCTGGCTGATCATTTGCTAATGATGCAGCTTACCTGGTTGAAATCTTCCCTTATTTCGGTCGCTCTCGTGGTCTCTCATGGTTCCAGTTTTATGGCCGTGGGGCGTCATTCTTCGCCACGTATGTCAATCCTGTCGGGCTGGATAGGATCAGCTGGCGATGGCTCCTGGTTTACTGCTGTTGGTTGGCGTTCGAGTTGGTGTTCATCTACTTCCTTTTCCCGGAAACGTTTGACCGAACATTGGAGGAGTTATCATTTAGTAAGTACCTTTTCTTTTATTTGGTGAGTAGTCTGTACCTGCGCTAACAGAGCCCCCTAGTGTTTGAGGGAAAGGAAAAGGCCAATGAGGTGGCTGCTGCAGTGCACAAGCAGATTGAGGTGGATCCGAAGGAGAATAGCCAGGCTTAGTGGTTTCTCATATTGACACCTTACCATACTGTCTTTCCGGTCCCGTTCTATGATGCGATTTTTCACATCTACAGGGATTAGTTACTGGGTGGAACTTTCCTAACATTCCTTCCCCTTTCCTTCGGTGCATTTTCCTCCCTTCGCTGTCATGAATGCCGAGGCAGAGTCCAGCATCCTCCCATGTATCATTTGCTCCGCTCCGCTCAGCCAGATGGTCAGCTGGGCTCTCGAGAGTTGCATTACGCGTGATACCATGGTAAAGCTTCATAGCTTGCAGGCTTGTAGAATTTAGCGTGTCGGCAAATGGCGCCCCCAATTACACTATTAAAACTGCTATTCCAACCCATCATCTGCATATTTGGGCTATCACTACCTTCAACCCCCGATTTGTAGGGTGCTACAAGACAACTACTGGCTCACAAAAGTACGCGATGCCTTGCGCTGGCCAGCGCTGACTTGCTGCCCAACTCGGGTGTCATACACCGCTCTCTGGGCGCGAGGAACAGACATCGAAGACAGGTAACAGAATATACTACAACATTAGAGGACCGCTAAGTTGATAAATATCTAAGTTTTATGACATGTCCCTAGCAGTTCCCGTTGCTAATGAAATGGCGGCTAAGAAATGTTGCCCCCAAAATCATCCCAGCCTTCCCAGTGAACCACCGAGGCTGAGGGAAAACGGTAAGGCTTGAGACAGTGATTAGATGTTGATATCTGACGCCTATGCTCATCCTCAAGGCAACAAGTTGACCACAGAGTATTTTTTGTTTAGATTCATCATGTCCTCCATATATCGCGCCAAGAGAGGCCCTCCAATAGTGGAGTATAGCTAGTGTTCAAGATTCAGCCTCTGCCTTTACCTAAGAACATGGTAACAAATCCAAAGAGAACTGGACAGTTCGAGCGTTCTGCAGATAAAGATATGCGACCATGGAATCCGTACGGAGTTGCCTCTAGAAGTAACGTTGATATAGAAAACCCGCTTCTTTGGGGCGGCCAGTTGGGCATTCAGCTATTAGTTTTGGGGTGCCTTGTGGTGATGGGAACTAATATGACTTAATGCTACTCATGCTCCAGAGAGTTCAGAATCTCATCTTAGCCGGAATGTGGAGCCATGACCTCGCCTCGCGCAAAGGCAAGCGCGCTCTTGATAGGTTCCGAGTGGAAATTAGCGTAAATAGGGGGGCATAAATCAGTCTGAACTGTACGGTCCAGGCTCCAGCTTCGGCAACGCACTGTGGAGAGGCTTGAGAGCGGCCCCATAATCCCTGTCCAGTGGAAGTATTTGAGTAGTGGCAATGAGGAACTATTAAAACTACTAATAGCACCGTTCCTCCCACTTCTAGAAGACTACGCTCCACACTTCCTCCGTGCCACACATGCTCTTCAACCTCTGGATCCTGGCGGTGCTAGGGCTAGGGCTATTTCTGGCCGCCGATGCGCGTCACCGCCAGCCGATCGGAATTGATCTGGGCCCTGAGCTACTGTCTGTACTCTCGACCGGTGATCCTAAATCTATATTGCTGACCAGCTAATCAATCCCCAGTACTGCTGCCTTTGCCCACACGTCCGATAATGTTTCTGTGATCGCTGCGATCACCCCCGGACCGGAGGATATCTATGTTCGCCATATGTTCTTGCTCCGGCTGGAGCACGTAGACCGTCATGATATAATGCGCCCATGGCGCCGGCCGGCGAAATGGACCTTAAAGGAGCATCTGTCCAATTTCGGGCAACAATTGGTAATGGAGCTAAATTCATTCCTAGACAAACCGGAGATGCAGAACTCACAGATTGTCTCATTTGCTCGCAGTGCATTCCGTGCGGTATGCCGTGCGGTGTCATACATCCAGAGGCTTATCCAGCCCAGCGAAATTGAAGAATTACGATTAGTTGATGTCCGAGCGGGATTTGTCGAGATGCTCCGACAACTGAAGGAAAACGCCGCTACCAACAGTGATATCGATCTGAACTATGCAGTCATATCAGTGCCGGAGTTCTTTAATCAGACGCTCCAGGAGATGGTGGCGGACGCAAGTAAGGAGGCAGGGATTACGCCGGCTCTCACCCCCATTCCTAGATCGGCCGCCGCGACATTTCTGTCTACATCCGCTATAACGAACCCTTCTGGTCTGAATTACGCCGTCATAGATCATGGCAGGTATCATTTAGATGTTAGTGTCGATGTTGACGCCGGAAAAGGTGAGGGACGGCGCCTCTATCGATATTTCCCGGCTCTACAATTTGGTGGCGCACTGATAGACCACCATATTACAGACCTCCTCGTTAATCGTGTGGAGGACCTCAAAGTAGAGATCGCAGTTGGGGCGTCTAAAAGTGACCTCTACCATCTCGTGAGACAGGCCCGAGTTTTGATCCGCGACGACCTTGATTCTCACCTCCTAGGGTCTACAGATGACCAGGACCGCCATTTTGATGAGTACCCCGTTGACCTGACGAGCTGGGGTTCTGGTAAATCACAGGCTGCTCTATGGTGGCAGGAAGTCCGTGCTGCCGAGAGATATTTTATTGAGACAGTCACTTCCAACCTGATCGCATACCTAGCAGTCTTGAGATGTAAGAGTTTACTCAATGGGGATCTCTCTCACAATATGGGGCATAAGGTCTGACAAAACGCTAGTCCTCCGTTTACCTGGTGTCCCGCGCGACCCCATGATACCTGAACATGTCGATCGGATTATCATTCTCACCACTGGCCCCGATATTCATCTCTTGGAGCAAGCGGTTCATGAGGGTCTTGGGGACCACGTGGAGGTTATTGGAAGTAGCCTGCGGGAATCCTTTTCACTGGCCGCGTTGGGAGCCGCGCGTGGTGCGCTAGTTAGGATGTCTCCTGGGATATGTCGAAAGCCACTAAAGAAACATGGCGTATTTGATCATGAGCTTTAATGTGGCCACGGTGAGGCAACACAGCCATGGCTCTCCCCGTTGGGGAAAGTATATATACTACTGAGAGGGAGGTCCATACTGTATGCTAAGTAAATCCCGAGGTATAAGAGTGGAGTGATTTATTCGCACAAAAGCTGTACTATGATGGATTCGTTTGCTTCGACCCAACCTTCGACCACGCATTGCCTTTACGATCGTCTTTCAAAGCGACTGGGTCGCTGGAATTTTTGCCATCTTGATCTAATCCCCAACTTATTCTTCCTTGAGGCCCGTTCTCGTCTCGGTATGCTCCTCACTGAGAGGCTGGTTCACAATGAACATGCTGGCAAGAACAGCAATACCCGCCATGTAGGTGTATATGATCCATATGTTTTGTAGACTGGATGAGAAGGCATCCGCGACAATTCGAATCTTGGAGGGGTCCTTGAGGGTCTTGATTACCTCCGTGCTGGCAGCGGCAGAAGCGCCAGTTAGCTCTTCTACAATCCCATCCGCCAGTCCTGCTGCCTGTAACCTGCCTCGTTCTCCTGTCATGCTGCTCTGGAAGACCACACCGCCGACTACAATGGAGACGGACATAGCAATGGTGTGGATAAATCCCAACATAGTCGTAGCACTTGCTGTGTCATCCTGGGCGACCAGTGCTTGCAAGGCAATCAATGGAGGGGCAAATAAGATCGCCGATCCTGCCCCGCCAATGACTTGGAAGATAACTAGTTCCACCAGGGGAAGAACCATCAGTCCGGAGTGCATTGGGATTGCCTGCTTGGCTGACTGGAAGTATAGTGGCAGCCAGTACTCACAAGCAATGAATACCTGGCACCGTCAGATCCATTGTGCAGTTTATATCGCTGGTTCATTCCGTGACTGTGCATTACTCCCCGCACCATGGAAGATAGTCATGGGGAGGTTTATCCAAAAGTTCCATCGCCAGGAGAGGTACTCCGAAAAGACACCACCGAGGATGGGTCCGAGGCCACCGGAAATCGTCCACATGAATTCAAGGATGCCCATATACAGACTTCGACGCCTAGAAGCCAGTTAGCAGAGTTTTCTTTATCAGAAACGTGCCATGGCGACAAGGTGTTGATGCTGACCGGACATTGAACAAATCGGACACAACAATCATGACTAGTTGCAAGAGACCACCACCTGCTATACCTTGTAGAGCTCGACCGGCTATTAGCATCTTCATGTTCACAGCGGCAGCACACACAATAGAGCTAAGTAGAAACCATAGAACGGCAACAAGCAGGTTGGGCTTGCGACCCCAGATATCCGATAGTTTGGCCCTGATGGGTGCCGCGGCGGCACTGGCCAAGAGGTATGCTCCACCAACCCATGTATAGCCGCTTGCAGAATGAAACCGTGAGGAAATTGTTGGTAGAGAGGTAGAAACAATGGTTTGATCCAAGGCGGCGATGAAGAGGGATAACTGTAAAACTCGAGTGTGAGTAGCTCTCATTCCGCATTGTTACATAGTTTGACATGCAATAACTGCAGGAGTCTTACACATAGAGCCACCATGATGGCAAATACCTGGATCCTTCTACACTCTAATTCAGGATCCTCGGAGCCATTAATAGCTGGTTGAACATCTATATGGTTGCCACGGTGCTGTACAGGACTTTCCATTGTCATAGTATCGCTAGGGGCCTGCCTGGTTGGTGAGAGCTCAATTCCGTCGCCAGCCATCTTGCGTGGTTATTCAACATCTGGGTTGCACTGGTAGATTGTATAAAGTCAAAGCTGGATATATCTACATCCAAGGGGAAGAGATGCTTTTGAGTAGGGCTGGTTCCTTCTGCTCGATGGTACGAAGGGATCGATACGAGGGACCCATCCGGATTACCAATTCGATCTCGCCTCAACGCATAAATGACAGATTCCGAAGGGTCCAGACCTTGGCGTACATAAGTAGCCGCTATAGCATTATCCTAAATTCTCTGTTTCTTGGTGGAGGTCTACCTATCTTACATTTTATTGCTAGCATTGTTGCTGCACTACACGTTGTAGATCAAGGTGCAACGCCGCCCTTACTAGAACAGTTCTGAATACCCTGATGGAACCCGAACCCTGAGCCTTTGCTGGAACGCTAGTATATTTACCTGCTGCTGATAAACCTGACTCTATGTCGCGTAGGGGGGCATAGCAGCCAAATGTAGTTCCTGCGTGTTTGTTAACTCGTACTCTAAAAGGGTTCATCATAATGGCATGGTAAATTATTCATCCCCCACCCCAGATCGACTGTTGGATGGGTTGTGTTTTCATCTTTATGGACTCAGTAAAATAGCAAAGGTTCAGGTGGACTCCATGATATGCAGGATGGCAATAATCTAATCCTTCTCAATAAATTACCTACAGGGTCCCCGGATACCAAACTGGAGACAGAAACCCAAGGCTTTTCTCTTTTTGTCGGTCTCTCCTATTTCTAGCAAATAATGCCCTCATTTGCTGTCGGTTAACGTAATAGATTTGCTGTGAAATGCTTGGCTTGCCCACTCCAATACCACATGGTTCCTTGGCGGTTGTATCGATTACCGCACAAATATCCCCAAGGCTCGAAGCTATGCTGTGAGCTATGCCAGAGGATGATCCTTCAAGTACATTTTAAAGTTTATAAGCTCCAACGGTTTTCTCTATCAAGCGACTAAAGGGAATACCAAGATAGCTCATCGGCCCAATGTGCTCACAATGCCCCTTTTGGGGAGGTCAGGGTAGTCCATTTAAACCGTGCAGAGATCCCCCATCATGGCAGATATGTTGAATCCAGTCACTCCTTACATTGAACTTTTTGCAGTCATTCCTTTGATTTAATTTTTCTTTGATTTTTTTTTTTTTTCTTTTTTTTATTCCATCCACTCCCTCTTGTCACTCGTTTTCCCCCTTCAGGTTCAGCTTCTATCTTCCTTGGCATAGTGACAATGGCGAGGACACCATGGTCACCTCTCGGGGCGGCCGCTCTGCAGGTTCTTTGCTTCAGTTTTGTGAGCCAGGGACTCGCCCAATCTTGCGCTGCAAACTATCCCCCCTCCGTCCCCGTCGCAGGTGACACCGCAACACTTGGGCCTGTGCCAGCACCAGACCTTGATACCTCTGATCCAGTTCACTTAATCCCTGCCGCTAAGGCTTCCCTTTATTATGGCTCCTTGGACCCAGAGCCCTCCAAGAAAGGTGGCTCTGGTTCTGTTAACATGAACCTGGAACTGAACCACAACACCGTGGTTCTGGAGTACATTGACGCTGTCGATAGTGTCAAGTGCACTGATGAATCAGTCATTGTCGCCTTTAAGAACGCTGCTGGTTTCGAAACAGCCATGCAATCTTGGTCGTTGGAAGAGAATCTTATCCTGATCACAAACCACCTAGGCAACTGTGATGCTGAGTTTGAGAGAGGATTCTTCAAGGTTGATCAAATCGTTTCGAATCAGTCCAACTTGCTGATCACCTGCAATGCTTCGAAGCAGCCAATTACCCAAATTGCTGGTAAGCATTTTATGGACTCTGTATGCATCAATACGTGAGCATTGAGCTAAGACCATTACATATAGAAACCTGCGAGCTCGCTTTCTCATCCTTGCCCGCGGGCAAACTCGGCAAGCGCCTTACCCTGGATCCTTCCTTTAGCATACCGTTCTCCAAGGCCCTGGCGAATGATACCGTCCTCGTGAGCGAGCCCCCGTACCTCACCGTTATCGCCGACCAAGCCGCCTTCTCGTCAGAAATCACATTCTCTGGTTATTTGTACTATGACTTCTGGGCCTTCAAGTTGCGGGAGCTGTACTTCGACATCGATGCTGGGTTTTCCGCCGACGTGGCTGTTAGCGCACACCTCGCCGCCGCGTACAACAAGTCCTTCGCATATAACCCCTCGGACCTCACCTACACGCTGGTCAACATTCCCGGTATCGTGCAGCTGGGCCCCGGGGTAGCCTTTGGCCTGGAGATGGATATTAGCGCCTCGACCGCGGTCGATGTAGCGGCCGGTATGTCTATTGCCATGCCGGATGGAAACGTGCATGTCGACCTCCTGAACAGTGTGAATACTGTGGCCACCGGGTGGACGCCAACATACCATCCATACGCAAACATCTCTGCACAGGCCCACGTCCAGGCTGATGCTAGCGCCACTGTGACGGTCGAAATGGCATTGAGCTTCCTCGGTGGGCTCGTTGATCTTAGTAGTGGATTGACCGCGAAACCGGGAATTGCCAACACATTTTTGCTCGATGCGAAACTCGACACAGCGCATGCGAAGAACACTACAGCAACGGGAGCTATTTTGGATACACACATTGGAGATAATTCGTGCGGTGAGGGGGTCAGCTGGAAATCAGACTTTACGTTTAGCCTTGATGCGTTTGCGACGAGGTCCTGGAGCACCACTCTGGTTGAGACGGGGATCCCACTATGGGATTTATGCTATCAATTTTAAGATCCAGTACGATGACGCCTTTCCCTCGTCTCTTCACACACTTCCATACTTATTATGATCTGGCAGGGAAGAAGATATACCCACGTGATCCAGTATGCCCTTGAATTGCCAACACTTTGGAATCATTTATCACGACAGCTGGGGTTGGTAACCGATTGGTACTGGGGTGTGTGTGGCCGATGAAGATGAAATATCAGATATCACCGAATCAATTTGCGAGCCTTTCACAGTGGCCGCCGCTGAAACTTCTATGCATTTCGTCCCAGAAGCTGGCCTAGCTAGTAGTCACCTTGTGAATGCTTCGTCATTGGAAAAGTATCCCTGAGACAGGTAGTAAGCTGTCAGTCCAATGATTATAGGCACTTTCGTATTAATATATATATTCAATTGCTAGTGTCAATTTTGATTAGTGGTTTTGTGATGTCGGCGAAGGCGACGACGATTCCCTATGATTACTCTAGTCACATGATTTGCTGAGAGTGATTGGCAGTTGCTAATGATATTCAGGGGAATATCTTTTTCAAGTATTTCTCACCCATTAGCTCGTTCTGCTCTCTTATCAGACAAAAGTTCGCCCGCGATGCATGATAACAGACACTAGGCCTATTCAGGCCTAGGGCAGGAGAGTCCTAAGCCCCGACGAGGTTCTTGGAAACCTTGGGCTGCCCTGAGCTTCGGCCGCCAGGGGGGTAAAAACCCCGAGTCTTACCGTTGATACGAAATTCTCGTCTAATGGTAAGCCCCTTTGGCGTGCCTGTGGATGGTTGATTCCCCTCAACTGCTTCTAGGCACCGACCCAGGGAGCAGAATGTCTCTTCCGGCTACCTCCGACGGACGCCGAGCGCCCACTTGGGGCGATGAAGTGACATGGCATCGAGGTTGCCAATGTCACCTTCTGGAATTGGGATGGATCGGCGCAGATGTGGAGTCGGATTGGTCATCTGGGCGAGGCTTGATCTTGCTTATATGGCTGCTCAAGCACTGTAGTTGGTACTTGGCAGAAGCGAGAGCAGCGAATGGAGTACCCACGCCGACAGTCGACTAGTGAATTTATTTTGATTAATTTCCCTAATCAAGTCTCATTTCGCTTCGGTATTTAATCACGCAACGCGATGGGAAATCCTTTCATGTAACCATATGGCTGCCATTGGCCACTCATAGTCCATCTCACAGTTCTCCTCTTTCACTAGTCTAATGTGAGGAGGGGGAAAGTGGACTGAGAGGGAGACAATGGAAATGCTATATAAATACCCCATGGGGGGTGTTTTCATCCCTGCTCTCGGTTGTCTCCAAATCTCCATTCGAACGGGATTGTACGTTGGCCTCAAGAGTCTCCCATCATGCGTTCGTCGTTTCTTCTTGCGGGGGCGCTGAGCTCCATTGCCACGCCAGCACTAGCGATCGTGCATGAGAAGATCGCTGCAACTCCGAGTGGCTGGACCCTGATTAATGATGCGCCCGAGCACGACCAGATCTCCTTGTCGATCGCCCTGGCACGCCAGAACCTGGACGAACTGGAGTCCAAGCTGACGGCATTAGCGACTCCGGGCCATGCAGATTACGGCCAATGGCTGGATCAAGCTGATATTGAGTCACTCTTTCCCACCGAGAGTGATGATGCTGTTCTCAGTTGGCTCAAAGATGCCGGCATCACTCATATCTCTCGACAAGGTGGGTTGGTCAATTTCGCCACGACAGTCGGAACCGTGAACAAGCTCCTTGACACGAAGTTCTCATACTATCAGAATGGCCAGGCGCAGAAGTTGCGTACTACACAATACTCAATTCCGGATCATCTCGCGGATGCAATTGATCTTGTCGCCCCAACCGTCTTCTTTGGCAGACAGGATGAGAGCGTCGCTCTTCCCATCCATGATGCGTTCGCTGCCGGGACTAAGACAGCCGCGGGCAACGTCTCCTGCGCGGATTTAATCACCCCAGATTGTTTGGCTGATATGTACAACTTCCGAGGCTATACACCCAGCGCATCCTCCGGAAGTAAGGTTGGCTTCGGAAGCTTCTTGAATGAGTCCGCCAACTATGCAGACCTGGCCCTGTATGAGAAGCGGTTCAACATCCCTTCTCAGAATTTCTCCGTTGAGTTGATCAACGGGGGCATCAACGACCAGAACTGGACGACAGCATCTCTGGGTGAGGCCAATTTGGATGTGGAACTGATCGTGGCTGTCAGCCACCCTCTTCCAGTGAAGGAGTACATCACTGGTGGCTTACCGTAAGTCGTTAGTCCGTCTTGTAGGGGTATCTCAACGATTGCTAATCGATGGAAGGCCCTTTGTTCCAAATCTCGACGAACCAACGCCAGCGGACAATCAGAACGAGCCCTACCTGGAGTACTATGAATATCTCCTGGCGAAGCCCAACTCCGAGCTCCCCCAGGTCATCTCCAACTCGTACGGTGAACCTGAACAGGTAAGCTGTCCACCAAATGCGTGGGAGTCTTTGCAGATCTGACAAAACGCCTTCTAGACTGTTCCCGAGTATTACGCCAGGCGGGTGTGCAATTTGATTGGCTTGATGGGTCTTCGCGGAATTACCGTGCTCGAGTCTTCTGGTGACACCGGTATGTAAATGTGGTGTACCTTGTGGTTATTTCTCGGTACTGATTGCGATAGGTATTGGCTCCGCTTGCATGTCTAACGACGGGACCGACACACCGGAATTCACACCCATCTTCCCTGCAACCTGCCCCTTTATCACCTCGGTGGGTGGCACCCAGGCGTATGCTCCGGAAGTCGCATGGGAAGCTTCCTCCGGCGGGTTCAGCAACTACTTCGGACGTGCCTGGTACCAGGACTCAGCCATCAGAAAGTACCTTCGCCACCATATCTCTCCAGAGACCAAGGATTACTATTCCCAATACACCGATTTCTATGGTCGTGGATTCCCCGACGTCGCTGCCCATAGCTTGACTCCGAAGTAAGTCTCGCCTCTTATCCAGACTGGAATCTTTCTAACGAAATGTGCTAGCTATGAGGTTGTTCGTAAGGGTCAACGTGGCACATCCGGCGGCACATCTGCCGCTGCCCCGGTCTTCGCCGCTTTGGTGGGCATGTTGAACGATGCTCGTTTGCGCGCTGGCAAGCCGGTCCTCGGATTCTTGAACCCCCTGTTGTACAGTGGGGCTCTCAACGACTTTACTGATATCACAGCCGGGTCCTCCATCGGATGTAACGGCGTCAACCCTCAAACTGGCAAGACTATTCCAGGAGGGGGTGTTATTCCCTATGCCCATTGGAATGCAACTGTCGGGTGGGATCCTGTGACAGGTCTGGGTGTCCCTGACTTCATGAAGTTGAAGGACTTGGTCCTCTCCCTGCCTTGATTATTCTATGAAAGTGTTTGTATACCGTTACTATGTAAAAATAGCGTATGTCGCGGGTGATCAATACGGAGAAGATGTTGCATTACAAGTTACTGTTGCAGAGGTATCCCATGTAGCCATGCTATCTCAGGGGAATTTCGCCGTTGCTAAACCAGTACGTCATTTTGCACCACCCATAAGTAACTCATTTTGCAAGAACAATGTTCAATATTTACATTTTGCCGTTGAGGTGATAAACGTGCTCGTGAAAGGCTACTTGGGGGTGACACAATTCCAATTTAGCGATGTCGGCACCATCTGGAATAAAATAACTAATACTTACTGGACAGGCTATTGCTAAGCCTTGTGATCGAGATCTAGCCATAGCACTCTATAGGGATTTACGGTTTTGTGGACAACTGATATATTTTTAACCCTTAGCGAATGTCCTGTGATGACACTGTAGGTAACTTTCCCTAGCTTCCAAGACGCAATATGATATTACTCAACAATTATAAACCATTCACAATTAAAAGAAACGAAACAGAGCCCTGCGTGGCTCGTAGCAAGACGGCCCAGCCTTTTTTTGCCTATTGTTGAACTCCCTTTCTACTCCTCTGGCCTACTCAACTCATCAGGGTGACTCAGCTCATCATGGACGAAATGGTATTTGGAACTGTAGCCCTGCTGGGCAGGCTGAAAGCTTCTATCGGTAGACTGGGAGGACGCGGTTTGCTAATCAGCATGTTAGTCTGCTCGCGGGGAACAACCATTGTGCAGGTCAATTCAAGCGCTAGATACCTGCTTCATGGGGTCCATGTCCTGGTGGGACTGCTGGGGCTGGGCAGAGCTTGTGTCCTCGTCCTTGGCACGGACACGGTTGGAGAACTTTCGGGTGGTGTACTTTGATTCCATGTTTGCTGATGGTGGTCCTAATGGGTTTGATAAGCTCCTCTCAAGATATGTTGAGGAATCTCGGATAATGACTTCGGATCATGGTGGTTGGTATAAGTATGCCACGATTTTGGATGAGGTCATGATGTTGTCGGTTGACATCAGCGATGATGGAGTCGGTTGACATCAGCGATGATGGAGTCGTATGATGCAATCTCACATCTTCCCCGCGGGGAGTCAATCGCTACTGGTAGAGATGATAGTACGTAACCATGTTTCGTCAGTCCTTCTGAGTTTGTAGTAGAGCAGTCCCGGGGTAAGAAGGGATTCCCAATGATGAACTGGATTGTCCTGGTAAATAGTGGCCCTGTGCACAACGTCGAAGTCCCAAGGATGGCGATGCAAAAGGTATCTAGTATTTAGATATATTATCCTCACCTGGGAGCCTGAAATCATGCGTTTTGCGTCTGAAGATGTCAAATTGAAGTTTGCAGTGGCGAGCGTTATGACGTCTTCTATCATGTAATGGTATTACGATGATTCTATTGAGAGGCTCGCATAATCGCCTGTCAGATACATGTATTACCAGTACACATGGCTTCGGCAACTCGAGCGACGAACGCCGCAACCTGCTGAATGAGGATGTGAATAATATATCATATCAATGGCACGGCATACGTATAGAACACGCCACTCATAAGCGTGAATCTTTGCTTTTCGGAAAGTAAAGCTCAAATCACTATATATCCTTGAGCTCCCCGAGCATTTATTCTCCGAGGCAGCCGGGTACCTTACAGCGGTATAGGTAATGGAATGCTCAAGGAAGCGCAGGAGTAACGTATAACCACTGTCCTCTCGTGTTGGTTATTAGGGTCTCTCGAGAGGCGCCAAGTCTGTGACATATGAGCGGGATTGATTGGCTGGCTGGAGAAGCTGCTAATTTAGCCTCATCGGGTTGGCCAATTTCTATGCAGGATCGTCTCGGTCCATTCAGCCTTGCGCATTAGGCGTCCGACCAGCGAGTCAGTGAACTTTCTTTACTCTGTACTGAGCAGGCTAATTATACTCTCGGCGTAGCCATGGAAGGCCTGATAGCTGCGCTGCCAGGTCAGAACTTACGAGGCTTAGAGGAGCCAGCCACGTGGTCTGGATTATAGGGTTAACCAGCCTTTGTCCGTGCGCTGGACGGACGAGGAATTCATGGCATGGCCTGCTCAGTTCCAATGGGGACTTCTCTTCTCAGGTGAATTGCTTCGGGTAGTTATTATTCTTGGAGTTGCTTTCACGCATCGATAGGCACGGCTGGATCAAATAGTACCGGTTGGGCATTGGATGGCCCGATAATCGATGTTCGGACTTGTTTCGGCGATTCGTTACTGAGTAAATTTTCACCGTTCACATCCTCTCTATACACGGAGTATTTTATTCATTGGGCTATGCTGATTACAGCGCGGAAATGTGGCTGTGGAAGGAATCCAACTCCAGGCAAGGAGCCCCAGCACAATCTCTCTGCCCAGAGATGATCATCAATAGATCGGTGGGGCCCCCATTTCCCAATAGGGGAATTGCGCGACGTAGGCCACCCACTTGGGGGTCGATCGGGTTCATTTGGGATTTTTTAGATGCTATGGGCCTGCAAAGGGCGGTTTCATTTGTCGACTGGTGCTCCCGTATATGCACTATCAAGCCACCACAACACTACCAATCAGCCAGGCTCGAAGCATTCTTTTGGGACTCAGAATCACATTTGAGGTTGTTTTTGTTGCTTTTTCTTTTCATAGCTTTCTGTTTCAGCCCCAGTGCATGCAGCCGCTAGTACGGATATATATGTACCATGTGCGCCATGGGGGAATCTCGCTGCTTGGTTACGCGGACTGTCTCTTCTCAACGCGTTTGCTTCGACCCTTACCCGGCATGCATTCTTCACTGACATTCCTGGCCTTGACTCTCTGCCTGATCTCCTGGGTGAATGGGACGAATCACCATGTGCGCACCACCGGAAACACGGTGCGCTTCAATCTCACACTGACCTGGGAGGAATGGGCCCCAGCGGGCATCCCTCGAAAGATGATCCTCGGAAACGGTCACTTCCCTAGTCCACCGCTTGAGTTACAGCAAGGAGACGAGGTCGAATTTTTGGTGATCAATCATCTGCCTATCAATACGACTGTCCACTTCCATGGTAGGCCCCCTCTTCACTTGGCTTAGGATCGATCACTGATAAGACGTTTCGCAGGGATCGAGCAAAGTGGCACTCCCTGGTCCGACGGTACACCTGGTTTGTCGCAGCGGCCGATTAAGCCTGGTGATCACTTCCTGTATAAATGGCGAGCGACACAATACGGCAGCTATTTTTACCACGCTCATAACAGAGGGCAAATTGATGATGGCCTCTATGGAGCGATCTACATCCACCCGGACGACTCGGTGGAAAAACCATTTGGCTTGATTACAAACATAAGCAGCGAGCTCCAAGCCATGCGGATGGCTGAAGAGAAGACGCAACCTATCTTGATCTCGGACTGGCGTTTGATGACCTCGGAAGAGGTATGGCGCGCTGAAGAAAACACCGGGCTTGATGGTTACTGTGCAAACGCCCTTCTCATCAATGGAAAAGGATCCATTACCTGTCCCGGCCAAGAAAAGATGAATCAACTGGCTAGTGCTGAACAGAAGCAAATCATGGGGAACGTGAGTCTGACTGACATTGGGTGCATCTCCCCGACGCTCGTAGCCGTACAAGGAACCTTCCATCATAACTACAGCGCAATACCACCCTCGATGTTTTCTGGTTGTGTACCTGGAAATGGTGGCACGGAGCGTGTCCTGGTTGACCCATCCCATAAATATGTGAGCTATGATCTGATCAGCGCAGCCGGCATCTCGATGGCCACATTTTCTATCGACGAACATCCAATGTATGTCTACGCTATTGACGGACGCTACATTCGTCCCACATTGGCGGATGCCATTACCATTGCTAATGGTAACCGATATTCCGTTCTGGTGAAGTTGGATAAACCCGCTGGAGATTATACCATTCGCGTAGCGAACAGTGGGATTAACCAGATTCTAAACGCCACGGGAGTGTTGTCATACAACTCATTGGAAAAAACGCAACAACATGCCTCGGTGGCGTCGATTGATATCCACGGTTCAGTTGTATCTTCCAACTATAAGCTTCTGGACGAAGCCAAGATTATTCCATTCCCGATCGAGGTGCCATCTCAGGACGTCGCCCAGACACATGTCCTGCGAATCAGCCATTACAATGCCTCCTATCGCTGGACCATGGGAAACTCCAGCTTACCTCTTGAATTGGAGGTAGCATCACCGCTGCTATTCTACCCTGCCACCACTCCACCAGAACTTACTCTAAAGACTCTCAATGGAACCTGGATTGACCTGATCTTCGATATCCATGGTCAAATACAGCCCCCTCACCCAATTCATAAGCACGCCAACAAATTCTACGTCATCGGCCAGGGGAGTGGAGCATGGAATTACTCCTCTGTCGCTGAAGCTATGCAGCATACCCCGGAGAGCTTCAACCTCAAAACTCCGCAGATCCGGGATACTTTCATCTCTCCACCGTCGGCAACCGAGGATACCTGGCTAGCTATCCGGTATCAGGTTGTCCACCCCGGTGCTTGGCTCCTCCATTGCCACATTCAGGTTCATCTTAGTGGCGGCATGGCCATAGCAATCCTGGATGGTCAAGACGAATGGCCCCATATACCCGAACAATATTCTCTGCCAGCTTGATGTCCTGAACGTACGACTTGTGGATATGATATAGAGATTTTTCGTCAGCGATTAGAAATTCTAATGTTTAGTATTTTAGGAGAATCCTTGGGGGCTGGTCACGGTGCCATTTACATATACATAATGTACGTTATTGCTAAAAAGCTCTTCAACGTTTCGACCCCGGGCTTAGCATTGCACTTGATCCTGCTGTAGAAATGGCGAGTAAATGTTTCCCAGTGCCTTTATAATCGGCCCTTCGCCACCGCCACCCTTCAGTTGCGTATTGACCGCAAGAGCCACACGTTTGTAGATGTCGTATTCCAGTCTTTGCCGTCGCAAGAGGCTTCCGGCGTTGGTGATAGCTAAAAAGGTCAGCAGCCTTACATTAGTATCAACGCAATGCAGCACGAAGATTATATATGAATTTTACTGGACGAGAGATGGAGAACATATAACCACCGACCCATTCCATGATGACAGAGGTCAGAATTGAAGATATCATAATTTTCACCCTATTGACGGCCATCAGTGTGCAATGCGCAAAGAGGAAGCGAAACACTCGCGAGCACAAGAGCAGTGAGATGGTACTGTTCACAAAGAATCAGTACCCAGCCAAATCCATTCTGTTGGTTATAAAGGAACTAGTGCAAGTGAGCAACGGCACCCACTAGTCGAATTAGCAAACGAGCAATGAAGCCACCAACGTATAGTTTGAGTAAGGGGTGCTTGCTCAGCTATGGTCCAACTTCAAGTAGCGATCATGTACTCCATAGTTAGAGGGAGAGGCTCTTGAAGGTCTTAGACTACGTCTTGCTGAGTGTAATAAAAGCCGCTACCTAGCATTAAAACAACGTTCTTGAGATAGGCATAGTTATACTTCATGTGTAGCTTGATAAATAGCCCATCCCACGTCCTATTCTTGTAGACTAAGGTGGGAAAAATGGAGCACTGATTCGTGTGTGAAAACGTCAGCCAAATACGCAGGGGTGGCCCAAATCAACTCTCTATTACAGGTAGCCGGGGTTGTCGCCCAAACCGCCGATCAGTTGCTTGACAAAAAGTTCGCATGTTCTGCAAGCTCGAGAAAGATGCCAAACAAGGTCCTTGAATTTCATCCAGGGCTTTCACGCAGCGCAGCCAGCGCACAAGTAATGTCTCCTGCCATGGAGCTCGTTGTAGCCCTCATCCTCATCCTGCTCCTTAGAAATATCATGATATTTGGTTTCTTGCATGTCGATATGATATAGATGCCCAAAGTGCCGTTCAGGAAAGGTTTGTTCCTATGATTGTGAAAAAGAGGAAGGTCGTTTCGGCATATGGCAACCTTGACCAATATTGCGCGGTCTCGGTGTAGAGGAGAATGAGGCAGCCGGTGCATATACTGTACGCTTGACGTGAGCCGTACGGGCTGCTTAGTCTCGTGTTGCCTTTATAGCATAAGTGTTGTTATAATGTAACAACTCGATCTTCCTCATCATGGAGCGAAGCTGTTTAGGGGGGACGGAGGGGATTGGGGCTTCATACTACGTGATACTATTTAATCTGGTCAGATTTACATTTACTGGGCTACTTCGCGTTCTATTGGATAGCCCCTGGAAGATAATGCTCTCCAGCTTTGCTCTCCAGCTTTGTTACTTTTTCGCTTATTCCCTTTCATTTATTTATTCATTAATTGATTTCTTTGTGTTTTTTTTTTTACCTAACGCACTCCGTAGTAGTGGCTGATTAGGTATCCGAGGCCACAGGATGGGGCACGATACGAGTACTATAGATCCTTTTCTAGAGACCAGAGTAACACTCCCTTGTTAGGTACATGCATCAATAATCGTCTTCTTTATTTCCCAATTCCGCCGCTATCACAACGCTATGCTTAGCAAATGGACTCCGATCCCGGATTCGTTCACCATAGAATATAAAAAGTGGAGGGACGATACAGAATGCGGTTGCCAGAGCCGCAAGCACCGACACAGCTACATTGGCAGTAAGACCCTCAAACATTTGCTTGGTAAATAATGGAAATACCCCGGAGAGCAAGGCGCGGAGGAAAGCCACGGCGGCTGTCGCGCTGGCCGAGTAGCTCAGGTAGCAATCCCCAAGATAGCAGTAAAGCACAGTATCGAATTCATTCAATGCGTATCCCATCATTGCTAGAGGAATCGACGGCACTATCCAGTGTGTATTTGATACTTTGGGTGGGATAGTCCAAGAGAACCACCATAAACTGACCGCCAGCACTGGAGCACCAATCGCAAGGCCTATCAGTTTATCTTCGGGCCTGAAGGGCAGGTTCTTTCGCCGGCGAGCATCGAATATCTTATTATCAAGCAGGCGTGTGAGGGTACTGAACCAAATACCGCAGGCAATGGCCAGGAAGGCCAACGAGGATTGTGTCTGAGAAAACCCGAGTGTTTCATATATCGGCTGTAACGCTTCTGTAAAGATATAGAGAAGGGAGAAGGCAAAAGCGACCATCACAGATATGGTAAGCACTAATGGTTCCTTGAAGAAGAGAAGAGCGGGTCGGAGTAGGGCCGTCTTGAGAAAGGTCCGCAAGTCGGGGTGGTGATCATGGTTCAAGGCCTGGAAACTGTGTCCGGTGGACAAATTCAGTTTATCAACTTCTCGCGTCAACAACAGAGACGGGCGAGATTCCCTGATGAAAATGAAAAGGACACTCATCACCCCGATGATACTCGCATATACATAGAAGAGCCATCTCCTGTCAAGGGTGAGTGAAAAGGACTGCCTTGATACAGATAGTTGCCAACGTACCAGTTCAAAAGGACACTGATATAAGTGCCCATGATAGGCCCAACGCATAAGCCCAAGTTGGATGCAATAGTCCACAAGAACATCACCCATATGCGTGGTTGAGAAGACCACATGTCTTCGACACTTCCTCCGCCCACAGTATACGGGATGGCCGCCAGCATCCCAGTTCCCCCACGCCCAATTATCACGGCGGCGAGGGAGTGGGGAACGCCTACCACCACACAGCAGGCTGAACTTAAGGTACTGCTAATAAGATAGAGTCGTTTGCGACCAAATGTTTCGGACCATGGAGGCAAGACGATGGTCCCTATTACCTGACCTAGAAGGAATCTGTCAAAAGCAGATCGGTCAGCACAAAGGGTCCTCAATTGAATAGGGACCCATCGTAGCTTACACTGTGACAAAGCAAAAGGTCGAGAGCTCGGATTGAATCCCATATTCATGTTTCGCCTCCGCAGCTGCCGATGCCTAGGCCTGTTAGCAGTCGCTTCCGACACGGCGGGTTTCTAGCCCATACGCCAGCAGTACTAGAAGCTGTCCTGTCGCCAAACAAAAATTAGCTCATGACCTAGCAAACCCCACGGAAGGGTGAGCATACAGAATAAAGTCTAGGAGGCAGATAAGCCCGGTGTCAAAGCATTTCCGTGCCACTGTCCAATTCCTCGGATGATTTGGATTGCCACGGTGCCAGCGAATATATCGTCCATCTGGTGTCAGCTCTAAATGATGTTCTGATAGACAATCGCTAGCAAAGGATGTTTCAGCTGCTAATGCGTTCGACTGTAGATCCACAAACTTCAATGTAGAAATATTGCACAAAGGCAATTGCTGAGGAACGGCTTTGTTTGACATTTCTCTCAACTTCTGAAATCTCTGAAGCCTGCGCTAGAAATGATAGCCCAGCATAGAAAGCCCAGACCTGTGACGGGCATTTTTCCTTGAGGTGCGAAGTAGTATAAATGCGATGGCTCGCTCTTGGAGGCCGCCAGGGTCCTGCCGAACTCTACATTCCAGTCACGTACTACTACTTGCGCAATCCCATATACTTTGCCAGATAAATACGTCATGTTGCAGTAAGTATAGCGAAAACCTTGCGTCGATGTTGCGTTGACATGTGGGACTAGTGCGTGTGAATGTTTATGCTCTTAACTTCACTCCAGGAACACAAGCATACCCTGGATCCTACGATACTGCGACGTGCACGATAATGATCAACAGCGACTGACTACTAGACGATACCCCCAACGCAAAAGCGCGGGCCCTTCATATCGTGGAGAAATCTGATAACGTACGTCAAATCTCTCAGTAGGAAAGGACGACCAGCTGGTGTCGTGTACCATTAAAGTCAAGTACATAGTTTGATTGCTTCATTTTTTTTATTTATTTATTTTTTTTCTTTTCATCTACTCCCCCCTGAGAAGAGATGTCACTATTGTACAGCTCACGTATGTTTTCTGCTTTAGTATGATGATCTTCAAGAAAAGAATGCGTCGTGCCGTTTCCCCTTGCATAATAATAGTCTCTTCGGATTGCCGCCACTAAAATTGAGAGCCCGGCAAAGACCATCTAGCAACCGTCAGGTATGCATCATAGCATGAGGCAGGATTGGATAAGTTAAGCTGAAGGGCTGGGCTTCTTTGCAGAGTTATCCATGGCGACAAGTGGTTTAATTCCATAGGGTCGGTCAATCCCAGGAGGGACGTGTGAGTAACTACTTTAATCTACCGAGACTAATCGTCATCGAGGAAAACATTAGGTACTCCCCAGAAGCACCTGATGCAGCCTAGTGTGTGGAACTCCGGTGTAATATTACAAGCAATTAATTAATGACGATCAATAGGTGCCAGGCTTAACGACCACAGCAGGATGCCTCGACCAAATATGTCGATAATCGGTGATACTTCTGCCCGAGTAACGTGTGACGGATGTTGAGTTAATGCCTGTTCAGTCAACCATGATATCTCTGAGACGATACATGAAAACGACAGAAATTCTTCAGGATGTGGCTCTAGATGTTGCATATCGACTGCTGCCGATGAGGCTGCCAATCAAAAAGACACCGATAGTGCCGCCAGGGCCGCCTATTGATGTGAAGGCACTTATGTGCGGCTGAGACTGTGATCAAACTATTGTAGTTAGTACTTTCACATGGCCCGACTCTTTCTAGTCCTCATGAATAATCACGCTATGGGAGACATCGCACAATTCCAAGCGGTGAATACCGGCATTGGTCAATTGCCTGAAGGAGGAGGATGGTCAAGTGTCACGCCGATATCATACGTCAAGCCAGCGAGGGAAGTGAGGTATTTGTATTCCCTCGAAAGGGCAGCCATTGCGCTTGCTTATATCTTATAGTCTCCGAAATCCGAATCCCGATAATTGCAGGGCTTCACCAGCACAGCGGGAGATACACCTGAGCCGGCCTACATTATGTGCCACTGGAAACTTGGCATGAAATATTGTTGCTCAGGAATCAGCTCCCTTGATAGATTCCAGTCTATGTTGTCTCTTTGACCATGGGGTGGCCCCACGAATAACCGAGGCTAGATGAGTCAGTCGTGGATGGGGTTGAATTGAACATACGAAATGGCTTTGAGAATAAGCGTCCGGTATCGCTCCCCTAACATGAGTCATGTTAGTCCAGCCCATATACTGGTATAATCCCACCATTGGGTCCTCGGCATATAAAAAGGCCAATGCCGGTGGTGCACAAACAAATATCTGGTAATTATATTATGCTGTTGACTCTCACTCTTTTTCCCCCCACCGATCACAGATCCGGTAATTGGTAATGTTTCGAGCCCGCCCTATCAGCCGGGCTGGCGATGCCCTGGCTCGGACGATGGGATATCAACCCGCCTCGTTTTCTCGATCGCAGATTTATGCTTCGAAGATAGGCAATATCAGACGAAATAAAGCTACTGCTGCAGCGCAGTCGACGTACGTCTTCTTGTACAATTCAACCCGCATCTGTGTTGTCGGCCCCACGTACTAATTCCACGGACGCAAAGAAGAGCAGAGCCCCTATCGAGCGCAGGTCCTATCCCGGCCAGTACACAGCACAATGGTTCTACAGCAAGCTCAATGTCTGTGGATGCGGATGAATCGTAAGAGCGCAATTGATAACGTGGTGAAGCGTTGTCGTATTGATGCAGTATAGCTTCGTGGGCATGACAGGGGGCCAGATCTTCCATGAGATGATGCGAAGACATGATGTTAAACATATCTGTATGCCGGTTAGCGACCCATTGATTTCGGTGGCTTACTGACACACACGTTGGCAGTTGGATACCCTGGTGGAACAATCCTTCCCGTGTTTGACGCCATCTACAACTCCGAATACTTCGACTTCATCCTTCCGAAGCATGAACAAGGCGCAGGGCATATGGCGGAGGGCTACGCAAGGGCTTCAGGAAAGCCAGGGATCGTGATTGTCACGTCCGGGCCCGGCGCTACCAATGTCGTCACTCCCATGCAGGATGCACTGTCCGATGGCACGCCCATGATCGTTTTCACCGGCCAAGTGGCAACCACAGCCATCGGTAGCGATGCCTTCCAGGAAGCAGATATCCTTGGTATATCGAGAGGTTGTACCAAGTGGAACGTTATGGTACGCAATGTTGCTGAGCTGCCGCGGAGAATTGACGAAGCATTCAAAATTGCGACGAGTGGAAGACCGGGTCCTGTTCTGGTGGATCTACCCAAGGATGTCACCGCGGGTATACTGAGAAAGGCGATCGCTCGGGGTCCAACCATACCTCACATACCTACCGATGCAAATACACGCGCCAATCAGAATCTCCTCACAAAGTCTATCTCCCATGTCTCAGAGTTGATTAACATGGCAAAGAAACCTGTCATCTACGCGGGACAAGGAGTAATCCAGTCTCCGGGGGGACCTCAGCTTCTCAAGGAACTTGCAGACAAGGCGTCCATACCGGTCACTACCACTCTGCAGGGACTGGGCGCCTTTGATGAACTTGACGAGAAGTCCTTGCATATGCTGGGTATGCATGGTTCCGCGTATGCCAACATGTCCATGCAGGAAGCCGATCTCATCATCGCACTGGGTGCTCGGTTCGATGATCGAGTCACCTTGAACGTCGCCAAGTTTGCACCTGCGGCCAGGGCAGCAGCAGCGCAGGGTCAAGGTGGGATTGTGCAGTTCGAAATTCTCCCCAAAAATATCAACAAAGTGATCCAATCGACCGAGGCGGTGGCCGGGGATATCGCAGAGAACCTGACACACCTACTGCCCCATGTGAACCGGACTAGCATGGCTGAAAGGGCAGATTGGTTTACACAGATCAACCAGTGGAAAGCCAAATGGCCATGGAGTGCTTACGACCGGGATCAACGGCCACACTTGATTAAACCCCAGGCTTTGATTGAGGCCCTGAGTGACCTCACGGCGGATCGCAAGGAAGAGACACTCATTACTACGGGTGTCGGACAGCATCAGATGTGGACTGCGCAACACTTTCGTTGGCGTCACCCCCGCAGTATGATCACTTCTGGTGGCCTGGGTACGATGGGTTTTGGGCTCCCAGCGGCTATTGGCGCAAAGGTAGCCCGACCAGAGGCGCTGGTCATTGATATCGATGGCGACGCGTCGTTTAGCATGACCTTGACGGAACTGACCACCGCCAGTCAATTCAATATCGGTGTCAAGGTCATCGTCCTCAACAATGAGGAACAAGGCATGGTGACCCAGTGGCAAAATCTATTCTACGAAGATCGATACTCGCACACCCATCAGCGTAACCCGGACTTCATGGGCTTGGCGGGGGCCATGCACATCCAGCACCGACGTGTCAGTAAACCCGAGGAGGTCGTTGACTCTCTGAAGTGGCTGATCGACACGGAGGGTCCTGCACTGCTGGAGGTGATCACCGACAAGAAGGTCCCAGTGCTACCAATGGTACCAGCAGGTTCAGGCCTGCACGAATTCATTACATGGGATGCACATAAGGACCAGGAAAGAAGAAGTTTGATGCGCGAGAGAACATGTGGGCTCCATGGCTGAAGTTTGGGGTAGCCCCTAAATAACGCATTGAGCTTTTGTATATGTACCTAGACAGCGAAACGGCATCCGAATAGTGTTGGCCAATAATGATCTACAGATGTGATATATATATGCCTTGGCCTAGATCCTCGCTTATATTCTTGTCTGATCCACATCGGCATACCCACTCGCAGGCGTTGATATAATGCAAGTGATAATAACTCAGGCTCTGCACTCTCACCCATGACAACGATTTTATTGGACTAGTGCTGTCAATGCTATTTATCCATATAATAGAAGCGTTATAGAGAAGCAGCGATGAGTTTTTTGTACCCCCGCACCGCCTCTTCTAGGTCCCCGACTGTGATTGCCTCGTCATCGCCATGAGCCACGAGGATACTTCCGGGTCCATATAAGTATCGCCGGACTCGTCGAGTCTCCTGATCGTGGATCTTCAGCGCGGGGGCATCGGTTCCGTAATTAACCGTGATCACTTCAAAGCCATCCACATCTACGTCGAAGTACTGCGGTGGAGATCCTGCTTGGCGATCGCCAAAATCAAGATACACCCTTCCATCGCCCCGAGTCACCTGTGCCACCGCTCTCTCAATAATTGCTCGGCTATCCTCTGGAGTCCCGGCTGCTAGGCGAACACTAATCCTGGCTTCAGCATGCGATGAAACGACATTCGCGGCAACTCCTCCCTGTACGAGACCAATATTCAGGGCGGACTTGCCCAACAGTTTACTGCGAAGAAGACCACCTTTTTCGGGCGGAAGATCCTGCAGGGTCTCGAGGTGAGCTAGAACGGGAATAAGGGAGGAAATGGCACTTTCACCCAGCCAGGGATATCCAGAGTGAGCCGCCTTCCCTTCGGCGACCAACTTGAAGCCGAGATTTCCTTTATGCGCTGCGACCAGGCTGAGCTCTGTTGGCTCTCCGAAGATGACCGTGCGATATGTTGGAGGCGTCGGATTGAGGTCCGAGTTGGAAAAATGTTTCATCCCCACACCGCTATTTTCCTCCCCGACGTCGAACAGCAACCCGATCGAGGCGTCGGGATTTTCGACGAGGGTCTCTAGAGCGGCAAACACGATCGCCGCAACGCTGGCTTTGGCATCCACCGTACCACGGCCAGCAATCACTAGATCCGAGCGATTGAAGGGTGCTGTGTCTGGATGTGGTGCATGAAGAGAGTAAGGGATAAATGGCGGGACAGTGTCGATGTGGCTGGTCACCAACACGTCCGGGTGTCGGTTGTCCCCAACATAGGCGTAAATGTTGAATCGTTCTTCTGCCTGGTCGCTGCTCTCGGTGATGATTTGCTTCTCCACGGTAAAGTTCCGTGCTGTGAGAAAGCCCCGGACAAAATCCCCTACATTTTTCTCGTGCTCACTGATCGATGGGATTTGTACGAGAGCTCGATGGAAGGAGAGCAAAGGCGACGAGTCTATTATTTGATCGAGATGCCGAGATAAGCTTCCAATCAAGGGCTGTTGGAGGGTTACTGCTAAGGCCCCAGCTGCCAGCGCAGTGACAGGAGTGATATGCATGGTCTTGATCTTTAAAACCGTTTGCCAGCTGTGGTTGGGGTGGTGAGAAAAGGGCCCTCGCCACGGTGAGGGGGAAATCGATACAACAATCAGTCCCCGCTATGGCGCCTTGGCCGGAATCAATCAATACTAAGTAAGCAACTTGGTTAAGATAACTCATTAACAATATTTAAATTACTGACTAGTAGTAGTCATCACTAGTAGTAACGGGAATAGTAGTTGCAGTAGAACTATGGGCATTGATTGAACCATGGCGGGGTAAAAATCAATCCATTCCTAAGAGTCCTCTTCGCCAAATATTTATATAACGACTCCTACCTACTGTCATTTGCCACCAACATGGATATCTACATCATCCAATACCGCCTGGTTTTTCTTTGCTGCCGCCAGACGGATTCTCTTTAATTTTCTCGTATCCACGTCAACCTTCCATGTAAACCCCCAAGTAATAAGATTCATCATGATGGCCATCCCCACGAACCCCATCGCAATCCCAAAGGATGTCGTATATCGGGGTGCAAACCGAGAATTAAACAACTGAGACCCCACGGCCCCGCCAATCTGACCGTAACTATTCGCAAAGGCAATGGCGAAGGCCGAACCTGTGGCGCCCTCCGTGGTCTGCACACGCCAGGGCCACATCATCACGTACCTGCCGGAGTGTTTTTTAGCGGAAAGCGAGCGATACGAATGGTCGGATGGGATGCTTACCATGCGGTTGAGAATCCGCCGGCTAAAATGGTTGCTGTGTATACGCCGCCGTTATTCGGAAAGGCATAGAGCACGCCATAACAGGCCTCGATGACAATCATGAAAGCGAGGGGAATGGCGGGTTGGGGGATCCTTCCCGTATCCGCGACAATGCCAAACACCACGGTCAAAATCACCGCGAAAACCGCGGACGGAATGTTCAAAAGCTGAGTTTCCCCCATTGAGCTTTGTGGTTCGTTAGCTAGTCCACCCTGAACGGTCACTATTGGAACAACTCACGTAAACCCGAGGTTTGCTATCACAGTTGGTTGGTAAAAGGTGAGTCCGGTGGTGCCGACGGTGAAGAAGGCCCAGCAGAGAAGGAATAGCCAAACCCTCTTGTTCCGCAGAGTGGCGATGAGTTCGCGCAGATCGAAATTCGCTTCAGCTGCTCTTGGGGCATTAATTGGGAGGCGCGCTTCCACAAAAGCTCTCTCTCTCGCGGATAACCAAGATGCCGTAGATGGAACTAACGAAGGTCAGTGGTACGCATTTCTCGTGGTGGTGCTGTGGTCATACGAACAATCTGGTAATAAGAAATATGTTATGATTCCTAATATAACGGTGAAGATGCCCTCGGTCAAAACTAACCTAGGGAAAAACATCAGCATAGGTGCGTTTCCTTTCCTCCTGACAGTAAAGGGTCTCTTACCACTTCCAACCAGACAAACCACCGGCCGTAACCCCATTGAATGCAAAGGCAAGCAGGCCACTGATCACTGTGCTGAAATTGCCGAGAATTGTAACGAGGACTATCCGAGGGGCAATCTCGTCCGGTCGATACCAGTAGCATAGCTGCAGAAGCATACCAGGCCACAGGCCGGCCTCAAAGAGACCAAGGAAAAAGCGAACCGCATAGAGCCCCTGTCGGTTCGTTACGGCTGCATGACAGCAGAGCACCACGCCCCAGGATATCTAGGATCCTCAGTACTTATGACTCGGTTTCAGGCCTAGCCACTTTACTAACCATGATTCGAGCCTGCCAGATGGATGGTCGTACTCCTTTCAACAGAAGGTTGGAGGGTGCCTCAGCGATTATATAGGGGATCTTGGCGCAATTAATTTCAATCTTCCTTTAATATCAGTTCACACTCACGTAGTACATGGTTGTCACCAGGTTATATTGATTGGATGACATTTTGAGCTCTGTCAAGATATTGTGAGGCGTCCCTTTGTCCATAATTCGCGCGTACGACACCTGTCAAGGTTTAGTAGGTAGACTAGCTTGGTAGGCTGCATCACCGGGTGAACGTACGTTTGTGAAATCGACACTCTTTAGCATGTACATGATCGCTAAGAGTGGAATCAGGTGCCAGTCTATTCGCCGCAACAATCTCTTTTCTTCGGCGCTACTAAGACTTGCTCGCGCTCGCATAAGGTTCGCGTCGTACCCTGGGATAACATCTTTTCCATGCTCCCGAAGTGACTGATGTTCACTTCTGTTAACATAATGCACATTTCCTCTTCCTTGACCGGACGACTCCTCTATAAAGATGTTATTGGAGCTGACTTTCGTTGCGGTCGCTTCGGGGCTATTGTTCGTTCCAGAAAGTCCTGAAGACATCGTGCGAAGGAGTCTGTGAGGGTTCTCACCAACGGAAGACCAAGGGCATCTCAAGTGCTTTTATGCGCTGATTCCATAATAGTAACTGACTATAATTGGCTGGCGATGTCGCTTATCATCTTGCAATAGCCAAGCTGGATGGCGCAAGGAGAGCCTCTCGGCGCGGTGCACACACGAGGGACAAGGCATAACAAGGCATGTCAAGTCGGTTCGATATACCCCGCAGTTGCAGGACAGATTAGCTGATAAGGTCTCCAACTAAACATCTGCCCTATCTTGGATAATTCTGCGTCCAAGGATGTCGAATGCGAGTATCAAGGGTGATTGTACCGATTACTCTTGAAATGTGAGCAAGCCGGAGTCGTTCACGGAAGAGCATAGTTTGGCACGGTTGCATGTGCGAGGTATGGTGCGAACATGTCGGCAATTAGTAGTTATCTCCTGCATCTACTCTAGCTGTGGCTCTTGATGAGGTACTCTTGTTGCAGTTCTTCGTCCGTTCACGTTCAATAGAGATTATCGTCACTTAATCCACCAATGAAGGCAGTGACATGTGGCCCTTGCACCTTGGCAAGGATCAGGATCAGTATATCCTTCAAACCTTTTTAGAGCAATGGACCATTACCCGAGGTTAATTGTTAAAGTTTCCTCAAGTCTCGACCATTGCGGGCGTTGCAAGCCGATGCAACCTTTCCTCTTTTATAGTTTTTGGGGCTAGCCTTGACCACTGTATGATCTACTCAAGTCCTTCTCTAGTATAGAAGGGTTGGAATTGATTTAGAGTATATATGTGGACTAGTAGAGGAGGTACCAGTGAAGTAAATGCCGAGTGGGGTCGATTCCAACATTGTGCCGCTGGGTATTCCTACTTTTATTCTATAACTTTATATGCACATCGCACATAAGGCAGCTTAGTTTATCATAGATTCAGGAAGTTTGTGGACCGATACAACTCTGTAAAAAAGTCTGTAAATATTGGATCCTTTCATTCGGTGGTTCACGTCGCCTAGATTCGTCAACGGCATTGCATATCGCATTACGCACTTATCGTGATGCAGCGCATACGCCGTTCTCTAGTTGCGGAGAAATTGATGTCAAGACCGTACCATATGTTAAGCTCCCATCAACCGGATGGTTTGGGTTCAAGCAGGCAATTAAAGATACGATTAATACCCCAAACCGGTTGTGTACTAGGAGTAGCTGAGTCTCGTATATGAGGGAGGATAGTAAGTTCCAACCGGGCACAGCAGTTGCTATATAGCCTCTGCGATAGGTATGAGTTTTTTCTAAGCTATTCTACTTCTACATGGCATGGAAGAATTATGGATTGCTAGATCATAAGCGTGTGCCTTGGAGTGGGTATTCTTTCCACCTTCAATCTGACATAGAACGAGTAAATTGGCCACCCACGTCAGCATTTCACAATAGCCTGGATGCCGTATTAGGCACCAAGAGCAGGAGGAATTAGGTAAAACAATTAGAAATAACAGATAGCTAAAATAAAAGTTGAAGGCAAAAAAACCAAGCTAAATCAGTTTACTTACATGATGTGGGGTAGACAGACACATCGGGATGGTGGTGGATGATGATCACGAAGACAGTGTTAGCGCTACAATGACAGTCCTGACAAGGATTAGATTGCGTAACGCCTGCAGAGAAACGCTTTATGGAGGTTTTAAGTGCCGTGATACCTTCTTCTGTTAAGCGTGTATACTGAGCCTGGGCCAGCAACCTCCGAGAGCTGGTGGGGAATGTGAAATTACGCTAGGGTATGGCGCAATAATAACTGTCGACCACCTAAAACTGACCCAAATCGTTGAAATTACAAGGACAGGAGCCTGATATCTTGCCGTATCATTTCGGCTTGTGGTGTAATAGTTCAGATCAAAGTCTGCATGGAAAGCATATCCCGAAATGGGCGCGTTGAACGGGTTCAAGCTTGATTCGGTAGTTACTAATGGAAGATACCAGGCCTTCCTCGCTAGTCTCGAGATAAGAGATGGCGTGATGGCGTAATCAAGAGTATTGATGAGAACATGTCATACATGAATATTTTGTTAGATTGGCATAGATTCAAATATGGCTAGAAAGCCGGATCAATGCCTGGGATGGAGAACTGAACTTCATGTCAATGACTCCTCGAGAATGGATCACAGTAACAGCACGAGTGGATCGACAAGGCTCCGCCCAGAGTCTGAAGAGACCTCGTCTAGTGACCAACCCAAAGTGCAACCCATAAGGTCATGGAAGGGTTATATATGGGATACATGGGAACTTCCGGCAGATCAGCGCTGGTTATTGTTCAAAGTCGACGCCTTTGTCCTTACCTTTGCCTCAGTAAGCGGATTTCCTGAGTGAAAAACAGAATAGTCGGGCCTAACGTGGGCTACCAGATCGGTTACTTCTTGAAGAATCTCGATCTTAACAATATTAACAATGCATTTCTCAGTGGCATGAAGGAGGACTTGGATATGTATGGTAATCAGCTTGTTACCAGTACATCTATCTATACAGTTGGATATGTAATCGGGCAGATACCGTCCAACCTGTTGCTCACTAGAGTCTCGCCTCGATGGGTGATCCCTGCGGTGTGCCTCCCTTCCAGCGTCTGCTCCCATCCCTTATGTTGTATCACTAACAGCCTAGTGGTAGCTGGAGGTCGGTTGGGGCATAGCCACGATTTGCACGTCCAGTGTGCAATCATATCGGTCACTATATGCCATCCGCTTCTTAGTTGGGCTTTTTGAGTCAGTATAGGTCTCATCCCTCTCGTCGCAAATTGCTGACCGTGCTTGTGGAGATCCGGCTTCTACCCTGGTATCCACTACCTACTCGGATCGTGGTATACTCCCCGAGAGATAGGCAAGCGAGCTATGGTTTTCTGGCTTGCGGGCTCGATTGGAACGCTATTCAGCGGGTTCCTACAATCAGCCGCTTACACCAACCTGAACGGTGTGCACGGCCATGCTGGCTGGCGCTGGCTGTTTATTATCGACGGTATCATCACGTTGCCGCTTGCAATAGCAGGTTTCGTGTTCTTCCCCAACCTCCCACAGGACGGCAAGAAGACGTGGTGGACAACAGAAGAAGAGCATATCCTTTCGGTCAAGCGCATGCAGGTTGCTGGCCGTGCCGGAAAGGAGCCGTGGACGGTCGCCAAAGCTAAAAGAATCCTCCTCAGCTGGCATACATATCTTCTCCGTTCGTGGACTCCCTTCATTTTGTCGTATTTTTCCCTAAACTAACTTTTCTCCCAGCCTTAGTCTATATTGTCTGGAATAACGGCTACCCGCAGCCCGGCATGGGCTACTGGTTGAAGAGCTTTAACACGACACCTGCTCCTGTGCCGGGTACAATATTTTCGATACCCCAGATTAATAATTGTGAGTATATGCTCCTCTGTGGAGCTGGACCTACGCTAAGTTAGATATAGACCCTATGGTTACAACAGGCATTTTCGTTATAGTAGCTCTGATGTGGGGGTGGCTCTCCGATGGGTGTCGCGGTGCCCGGTGGCCTTTTATCTATGCTGGCGCGGCCATCACGGTGAGCTCTCTAAGCTTTAATTCCAGACGCATGCTCTATGTGCCAGTTCACTGATTCCGATGCTTGTGCTGTAGATGCTCTTCTGTGTACTTCTGCGGCAGATGCCACTATATGAAAATATTAATGGCCGTATGGCGGTGTATTGGCTGAGTAACATTGGGGTGAGTCTCTCTCTGCACTGGTCAGCATAGAATATGGTCGTGCTCACTAAATGGCAACAGTGTGGCGCTGGGCCCCTCATCCTGAGCTGGATAAACGAGATCTGCTCAGCAGATACAGAGAAAAGAGCCTTAATTGTTGGTCTAGCAAACGATCTTGCTTATGTCGTCCAAGCGGTGGTGGGTACCTATTATTCCATTTTGCCGTTCAGCGATAGACACAGCTAATGCGGGAGGTTAGGCCCCGAATTTCGTCTGGAAGACCACTGATTTCCCGGCTGCGAAGAAGGGTTATTTGTGGGATATCGTCCTGCAGTGCCTACTTAGTGAGTGTGCTAGGCACCCCATTCTCTATTCGAGCGTCTCCTGATTGATTATTTCACGCTTGACAGTCATTGTGACCGCTGCTGTCCAATTCCAGCTCTGGCGGGATCACAGAAGGCTGTCTGTGGGTGGGGAGGACGATAGCATCCCATCTAGCTCGCAGAACGACGAATCCGTGCAGCAGGAAGGAGATGTTGAGCAGGGGAAGACTGTTCGCACGGAGGTGGTGACAGTCCGTGACTAGGGCCAAGGATATTTTGTAAGGTAGAAAATTAGATTCATGCATCAGATCATGATCAGGCACTATTTTCTACGCGTCTATTCCGAAGCTGGCGACAATGACAGCTATCTCCATCCAAAATAATGAATGGCGACAGACGGCGGCACCAGAAACCCTTGGAGCACTGAACATGGAAGTACCAGATGTACTGAATCTCCTCTCCTTCAGGACCAAAGCCTTCTTTGTCACGTTCCTATTGAAAGATGTCTCTTAGAGGATTTATGATAAATGCTGACTTTCTGAGGTGGTTTCATTCTTCTCTTCTTAGGGTCTGAGATCTCACCGAACCATCTCGATTCACATCAGTCGTGTGGTCATAAAGTGAAAGGATTCGTGGTGGAGTCTGGTTCCCCGAAAATCCCTGCCTGGTATCCCAGACAAAGAACTGTCCCTTCAACCTCAGTACTGAAATGAACATTGTTACAGTCAGAAAATGACCTCAAACGGGGATTATATCGAGCGAGCGGCTCTTCACCCATCAGCTCTGAATGATTCTTGGCAATACTATCGCATGTGTCTGCTGGCTGAAGACTATAAACATGTCCACAGGAAAACGGAAGACAAAGAGCCATCCCCGGCCGAATGAATTTGCATGATGGTAAACCAAGGTCTCTGTGTCCTTGCCACAGGGCGTTGAAGGCGATGTTGTGCGCTTGGGAGATAGTATCGCAGGTGTCCCCTTCTTGGACGATGTAGATGGTTCCAGAGGCGCAGAGAGGCAGTAGCTCTGCAATGGGATCGGGCAATCTTTCTGGCCTAGGTGGTTGGCGGAAGAGTTGAATGCAGACAAGGATAGAGGCGACAGTCAAGATGGCCCGGCGGAATGTATTTGGGGTGGCCATAACTGCTTCTCAGGGCCCTATATCAACGGTGCCCGCTGGTGATTTGACAACCAAAATCAAGATGGGATGCCAAAGACAGGAGAAACGACATCGCAGCCCTTGATCGATCAAGTGGATGTCTTGCAATTAAATATGAGAGGCTTGACCAGGGGACTTAGGGTCCCACCCACGCCAACTATCGAGACGCCAACCCTTGGCACAACCTAGTGTATCAATTGAGTCAAATGAGAAGCATCCGGATATTAGTGTCGCATCACAAGCTCCCAATGCCATCAACGCCCTTCCACTAATTGGATTCCCGTCCAGGCGAGGGCCCACATGTTCCTTTTATGACGTCCATGTGTCGGAATCCACTTTGGGCGCAAGGATTGCACTTGAGCCTCTCATGTAGGATGCTTTAAATTGATTCATTTCCACATTTCACGGTATATGCTGGGCTACATCTTCTCGTCTTCTATTGGGCTTGGTGCTCATTTAGATATAAAAAAAATGGCTTCATGGAAGAACCCTCTCCTCCTAATGTGCATTATCGTAATGGTGGGCATGGCCATCTTCAGCAATTGCTCTAGCAACAATCCGAGAGCCGGTGACAAGCCTCAACCACCCCGATGCGATGAGCGCCATCGATGTGCCAGCGGCTGCTGCTCCAGGGAAGGTGTCTGTAGGGTTGGGCCTGAGTACTGCAACGCCGAAACCTGTATCGATTGCAGCACCCGTCCGCGAAGACAGTGTGATAGGGGCTATTCCGCACTCAAACGACTGACGGGTTATTACGAGCTGTGGAATGGCGGCAGGAGCTGTAATCGGTTTTCGGGGTGGAATATCCCCATCGGCACGTACGAACATATAAATATCGCTTTCTTGACGATCAACCCAAACACTTTCGAATTGAACCCCATTTATTCTAAGCAAGCGAGAGATCTTCGTGCTGCTCCCTGGTGGAGGAGGTATAGTGAGACGGCGAAAGTCTACATCACCGTAAGCAGTTTGTCGGCACACGACTGGGGGATCAACAATGCCTCTTGTGTTCTCTGAATTGGCCCGGTCTGAAGAGCGTCAACGGGGTTTTTCTCAAGTCCCTGACTTCATTCCTATCGACCTACGACCTTGACGGGGTGGACATCAATTGGGAACAGCCAGATGGCACGACTGATGACTACGAGAATCTGCTTCAGTTACTGAAGAACATTCGATACGCGCTGTCGACGACAGCGGGTCGGTATGATCTGACCATGACACTCCCCGTTTCACTTTCAGATTTGCATAACTACAATCTCCGCAAAATTGTACGACACATTGACTACTTTAACCTCATGCCGCTTGATCTGCACTCGCAACTAGCAAAGGTTGACACCTGGAAAGCAGCGACGCTCGGCCCGGCGGTCAACACGACCCAGGTATCCGACGCGTTGGATCTGCTTTGGCGACATTTTATCGATCCGTCCCGGGTTAATTTTGGCACGGCTCTGTATGGATCGTCTCTGATCCCGAAAGATCCGGCATGCATTCAGCCAGGTTGTCCCGTAGCAAGCGGAGCCGCACCAGGCTTCAGTAGCCACCGGGTGGGAATGCTCATGAATTCGGAGATCCAGGACTTGCTACAGCCGGGAGAACATGAAGCCTGGCATGGGACGGGCTCGTCATAGTCACCTGTGGGCCCCGCTGCAAAGCACTTGGTTTGACTCCGACGCGGGTGTTAACATTGGGATAAGCGAGAAACAATGGATTGCCTACGACGACATGGAAACTCTCCGGCTGAAACTGAGTTTGGCGTCGGAGTGGTGCTTTGGGGGTGTAACAGCTTGGGCCATTACCCATGATACACGATGGGCGGATTATGCGAAAATATTAGACTGCTTGCTTGTAGATAGATCCAAACCTTTAATCGTCGATAATTGCCGCGATATTAGAATATGACGGTGGTCAAATGACCTAGAATCCTGCTAGAGAAGAGGCATCAAAGAGCCGAGGTCTATTTGTTGTGAGAGGTATCACTGATCCTGCCGGTGGGAATGTGGTGTGTGGGGAGAAGTATACGCTTTGTGTGAGAACCTCATAAGTGCAGCTGAGGATTGGGATTATGGATCTTCATTCTCGGAGTCTAAATTAACATCCTATGAAGCCTATCAAATTACTGTCCGAGACTACATATATTCTCCCTCTATTTCAAATGACAGGGCAGAGGAGCAAGAGTGATTACCAGTCAGCTAAACAAGGACCCCAAACCACCATGATCCATGTCTAGGGAATAATGCCGCCTGGGAACCTCCTCCAAATATGCCAGTTGCGTGGCCTGTCATTTCTTGACAGTCTCACCGCGTTGAGATGCAACTCAGCGTCAGCACGCCGGCCATCACCTGCCTTGTCAGCAATACTTTCAGTGCTTGTTGACGTTTACCTGGAGGGATTTCACATTCTAGTGCGCATTCGCGAATTTGCTCCGTGGCTGGCCCGAGAGTCTTGCGGGGACTACATCATCTGGCCGGCGGTCGATGATCGTAAGTTGAGATTTTATACTTAACTGGTGAAATCCGTCCGGGCTACGGTTCGATTCAGATGACTGTTGTTAAGGAAGGATGAGGGGTTTAGCTTTTTCAGGTCGTGCACCGCCATCGTCTTTAATGGTGTATTTCGGGGAGTGGCAGCGCTGTTCCGGTTGAGAAGCAAGAATAAGACCGGAGAGAGACGGAGTCCGTGATGTGTCCGTCGATGTTTAGTGGAATTGCCCGAATTAGTCTACAATCGGATTGGGGATATATCTTTTGGCATGATATCGAGAGCAACTCTAGCGAGTCCCCTTCCTAAGCAATTGATATAGTCAGCACTTCAATGCGATCGTAGTTATCCGAAGCGCGATGAGGTGGTTATGAGTAAAAATTTTAAACACTCGTGCAGTGCCTCAGCTCTCTCAATGATTTTTGCCTGTCGTGGACTGTAAAAGTGTTCTACTGGCAGCTGGGAGTTGAGATGTGGTAAACGAATATATTATATAAATAGTGGCCGTGGGTGGAGTCCAAAGGGGCCTCAATTTACTGACATGTCAGCCCGACAGCGCGTGAGGTTTTATAGAATTTAAATTTGTGGAATCAATTGGGAGGATTTATTCTACCGCACTCCAAGAAGCATTTTATATAAGGCTGCTTCAAGGACAGAAATCTCCCTTGGTCGGAGTATTAGTGCAACGACTGGATAGGGTAGAACGCCTGCCAGGTCGGAAAGGATACGTAGGCCGATCAACGAGGAAACGCCTATAATTTCCGAATTGTAAACTATAATACGAGAGGTTGATCCGGGTTCTCCCTTTTTCATTACGGCAAATCGATACCTATTTGACACAGATTTTATTATTGCAAATAGAACTACTCGGTCGCCCATCGCTGCCTAGCGTGATTTAACACTGCACCGGGAACGTGAGGTAGGGTATATATATGTACGACAAGGATCGATTATGCACTGTCGACCAGTTATCCCTGTCTATGCACTGGGAACAGGGTATCCGGTGCAGTCAGCCCCGTAGCAGCATCATGCAATCTAGAAAATTTCGGGAATTTTGGTTGGGAAACGATATGAGCTAGCGAAGCCAATTGCTTTTAATCAGGAAACTGCCTCTATTGGGGACGCTTATGAAGGGGCGTTGGATTTTCACAGGTTTTTTCCCTGCACACCCTGCCATGCCGGCGAGGCTGGAGCAGGCTTTCCCTGGATTCAGTGAATACTGAGTCATTGCCAGGTGAGGCGCACGTTTCAAACAAAATATCTTTTTATCGTGTCGGTAGCCAGAAGCAAGGGTTCAGCTGCATCAAGCAAGAGTACCAGAAGGGAAAGACTTCCGATTTCGACAAGCAACAACAATGGTTGAAGGGCCAGCGTGAATCCTTTCTTCCACAAAATTGTCGCAATTCCTTCTTGCGAAAATGTAGCACAAGAATTCCCGTGCATAAAAGGAATGCTACCACTAACACTATCTCCGATACCCCGAGATATCAGCCTGACAATGCATTCGGCTCCTAGTGCAATAGTTGGATTGGCTGAAGAGGACATCGACCTAATTAAAAGCTTCGAGACGCAATGTAATCCAATTCGCTACCGTCTCCTGGCAGGATTGTTGCTCGCAACTAGTGTTATAGTTCCATCCTTCGTTATTTCCCATTAGCAAATAAACAGTAAAGATCTAAGCTTTTCAAGACTATTTGAGTATCGGGAAGAAAGTCCATTGGCTGGGAGAAAATACAGAGGCCAGCTGAAGAAGGAATACCTGGCTGTTCTAGCACGGGCGACCTACTGCCAGCCAAGGCACTGGCTCTTGTTCTTGCTCTGCGACGGCAGGGTGCCTTATACCGGGAGACACGCTCCCTCTACAGTATAGATCCCCGTCCGACAGCCAGTCAAACGATCCATGTTTGCCTGCAGGACCGCGTGTACAATACACGTTCCCGGCCCCAATGTGATTCCTCGGCCAGTTTGCATATGATGATTAGCTTACAAATTTTCGTGCGTTTCTCATGGGGAAAAAGGAACCCTCCGGGTCCGGGGAATCCTGCATGTCGGGTTCTCCGATTCATACTCGATCGACTCTAGAAAGCTGACTATTCCCAGAGCTCGGGACAAAGCCCCAGGGAGAAGAAGCATGTCCCCACGTTCTATTAGGCGACCGACGTTGGGTTCACTCGAGAAGTGAAGACAGAGGAGATTGCATAGCGGATGCCCGTTACCCCACCGACGGGCAGTAATTAATTATTCAGTATCAGAGACGACGCACGGATGCCGTACAAGACACGGGCTCGGGATTTGTAAGGTTTAGGGATCGGCAGTTGGCAAGATTGCAACACGACTGGTTCGCATGGGAGGCTGGGGTTCCTCCTCCTTTGGCGGGTCTAGAACCATCGTGAAGAGCTGGGAGAAACCCGGAGACTTGACATCCATATTGGAATGGACGAAGGTATAATCGCACAAAAACCTAACACGGTGAGCTAGACCAGACAAGCATCGTGTGGGAGAGGCTCTGAGGATCCCACCGTCCGCCAACAAACCCTGCTTGGCAAAGGATGCGTTATTGCTTGGGTCTCAGCTGAGAAAGGCAATTGGCAGCGCAGATCCAGCTCAGCCACTGCAGTACGAGCTTAGGAGGTCCCGGGATTCGCCCAATCCATATCCTCGGTAGTGTGTTGTTGGGGGGCCTTGCAGATCCATTGACGCGCTAAGAGATGGGTCCATTTTGGCCACCTCCAGCAAGGCTGAGACCAATCTGACCTGTCCAGAACGGCTGACACCGTGATTCCATGAACCTCATCGTTGAAGACGACGAGAGACCACGAATGACTGTGGACAAGATTCGTTCCCACAGCGAGGGCCGGTCGACAATACTGTACCTCCCATGACGACGAGGAATTTACTTCTATTCCTATGGCTCGCTGGGTTGAGTCTCCAGCAGCCAGACATCTTGAAGGACTTTTGTAGACTCTTCGGGCATCAGACGGCGGTGATCGATCGAAAGTGCGACCTCTGTTAGATTCACTCAGGTTTGAGGATTGATCCCACTGACCATATCAGGCTCTACGTCGACGGCGGCTTCGTGAACTATAACCCGTTAAGTCAATACCCCAACAATGAGAGCAGTAGGTCCATCAATTCACCGGGATGACCACGGGGCAATTACTGACCTCTCCTCGTCGTGAAGATACAGCCCTGCTCTTCGCGGACTTCGATGTCAACAATCAGGGCATGCCGGCGCTCTATGATAATCTGACCAAACCCGCCGATGCGCCCGACGTGAACGGAGGAATTCTATGGCCCGACACCGTCAACAAGATGATCTACCTCTACGGCGGCCAGTTCTCCAAGGGTTCTCCGGAGAACTTCTCGCTGTGGTCTTACGACGCCCTCTATAATAAGTGGAACACCGTCACCCCCGATAGTACCCAGGCGAATATCCAACGGGCAAGCTATGGAGCTGGAGTCGCGCTGCAAGATCGCGCGGCCGGCTTCTACTATGGTGGATGGCTCTCGAACTTGTCGGTTCCGGATTGGGGATCACAGAATCCACAGGCTTTATCCAGTTTTCTTCAGTACGACATGCTGCAAAATACCTGGACGAATTCATCCGGCCCGGATACGATCGGTCGCGCTGAAGGGGCCATGGTATATATCCCAGCCAGTGAAGGTATGCTGGTGTACATCGGAGGCGTGCAGGCCCCTTCAAATAACGGCACCACCGTCGGCCAGCCTATGGATGTGCGTATCTAAGAAGTAATCCTTCAGGCTACGTGTTTCACTAGCTAACGGTAACTAGGAGATTCTGCTGTATGACATCTCAGGGAGTAAGTGGTACACGCAAAAAGCGACCGGCCAAATTCCAGAACGACGGAGGAAATTTTGTGCCGGTGTAACTTGGGCCCAAGATTACTCCTCGTATAATATCTATCTCTATGGTGGCCTGGGTGCTCCAGATGGGATTGGCTTTGATGAAATATATATCTTGACGTTACCTTCCTTTAAATGGATCAAATGGTAAGTTTGGGGCCTTGTGCTGCGCACAGATAGCATCATAGCTGATATTATCTAGGTTTCCTGTGTCTCCCGGCGTTGGCTATCCGAAGAACTCAATGTCCTGCACGGTTATAGATGGGGCGCAGATGCTGTAAGTGCCATTGAAAGGACAGCTATGCTAATGGAAATACCTAATCAGAAGCAGGGTTATGGGTGGCACGCTGCCAAACTCCACAAGCTGCGATGTGCCTCCGATATTTGGAATGCATAACATGTACCTGGGAAAGCAAAACCCCCAGGATACGATGTGGGCCCAGTTTAGATCGAACCTCACGAGCTACGATGTTCCGTCTGAGATTATCTCCGCCATTGGGGGATCGTACGTTCCTTGCATCGTCGCTGCCGCACGTCTGAAACTGACCATGCCTATAGTGCCACGGGGGGTGCCACTACTACAGCGCCGGCGGACGGCTTTGATAACCGTGACCTGGAGGTGTTCTTTTCCCGCACATATACCGCGCCCGCTCGCACACCGACCCGTGAGATCCCCACCTCAACCTCTGGGTCATCGGATGGGTCCTCCAAGTCTAAGCCGGTCGGAGCAATTGTGGGAGGTGTCGTAGGCGGCGTTGCGGGGGTATCATTACTGGCTGCTCTCGGGTTCTTCTACCTGCGGCTACGGAAGAAGAAACAAGGTGTAGCGACTGAACTGGAACAGGCACCGCAAGATACGAAAGATCCGGCGGCAGCAAATCCTGATGACTCGAGGCGGAGTGAACTGGCTGGTGGATACCCGGGGCAGCAGGAAAGAAGCGAGCTGGCCGCGGGAGACGCTGGACAACGGCAATCAACAAGAAGTGAACTAGGCAGCGCACCCCTTGTAGAGTTAGAGGGAGATACTGCACCGTACTCATCTCCATCGCCCTCTGACCCTGCATCGCCGCTTCAACCTATCAGCCCTGTTTCTCCCCATCGCGGATCAGCTCCGTCACCTTGATATCCAGAGTGGATACCATGGTAGCAACCAACTGCACCAGTACTCACAACCATAGCCTGAAAGAGGCCCGTACGCAAAGTAACAGCCCTTACTATGGAGCCCAAGGATATTCCACAGTTATGCTGTCCCGTTACCTGGTGAATTTCTTGAAGATTTATAGATGACCCGACAGTTGATACTCTGGGACTTTGGCTTAGACTCTTCAAGTGTCTAGTACCTTGCTCGATACTTCTTGTTTGACATACTAATTTGCAGTAATTACCATAATATTTATGTACATTCCTTCTTGTTGCTGTTGCGCCCTTGTCTTTCTTTGTTTCCCTTGCCTTTTGAAACATGGAGGTACCGCAATGGCCTCGCCATACATCATCTCCCTCAGTGAGTGATTATAGACTGGTAATTTATCAAAGACGCCGGAGAACATCACCCCTACAGCTGTGGGCCGGTTTATGTGGTAGCGACATACGATCTCGCTGCGCAAGTAGGATGATCGATATGTCATTGAACTTAGTTAGCGTGCACGTTTCGGCGTCCGACCTGTAGCGTCGGATCTGCAAAAACGGGGCTGTGATATATTCTCTCACGGTCACCGGATAAAAATATATTTATGATTCTCGAAACATCCCTACAAAGATGCATGGATATAATGGGGCCTGGAGTATTATGCAGTATAATGCTGGTGATGGAAATGTAGCGGTGTAAATCTGATCCACGGCCACCCCAGCTAGCCAGCAAGGGATAGAGTATCCGAGAGGTGTCTTCCCCTCATCCATGCTCTGGATCTCGAGACATTCGTTAGAAACAAGCAGGAGGTAGTGTTAGGCAAGATACGAAGAACTTATCGAGCTTGATTGCTGTTGCTAGAGCAGAAATCCTTTAATCAAACCCAATGCCACAGTATAATGCACTCACTGCTTGGGAGATGCGCCAGATACGAAAGTTATGTGGAGGAGAAAGAGAGGCCTGCTTTCAGAATATTTTCCCCTATTGGGAATAGAATTTCAACATCCCACTCGACGAAAGCGCCAACTGGTGCCTGGTCGCGCCTTGGACCTGCCTAACATAGAATCTATGAGTGAGTCTGGAGTTCCTAGTATCTAGCTATCTAATCACCCGGGCAAAAAGGCCTTACAATGGACTGCTGAGGAACCAGTCAATCGGTTAGGTTGCATACATATAGCGTAGCCAAAACTGCAAGTCATCGGCAAAATATTTAATCTTGACCTGAATACAATGGCCGCTGAGCTGCTAACACGTTGTCCGTTACTGCCGGCAGGTTGATACGGATGGGAGACTTGTCAATATTCCTATCCAATGCTAACAACATGCTATGGTTGCGATCTCTACCGCATCCTGTAGAAACCCATCTGGAATGCCACGCTTTCTTCCTCGTTTCAATCTTTATCCCAAGTCACAGGAAGCTTAAGGATGCCAATGTCCTTAGTAGCTGGCGTCCACTCGATCTCTGATTTGGGGACCGCCAGCCTAAGACTCGGCAATGTCTGGAACAAAACAGCTACAAACGTATCAAACCGTCAGTTTCCAAATTTGGGGACAGCTTTTTGGGAGTCTTGACTTACAAAAGACCGTTTCTAGCTCCGCACGTGCGAGCCCTTCCGCTAGGCAGCGATGGTCACCCCACCCGAAAGCCAGAGCTTCCTCCGATCCTCGCTTCCGGAACATATTGAAGGTGTCCGGGTCTGGGAAGACGTCGGGATCACGGTTGGCCGCCTGGTTTGAGGCGATAATGCCCTCGCCGGCTCGTATTTTCTGGTCTTGTCAGTATATTGGCGTGGAGTCCGATAGGAAAAGGGATTCGGACCTCTCCGCGAAGCTCAATGTCCACGGTAGCCACACGCCGTGTAGCAAGTGCGGATGCAGTGTGGTAGCGACAAAGCTCCTCCACAAATTGCTTGGAGAGCGATGGGTCTTCAATTAGCTGCGAGAGTTGATCCGGATGTTCGAGCAAGGTTACCACGCCCTGAAGACCGTCCAGATCAGTCCAATCCATTTCATATTTCTGTGCGTGGGGTAGTTTGGGCATACCAAAGCAATCATGCTCACAAGGGTCGCGTTTCCAGCAACCAACAGAAGGAACATAATCTGGACGACGTCAAGCTTGTCAAGGTGCCCGGGTTGTAATTGGTCATGAACTAGGGTACTCATGACGTCTTTGCCCGGGTGGGTAGATTTCTTATCGACCAATCTCTCCAGATATCCCAGAAGTTCCCTACCAAAAGTAGTCAGTTCAGGGCTATATTCGTATGTACTCTACTTGTGAGGGGCTTACTCGTTAGCAGCTTGAGCGGCAGCAGCAGTGCTACTTCCGTTAGCTCGTGTTGCATTGCAACTGGTTAGGTACTCGATATCCTCGTGAGGTATACCGAGGATGTCATAGATAATCTGTGACAGTGTCCGATCATCAATCTTTATGGCCACTAGAGAACGCAATGGATGCAAAGCACTCACATGGGAGGGAATTGGGAGAGCAAAATGATGCACGAGGTCGACTTCTTTAGCATCCTTCCCTGCTTTAATCAACTCATTGAGATGACGATGAACAGTGTCTCGAATGAATGGTAGGCGAGACTGCACATATTCCTCCGTGAAAAAAGCCATGACCATATTCCTGTATCACCAGTTAACTCCCGATAATATTCGCAGATGTCGGGAACAAGTACCTCTGGCGCATATGATCAGGGGCATCCATATCAACGAACGTCGGCCGGTTTGCTGCAGCCGCCTTTCCGCCGCGGGACATTTCTGGGAAACCCTCTCGCTGACGAACCTGGGACAAATGTTACTTGACTCGCCCAGGCTACCCAGGGGGATTTGTTACCTTGGACAATCTGGGGTCCGTAAGAACGTTGCACACGTCCTCATGCTTCACGACTAGCCAGGGAGGGCTTCCATCCCAGAGTTCCACGCGGGAAACAGGACATTCTCTGAGGAGACGGTGAAACTCGGCGGGTGGCTGGTCGTCACTCGCACGAGCGAAAGGGAAACGGGGATATACTTGCTCTAAACTCGGTCAGCGTGGGTGCCTCGATGTTAGGACTTATATGCTGCAAACCTGAACCCATTGTCAAACCTGAGCGATTGATCTGGATGGCTACTTGGAGTTGCTCTTTGCGATATCATGGCCTTATTTATATCCACAACCCGAATCTCTCACCGTGCGACATCTGCCGATTTATCCGCTGCAAAATCAGGCAATGGCAGGACCTCATGACATGTTTTGAGACTCGTGCTTAGATTAATTATTCTTGGCATGGGAGTCCGCGGAAATGCAAGTCATAAAGGTCTACCCGCGGCGTCGCCATGAAAGTCAGAATGGATGCGATTGATCTTGATTCGTCCATCATAGTGATTCTCTGCAGAATCTGCTGTTAAATACTCCCCCGCACGCTATTACGTGGACGATGTGTACTCCTCAATATCGGGCAACCGCTCCCGTCATGGAATTTACACCAAAGGGTATCATCCAAGACGAGCACTGCTATCTAGAGCTGTCCTGCTTTACCCTGAACGACAGCAGCTAGGGTTACTGAGAAAACGCTTTCTTGCGTTGTACTACGTGAACTGTCACTATATTGCCAATATCTCAGTTCAACGTCATTCATTATTCTGTCACCTAGCTAAGACTGGCGGAGGAAAGCGCCGAGTCTTCAGTATATTACCTAAAGCAAACTGAGCTGTCTGTATGTGGCTTGTTTCACGCGGACGCCATCGGCTTGTGTACGAGTCCTAGTGTCTTTTTAAACCCGTTGGCCGTGCATATGCAGCGCCCAGTTCTCTCTCCAACCAGCGGCCGTAGGTATCAAATCCATCCCGATTATCAGCCATACCGCGTAGCAAATCGTGCAGCACTGGTCGCCCCTCCATCGGCTGCAGAGCCTATGCAGCTATTTTTCTCCTCCGCACAAATATTGTGGTGTGCTGAGGAGGGATTGAATGGTCTCCCAAGATGATGTTCAAGGGGCGCTCTTTCAGCGGCTTAATGTCATAGTGGATCGTGATATATGCGAGGAGCAACTTGAGGACATGGGAAACAAACCAGCGACCTGGGCTGGAAGAGGTTGGGTTAGTTGGTACCCACACTGTTGCTGGCAAGAGAGGAGTGACATACCACGAGTGCCGTGCATGACCAAATGGAAGGAAGGTATCGCTAGTAGTCACCATCATTGCGGTCTTTGGCTTCGTATCTATCTTCTCACCAGTGGTCTCAGTAGGAAGGAACCGGAAGGGAGTGTACACATCAGGCTTATGATAAAATCGCTCATCGTTATGAATACCTGCAGCAGAAAAGGCAACCCACGCTCCTTGCTGTAGATGCTGTCCACTGGGCAGGGTCACCCCTTCTTTCGGCATGACCTGTCTGGAGAGGGCATTCAGGAGAATGGGATTGCGCCTAAGGCTTTCCCGGATGGCGCTATCGGCGCGTTTCAATTTCTGCAGCGCTACAGATTGCGACCAGTCATCTTCGGTTGAAAAGGCCGACTCCGCTTCTTCTCGAAGGACCTCGTAGTAATTTTGTTGCGGGTCCGAGGCGAGCAGGTCGAGAAACGTGTTGGTGGCTGTCACTGTGGTCGATCCCATACCAACCGGGATCTGAATTTCAGGTTAGAAAATCAATCATCCGATCCTCCTGGTAAAGACGTACCAGGATACTATATCTGCTTGCCACTGCCTTGGGACTGTCGATCGTTGTGTTTTTCATGTCGAACGCAGCGCGAAACACCCACGTTATAAGATCCTCTGGGGGGGAATACTCGAAGGTAGGGTCGTCTCTCTGTCGCTTCATATTCAGAAACCGCTCGTTGAGGAGTGGCCATGGATAGGCTGTGCACAACGCCCGGTAGTAGGCTACTGGGATGGCAACCAGACATCCAATGATTCTTCGGAGCTGCCACGGTACCAACTGTCCGATCAGAGCAGTGCCTATGCCAAACCACATAGAGAAACGCTGCGCATAGCGCATGAATCTTTGGTTCCGACATAGTCGTTGACCAAACATAAGTCGACCGACAACTCTAGGGATAATTTCATTCATGGCATCGAAAGATTTACCTCTCGCCAAGCTCGATCGTCTAGTCCCAACGTTGCATCAGTCACATCACGCATCTCATTGGCCAAAACGCTCTGCGCCTTCCCCAAATAGCGTGTGAGATGGATGCGGATAGCTTCTACAGCAGCGAGGTCAGAAGTGTAGTCAAATGTGGGAAACATATATTTGATGCCCGACTTCTCGCCGTGGACCATAACGTGAGAAAGAATATCTTCCGGTTGGTCGATTACCCATTTGATATGCTCCTTGGGTAGCATGACGTGAGGATCGAAGCCCGTGGTTGGCAAGATGAATGGCTGCCCACATTTTGAGAACTGCAAAGGTTAGTGTACGGCTGCCCCCGTGAATGCCAGACCGATGCAAACCGTTCTGTAGCCTGATAGCACTGTCTTCAAACCAGCCCTGTATTCGTGAACGCAGGCTCTGAAATTTCCTAAAGGCCCGCCGCGCTGCTGCGCCCATTCGACTGAAGGAGGGACTCGCTCAGAGCGAACACAGGGGCGAAAGAAGGTGCCGAGGACTACAGCGAGAACCGCTGTCCAAATTCCAAGAGTGGGAATGTAATCCGGGATAGACAGGCTTTGCAGATTCATCTTGTCTTTCGTTGTGCTAATACAATGTGGGCGAGGCTGATAATGCTAACCCGGGGTGAAAGTTCGAAATCTTCTCAGGAAGGAGACCCCGGTATTTAGTAAGCCTGGGGATTTGTAACTATTGCTCGGGGCCCCTGGGAATCGTGTAGGGTAGCAGTGGTATCTCCCTCGGGTTGCTTTTACCATTCTAGGTCCACTCTGCCCCCTGAGCTCCACGTCACAACTATTGGGAGATCAAGAACAGAGAAATGATACATAACTCCGTAACTAACTGAAAATCCTCCAAGTGGTGGAGGTTTAGGGAGCGACAGCTGGTGTAGTTGTTAGGGCTTCCACCGGGCTGCATGCGACACGCATAGTTTTAGGTAGCACCCGCTCACATAAATACCGTCGCACTCGCTCCTCCAAACATGGCAATAAATGACGCGGATCGTGGGTATTTCAGTTGAGTGCCCATCTGCAAAGTGTCACGTCGCATCGACCCAGCGAGATCAACCATGTAGTGATGGAATTGAATGCCAGAATTCTTGGCACTATGCCTCACAGAGGTGCGAATGCAAGTCAACCATCGGAGAGGTATCCACATACTATTAGTGCGACAATATACGTATACGTACGGGATGTGGTGAAATTTAGATTTCGGGCTGAGAAATTATAGAGGAAAGTCGGGTAGGGATATGCATCATGGTTGGCACTTCTAGACCGGACTGATATTATGATATAACTTGGGGTAGACAAAGAGCGGGGTGAAAAAAAAAAAATCAAATTAAAATAAACCCGAGAAAACTCTCAACACACGACAACATCATCCGGCCCTGACACATGATGCTTCTCCTGCTTCCATATGAGCTGCAGATGCAGATTATAGACTATGTTTCTCCCAGAGACTTACCTTCTCTTTCATTAAGCTGTAAACATCTGCGGGCGGCCAGTCGCAACCACCTCCGTGAACATAACACGTACACACGCCGGCTGTCCGAAAACCCCGGCTGCGCAAGCCCAGCCAACGTTCAACGCCGCGAAACGAACCAGGCATTCAGCACTGGCGCTCCGCAATTATTGCTGGACATTGCGCAAAATCCCCGCCTAGCCCGGTATGTTGAGAAACTGGTACGCGACCAGCTCGACGGTGAGGGCAGTCCAGGTATACCCTGGGACCTTGGCCTCCGGTTGGCCAAGCGGGTTCTTCAGCAATCACGTATTGTCCTCGAGGAGGATGAGGTGTGCGACTGGATACATGCAGTAGCTAATGCTAGTGGCGGGGCGGTATTGGGTCTGCTTCTCGGCCAGCTCACCGAGCTGAGGCGAATGCAACTAGGTGTGCGCGTGCAAGACCCAATTACGCCGTACGTCCCTCGAGCGGTAAGTAGGCTAGCAATGAGGTCACAAAAGGGACACCTTGACCAGCCCTTGTCGGGATTAGAGGAGGTCAGAATTGAATGCTGGTCGTATGACAGCGAGGATGAGGATTCCAACGATGGATGGAGTGGTTCAGAAGGCAGTCAAGACCAGCGAGAGCAAAGGACACGGGCAGTCCTGGCTGACGATCATTACCAGCAGATGATCCGCCTCTTGGCTGCATTGGCCCGACTACCGAGCCTGCGCACTCTGTCGGTCATGGACTACTACTCTCAGCCAGTGTGGCAGGAAAGCAGAAATGACCGAGACACGATCATCGTTGACTGGGACGACGCCATGGATCCGGCATATCCTCTACCGCTCCCTAAATCCGGGCTTGAGTCAATGATTGTGGATCGCGGAAATATCTCCGGTCCAGCTTTGTCTCGAATCATTGAGGGATGCTCTAACTTCAAGAGGTTCAAATATAATGTGTTTCATACCCCAGAAGTATTTGGAAGACTCTTCGAGGGCGTGCGATGCCAACCGCATCTGCCCCACATGAGTGTAGAGGCTGTCTGCATGGCTTTGGTAACGCACGCGAAGTCAACCCTTCACCATCTTCATATCGAATTGATGGAATACGGTTCCATGTGCGGTTGTCGACATGAGCCGTGTTTACAACCGAATAGTCCATATATTTCTATTAACCCAAGCGCGCCTGCAACAACGAATTGGAAATGGAATGAATTCACCAGACTAGAACGTCTCACTCTCGACATCGATTTGTTTAGCAATCTGCCGGATAGCGGATGGCTGCCCTTTGCACAGACCATGCCCGTCTCGATTCAGGATATTGTGATTCTCGCGCCTCGCTGTCCTCCCGAGGCGGACCGGCGGGATTTTGAGAACATGTTTCGTGACTTTAAGCCACAAGCATTTCCCAGCCTCCGGTCCATTAGTGCATGGCATCGGAACCAACCTTACAACGTGGGCCACAACGGAGCTCAACATATCTTGGCAGTCTATCTACAGGCGCTTGACCGCGCTGGAATCCCACCAATGCGGACCATGGACTACAGTTTGAGCGGTGAGTATTTCCGTGAGAGGGAGAAAAACAATCCATATCGGTGGGAAGAGATTGTCATGAACGAATTTGGGAAGGATGACTACCACCTATATGCGTTACCGGGGAAAGATCTAGAGAAAAAATTAGTACTTGGTGTATATCATTCTGAGGGAGACCACCGAGCCAGGGATAACGTCTATAGTGGGATCATGATTGAAAAATCATGGGACTAGCTCCGTAAAGGTACATGAAGTATGGACGTCAACGGCCTCCAAAGTGTACCCTAGGCCTGCTCCTAGGCAGATTGTACATTCCGCATTCATTCTATCGTCAACTAGTTAGTGCCCTCTGATATGTATTTTGTATCTTATCATCTATGGAATACTTCTTCAGCTCGTCAGAAGCTGAGATCTTGGGAAAGATCACCTCGGCAAACAAGCAATATTGCAGAGTTGAGAGTGCATATTTAAGGAGGGACTATTATGGGCGAGTCACGATTCTAGCCCACAATTATGGGGAAGAGAGTGCCGAAGAAAGAACCAACGGGCTGAGGGTCCCACGAAGTTGTTTACGACGGCCTCTTGTTCTAGATTCAGTTGGAGATGTATGTGGCGATCTTGGACATAATGGATGAGATGCCTGAAACCTAAGCACTGAGAGATGATCTAAAAACGACGACCACGCTCAGCTCCTACGCAATGGAAACGCACCAAGGCCAAAAGATAGGAAAGGTGCGAAGATTGAGGGTTCTTGGCATCAAGGGACCGTCAACTGGCGAATGCGGTTAATCATCAATCCCGAGAAAAATCTGAAACTTCGCTCAACTACCCGCATTAAATCCAATCCATCTGGCCAAGTCCTTGCGTAGACAGCCATATAATGGATCCGGACCTCGACCCCCAGGAAGTACCCAATCAGTACTGCGCCCTATGCGGGGTGGTCCTACTGTGCGAGGAATTGGAAGAGACCCCAGACACCCGGAGGCCATGGTATGCCGAAGTACGTGCTGTGGCCAAGGAGGACCATGGCGACTGTTTTATGACGGGGGTTGGTTTTCTTGACTCTCGTGACATTCTCTGTGCTCCATTAGACGAAGAGTTAGACTATCTCAACGCATTGCAACTGGACGATGTGGAATTAATGCACACAGAGTCGAATCTGCATGGGTTTGGTCTCCATGATTCCTGCTGGATGCTCCTGCAGGATCGTCTATGGCATATGATCGACTCGGATAAAATTGCCCAATCCCTTTATGACCAGCTGTACTGCACTCCATCGCCACTCCAATCTAGTCTCTCCTTCGGTCATGATTATGGAGGTGCTAAGCGTTGGCAAATGGTGTATGAGATGCCCATGCCGGAGGACATGCCACTACTCCTCCAGGCCGATCCATATGCTATCCCGCTACTGGAAACGCTTGAGGAGAACGCACCGGACATGCCTCACGGGCGGGAATCCCAGGCAATATATGCTACGTCATCTAGTATCGTCAACACTGGCTACTGTAACACCTTCGGCCGACTGTCATTAGAACTTTTCCATGAGATTGTATCATACCTATCGGTTCCTGAGTTGTTGGATCTAAAATGTACCAGCCGGGAGCTTACCGAACGCGTGATATTCTCTAGCCTACCGCAGTCCTATTGGAAGCGGCAGTTTGCTCGAGGCCATGACATGGGTTTCCTTTTCCCTGACCTCGAACAGCCTCGGGATTGGTTCCGTTTGTATCGCGGTACAGTATCCATCCTTCGGGGCAAAGGTCAATCGCCGGAAAGGCTGTCCCTATTGAATCGCAAGAGAATCTGTGCACTTCTAGAGCCGATGGCATGTGTAGTAGATGCTGACATTGGACGGTCCAAAGAGCCTCGCGGGCGTCGGGCTAACTATCTGGAATTTTCGTCCGGGCGTTGGCTAGTATCAGAAGGGTTGACTCAATGGCGCGCGGAAAATATCTATACGGCATACATCAACACGGAGCCCGAGTTTCTTCCCCACGGATGCCACGTACCTCGCTATCGGATCAGTGCATTCCCCCATACCATGCCGCGTGGTGGGGAAATCAAAATCTCAACCGTGCTCTTAGGGGCACGAGTCTTCATTTCCGGTGTCAGTTATCACTGCCAAGATCCACAAGTGACAACGGAACAGGGCATCGGGTATGGGGAGTTGACCGGTCAGATAACAATCAACGTGCCTCATGGAGCCACATCCAATCAAATAGAAGTTGCATTTTGCCCAGAAGGCCTTCGGGGGATCCGCTTTCATTTCGGAGAAAACACTATATCTGAGTGGGTCGGAGATACAAGGGACGAGCAGATGGCCTATGGTGTTCTGCAAGTTCCTCATTCGGCCAGCGGTATATATCATCTGTTCGCTGGTACCGACGTAAGCTCTTTCTTCTGCCACAATTCCTACGCGACTAACGAGTGCCAGGCATATAAACTAACCGCCCTCGGAACCATTCACGACGAGTCAAGGGATGATACCTCATCTAGTAGTCCCTTTTACCAGGACTACCCTCTAGATCTCACCCTACCTGATTCATATTTGTGGCAGTCCAACCGGCCTAATCGTGAAAACTTACGGCTTTTTCAATTCCAAACCGACAACATAGGCACACCCTACCGCCCATTAATGAACATTGACTTTGGAGGACCCGATGGCAAGTGGCTTGATTCCCTCATCAGCATGGAGGTGTATGTCTCATCTTACTTCTCTCCAATCCTTGGAATGGCATTCAACTACACTGATAAAAGATCGCAGTTTGGCACCTGTACCTCTGGCACGAAAATGACTTATGGAATTGATGGGCCAGGGGGGGAACGCATCACCGACATTGTAGGATGGACAACCGGCTTTAATGATTCCAGCTGTATATATAGTTTGACGGTATTCACCCTGCAATTCCTAGCGGCCTCTATGGTAGTTCTAACTTTCACTAGGCTATCACAAACCGAAATCGAGAAATGGAGTTCGAGCCTGACTATCATGGTGACGGCTCCAGCAGCCCAATCCAGCCAGATAGTCGATATCTTCATGAGCATCCCCGAGGAAGCATTATTACTGGATTTGTCGCCACACAGAGCGTAAGTAAATCTAATCAAAATTTGATCCGTTGGAGTGCTTACGCACGGCAGTGGGAGAAGACGCACTTTGTCGAACTGGGTGTTCAATTCCAATTGCTCGATCGGCCTGCTGAATGACGAGATTCATGAATGCCTTACTAAAAGATGGATGAAGTCGGGTGTTAATACAATTGAAACATGGAATAGCTGCATTTGATCACCGGCTGATTGTTCGCAATCATATCGATGTTAGTTTATTTATTCTCGTATTAGATATGCAGCGCCGTCGTTGGCTGGGTCGAAGCACCCTTTTATTCTCTGGTTGATAAGAAACGGCCGTAGACAGCTCAATCCAACGGACCTACCCTATAAGTGTCAGTGGGTTACTCATTTCAACCTCCAAGATCACTGCATCCCCAATGAAAGGTTTGACCTAGCCCTGAACTGGAGTATTCAACCGAAAATCGAACGTAGAAGCGTCCAGCTGTCGTATATTTCTTGTATCTACAGCGAGTGGGTCCAGTTCGGCTCCGGGCGCACCTTATGTTCAGCGACTATTTAGCACCCTGAGATGTAGTATGTAGTGCAGTGTACGTACTACCTTCGATATACAGTTTGGAGTCGGTCGATTCTCAATACTATATGCGCATTGACTATGATGACAAAGGGAGGAGATTTACAACCACATATGTGACTTGATAATTCGCTGAGGGTGTGATCTCAGACATGCACAGAATTGCCCTGTTGCGCAAACTCTATTGCTTTATTCGTGGTTGAAGGGTTTTTCTTGGGGCACTGGATCCTCTGGGACGACACCATATATGGCATACCACCAATATAAGGAGCAGATCCTGCCTCAATCAGATGCACACCGAACGCCATCCGCACCGAATTTTCAACACCGAGTTCAGAGAATCCCTGCATTTACCCCCGGAAGCTCAATCGAATATCCTTTCATGCATTCCTCTCAGATTATCTTAATCTCTCTTCTTGGGGCGCTGGTTGCCGCAACGTCGTCGTCCCACCTCGAAGCACGGAGATAAACCGCTTGTCAAGACGCAGAACTAGGGCTGGACAGAGCCATTGTAGCCTCCTCTGCACAAGGCAACATCCTCGGCGCCCAGTGCCCTGTACGAACTTAAATTTGGACCCCGCATAGATATTTCGATCTAACCTGCCACCTCGTATCCAGCAGCTTAGGATCCACACGCAGACAGTTAAGAAGCTCTGTGCCGAAATCCACGACAGGTTCGACAAGCAACACCCGGATCAGTATATTTCACTTCTATACGGTCACTGCATCTGGGTATATATGCTAATGCCACAGCTATTAGGGTCGCTGCTGAGAACAAAGCTGACAGGGAGGCTTGGTTTCGTTAGCATGGCGGCAAACACAACCCTTAGGCATCGAATGGGGGCTTCCTGAATCGCGTCTTCATAGTACTTCCTCTCGTATCGATGCGATGGTATGCTGATAGTTGGCGGTCTGTATACCCAAGTTGCAACAGTTACGCTTGCCTTGTTAGGTGTAAAACCTCTCGAAACATCTATCAAGAATGTTAGAGAATATGATAGATATCGAACAATGTATCCATCCAGGGAGACTTAGCGTGAGAGGAAGTATCAACGTATACTAGCTGGGGTTAGAGTAGCCTGCAGGTCAGGCTCGGGTCAAAAATGCTTGAACCCGGAAACTGCCGCTCTGATTGAAACTAGACTGCGGCATATCCTCTCCATTGGATATTGGGTCGCATACCATATCCGCAAATTGAGGATATCCATGAATATCCGCGAGGATATGAGGATATTTTGCGGATATCCGGACTAGCATAACTCTCGCTTAATTATCTATATAAAGATAGTCATGTACCTCTTATGCAGCTTATTAATATATATTTTTTAAAAAATATATAAAAGAAATTGTATAAATAGTGCATAAGTCACAAGTCTTGGCATGTTTGGTCTGTTTTATATCCTCTGAATATCCTCAAATACCCAGTGGATATTGAGTGGAATACCATATCCATAAAATTGAGGATTGAGGATAGTGGGTGGCGTACCATATCCGCAATTTGCGGAGAGGATATGCGGATATCCATGGACATTGAGGATGTTGCCGCAGTGAAACTATTGACACTGGGTGACGTTTATTGGACTTTTGGCAGATCCCGTCTTCGAGGCGTCGAGGTGAAAACAGAGCAGAGAGGTGCTAATTTGATAGAATAAAAATCATTGAACAAAAAAGAATAAAACATACAACAGGAGGGATTCGCTGGTGGTCACCCACCCAACTACTAACCTCCCGGCGTGTGGCTTCTGCGCGGTCAATAGGTCGCTGCGTGCCCCTGCAGGGTGAGTACAGGTGATGATGCCAAGTCGTCGCGTGCTTAGTGTGGGTATGTTTTAGAGGGGGATGATTGATTGACTTGCTACAATCACCACCCTGTGGTGATGGGCAAGAACATACTCGTGCCCGTCCACGTCTACCTACCTGCATAGCGTCATCTGCCTGATTTCGGCGCTCTATAAGAAATCGGGCTTCAGATACTAACGTGCCTCCTTCAAAATTAATCTGTTTAGTAGAATACTTTTCCTTTTTAGTTGGTTTTCATGTACAGCTTAATATTGCTCAAGTTAATACTTCAATATCGTTATATTATATAAATGTTACGCCCGGGCCCCGGGCTTTGTTGTCCAGTCTTAGACCAGTTAGCGGACCACGCATCAAGGGTTACTAACCTGAAGTCGTTCTTTGACTTCCGTCATCAATGGGTTGCGGTCTTAGCAGGACGGGAGTCGATACTAGACTGCCGTCGATACTAGACTCGAGTTCGAAGGGCCAGGCCTATTGAGTATATATACCCAATAGTTAGAAGAGTACGAGCGAGTTGAGACTGGTCTTGCTACTAAAGGTAACTCTGTAGTAACAATGTGGATTGATCACGAAGAACTAAACTAAGTATATGTGTGAATGTTCTAATATTTCTACATTAAGGTCTTGGCACTGGGGATGTAGAGTAATTATTATCTGTTTGCTGCTCAGAGAATAACTGTATATGCTAGGGATTTATTTATTTCCTCAGGTTAACTACTGGTGCTGGCGCCAGCTGACGGAATAAGACTTTAGCCATCAATTAAAACATTGGCTCACTGTTAACCTACATCATAGAGCTCAGACTCACACGCAGACAACACTCAGCGTGTTGAGGGCCATGAGTTCAAAGTGGTAATAGATATCGCGTATTCTCAAGTCTGCTCCGCGCTATGTGTATCTTATATTATGACATAGTACCTTCTGCTATTGGTGCCCTCCGATTGGTCTGTTATTACTATAGCGGCTTTCTGGCAGAACACCGGTTGCTCTCTCTTATCGCTTCAGGGCATCAGCGTGGAACAGCGCAGTCTTTCAGTCTGGGATTATAGTTATTCCATTAAGTATCTATAAATATATCAGTGGCTCTTGGCACAGGGTTGGGAAGACAATTGAAAGGATACAAAACCCGGGTGCCAGTTTTGAATTCTAATGTAAGTCAGTGGTTAATCAGCTGAAGAAAACCTTAAGAAAATCCAGGAAGAGGATATCCCGCGTATAGAGGCGTGGGCTGAACGAAGAGGGTCCTGTTTCGCGGTGGAGAAAACAGAGCTGATCCATATCACAAGAAAGAAGAGTGAACAGAATAAAGGACAAATAGTTATACAGGGCAATATAATCAAACCCTCCAGTACAGCCAAGCTCCTCGGGGTTATATTTGACCAGGAACTTAGATGGAAAGAATATATATAATAAGCAGTGAAATGAGCTACAAAAGTAAACATCGCAATGTGTGGTTTAAGACATTTCCGGCCAGGGTAAATGAAGTAAATATACCGGGCCTGTGTGACCCTAATCCTAGACTATGTGTTAGCAGTCTGGTATAACCCCCTGAAGGATAAAACGCATCTTAAAGTTCTCAATACAGTTCAGCGAGCGGCGCTGGTCCGGATACTATCCGCATTTAGAACAGTTGCAACGTCAACTATGGAGGTGGAGATGTATATACTTCCTACCCACCTGCGGCTTAAACAGCGAGAATAAAATATAATACCGGGTCTGCATACCCTTCCTGATGACCATCCAGCTCAGGAGGTTTTAGTGAGGGTATGGAGACGAAACCGTAACATAGGATTATTACCACGGTTCCCACTAGCAGAAACTATAAAGACCATGAAACACGAGCGGCTTGACACTTTAGAAACAATTGACCCAAAACCGTTAGCGCCATGGAACCCTCCAGCTTTTGCAAAAATTGAGATCGAGCCAGACCGGGAAAAGGTAAAAGAGATGGTGACGGTACGGATAAGGGTGAGGATCAAGTTTGATCGCCCAATTGAAGCGGCATACCCAACCTACCAGATTGAGCGCGGGACAAGCCTTACCTTTTCCTTAATAAGCTACACGCGGACGTAGCATGCGGACCAACTTTGACATCCCTATTTATTCAAAGATCGACGTACTTTGTATTCTTTGGGAAGCAGATCTCTGTCGATGCTGTCGATGTCAATAGCATGCATGAAGAACAGGTGACCACTGACCAGCCAAGGCCCGGTCCCGAGCAGTCAGCAGGTGGCCATCCGAGACCAGAGCTTATAATAGTGGATGAAGACCATCAGCAAGACCGCCTGGAGAACCTAAGACGAACGGTGGACGAGCAGGAAGCCAGGCTGGAGCAGCTTATACAAAGGGAAAGGGATCAACAGGAAAATATAGCGCAGCTCCAAAACGCTGTATCTGAACAAGAGAAAAGGCTCATGGCTTTTAACCGGGACGTTGAGGCGTTGCAGGAGAAGTTAGATAGCATAAGAAGATCAGAGGCTGAGTAGGTGATCAGACTAGTGATCCTGGAAGCCGACGAAGAGAAGCGATAAACTATTATAGGTACTCTTGAGTAGACCCAGCACGAACTCGGCGAAGAAATACGACTTGATCTTCTCGCGGCTGGCCAGCGAGAGTAGGTGCTCAGGGACGACGAGGCCCAAACAGCCAGGCTTAAACAACTTTCGGAAGAGGAGCAGGAGAACCAGAGAAATCTAGATCAATTAAGGGCTCAAACTGCTCGACAACAGGATATACTAGATCAGCTCACAGTAACTGAGCGTGAAAGGAAGGCTACACTGGAGCAACTCGAAGCGGAAGAAAGAAGAATGTACACAGTGGTGGCAGAGTTGTCAGAGAATGCTCGTCAGCTCAGCGACAAGGAAAAGATACAGGCTGAATCGTGGGCAAGAATAGAAAATGAATATAAGTCAGTTGTTGATAAGCTTGTTGCGAGGGAACTAGAACTGCGAGGAAACATTGACCAGCTTGCGGCATGTTTGGAGAGACTTTAGGCGAAAATTAAAAAAGTCACTAAGGAGTATGAAGACTGTTAGCAAAGGTCAAAGTGGCTTCTGGCCATGGAAACGGAGGAGCAGTCGGCCATGGAGTCGCATGAGTCTGAAAGCCAAGGCTCCCGTTTGGAACCTGGACAGGCAAGATTGAGTCCGGTCACTGCCGAGGAGGAACAGCCCCACGTTTTGGACATACAATGAGACACAAGAGTTGAGTTAGAACAGGGCTCGACTCTGATAAAGAGCCTGGAGACAATGGACCACCATGTCAAGACCCACCTACGGCACCCGAGGTGGGAGAACAGCCTCGCCACGACTAGCAGGCACGTCGACAGGTATGGAACTTGAAACAATGAACCGCATCGTTGCGCTCACACACCACAGGTCAAAGAATTGAGTGTCGGACAGCTAGCAGAAAAGATTGGGATAAAATTTAAGCTCTACAAAGATGGGGAGTGGTAGCTTAAATATACACTCATAGTAGATACTTCAGAGCCATCAGAGCTGAGGCGAGTAGTAATCAAGTATATATGGAAAGGGTATAGGATCTTTAATAGCCAAAATTGAGCACTAACTACTCAAATATGCTTTGAGTGAGTGATGTCTGATAGGACAAATGTTATTCATTTAGCTCCTGAGTAGGAGGTTGTAAGGGAAGGGCATCGCATCTGTTATTAGGAGGGGCAGGACAGGAAGCAGACAATAAATGTAGCCGAGGTTAATGAATGTACCAACGCATCTATAGCAGCTCAGAATATCTGGCAGCAGGGGGTGCTAGCTATCCATTGTACCAGTGTTTACACGGTAGCCCAGAGAATGCCTAGCACGGACATCGAGTTAGGCGGAGGGCTGGCTGGAATAGGCGGTGTTGGGCTTCGCCGCTGGCATACTGATGCACATACTAGCGCGTTCTAACAAATCCACACACGAATAATGCAGATCACGTACCCACAATCCAGACCATTTTTCCATAGTACCTCGTAAACAGTCGATCAGCTCCAGAAGGAGCGCTATATTCCGGATATCATTATCTAACACTGCTTTTAACCCACTTATAATAGCCATGGTTGTGACCGTCGTGATCCATCCGTGACGATCCGTCAAATTTCACAAGGAATGTGCACGAAAAAACATTGTTTTCGCTTAATTAAAGTTTATAAATCTTCTGAATCGGATCTCCTAGCATATACTATTGCATCCACTAGATCTATCAGTTAGCTTGCCCCACAATTCAGCTTATACACACGGTCATCATCTCCTGGATAGATTACTGAGCTGAGTTGATTGCCAGCTTCTAAAGAATTCGAGAACCGCACTACTCTGACAGTAGTACTAAGATATAGATAGATCAATAATAAACAGATATATCTGTAAAGTTAGCGAAATCAATACCTTATAAAAGAAGATTACTTTATATGGGAGTTCATTGAAACCTTAGACTAGGGTACCAATTTACTTAACCCAGCTTAGTCTACCAGGTAACGAAACGTCGATTATATATAAAATAAAAGATTACTTAATAAGATAAACAGCAGCAGGAAGATATATTTTGAGTTTTAGATTCAGCCAGCCATGTAGATATCTGTACCACTGTAAAGTAAAATCCATAATCTAATTATAGTTATAGCTATCATAATTATTAATCTGAGTACTTACCCCCTATCTTAATATATACGTGCCTGCTTACCGCCTAAAGCTGTATTATATAAATCTAACATCTTCCCCTCTACCATTTCCTACATTTAAGCTAGTGTAAACCTCTATCTAATATTTTATACTTATTACATCCACTGAAATCGCACGCTATAAAGAAACCATGAAGGTAAAGAATCAATACTTCGCAACAGCGAGAAATGCTGCTAATAGAGTGTATAGTTTATCTCTGTTGTCGCTCTCCTAGCCCCCGTTGTCCTGGCCGCCCCGCAGGCGAGGAATAACGAGGCCTGGATTACACTCCTCAAAGAACAGGTGTGGCCTGCCAACTACTAATTACAATTTTGAACCTCTATTTGGTAAACTATATTAGCTAACTAAATATCGCTAATAGTGCCCTGATATCTCAGAGCAGTGTCTTGATATTGCTAAGAAGGTCCATCAGCCGGGGCTTAGTGTGCTTGAAGTTGGTCAAGCTGTACAGGCCATGCCGACTTGTACCCCAGCCTATGTGGAATGTATCCAAACCATCTCAGGCGTCTCTTCTGGTATGTGTTCCAGATTCAATAACTCACTTGTACAAGCAACTGGCTAACCGCAGTCCAGATGTTTCTACTTTTCCTCAGCCAGACGCCACTCAAGGACAGCTCACTACATGCCTCCTAAATATTCCCCCTGATCATATTAAGTACTTTCTCGACAATGATCAAGCTTCGACACCGATTCCGGCTAGCAGAAACTGTGCATTGCGAGAGCTGCACCGCGTCGCGCACGTTGAACTGGGTCCCTTGGCATAAGAATAATGGCTATTAGAAAGATTGTCAGGGACCTCAAAGCTATATAGTTAGGAATAAAGCTGGATGATAGCATTAATTGACATGTTTGGCAGTCTGGAGCTGAAAGCAGTAAAGCAGGTGGTATTATTTTGTCCGGTATTAGTTTGGCTTGCTCGCCGAGCCTTAATAAGGATCGCCGTACTGATCGTCGCGATCGCCATCGTTGAATCTGAAATCTCGTCCCAGTGCCGCCGGACTCTAATTCCGCGCCTTATCGACTAGCCACGTATCTCTCATTCGTGATCTCGTATACAATGCTCTAGTATCCATAAATATGGTCACACCCACTACATATCGAGTGCGACTACATTATATGGTGCTTACTCTCGCACCATTCTCGCTCTGAGTTCATTGCTATGTAAGACACCGGCGATCCCAATTTTATAAGGGGCTGCTAATCTCTTTTGGTGTCGTTAAGACTGCCCCCCCCTTGTCGACCAGGGCCAAACCCAATCAGACCGCGTTGTAAGTAGGACGTGTTGACTGAAAAGTGGAGAGGGCAGTCTTAACGGCACCAAAGAGATATCCTTGTTCGTCGTTTCCTTTTCAAAGGGCGGTGAAATATCTTAAACTCCTCTCCAGTCCTAGTATTCTGCTATAACAACTTGTAAGCAAACGATTCGGCTAGAACGCAAGGCAGACACTGTATAACTGCATGTGGCGGCCGTAAGCCGAGGCACTTTAACCGGCCTAAGACACAGGCACTACGTCTTTCCTCTATAACACTGATTCAACAATTTGAAAGGCAATATGCAATTGGAATCGCTATGGTTTATGATCTGATGTTGAAGTCCAGCGATTGCCGCCGTGGCATATTCGTGTGTGGTAAACCAGCCCTGCTATGGCTGCTACACTGGCGAATGAGGGATTCATGCAAGCTGCATGTCTCTGTCCTACTCTAGGAACTGCCTGGGTCGGCCATCACTGTCGGTGTAAGTTCTCCCTTGATGAGCATTATGCGCCCCCCCCCCTCCCCCCCCCGGGCCACTGGTACCGATTCAGTGAAATGCCGAGTTGAACCAGTTAATAGCAGTGGATGTATCGCCGAAACCATGATAGCAGCGCCTGTCTTAAACTTAGGTCATTTCTAATACCGAGTCTTAGGCAGGTCGCCATTAACGGCGCTGTTCGTGGTTAGACTGGGCGCCCGGCCTGAACGGCGGTCACAGACACTGGTGTCGTAGCCAGACTCATCACCGTAGGCTAGCTGGAATGACTTAATATTCAGCTCTCCTAATTTATAGAAATAATAGTCTCGAAGTTCGTGAGCTCGCTGCTTGGCAATGCGCCGCATTTTCTTCGCGAACTGACTGTACTTGGCGAGATCTTTACGTCCAATTTCTCTAGTAGCATTTCGACCATCTTTTCAAGATATAACTTGGGATTTTCGGTCAGGTTATCGCATAGATAGTTCTTTATTTCGCATGTCACACGCTTCAGCGGCCGGCGCGGGTTTTGCGTCGCGACATTTCTGTTTTAGATCGTTCACACTCAAGTCGAATGCGCTGGACATCTCGAGGGCTATATTTAACTTAAGAAACAATAACTCGCGTCTTGAAGCCTTCATGTATCTTAGCCTTTATCTATTACGGTCTGCCGCCTTGAATGGTGGCGCCATGGTCGGTTTTATAAAGACGCTATTATCCGTTCTGGCACACGCGTGCTGGCATCTGCATTCTAGCACATTCATGCACCCGCGAGAGGAAGATCCATAATGTTGGCGTCACAAACTCAGCATCTCTGCATGATTTACTGTAAGAATCACGCAGCTCTGTGTTTAGCGACACACGCGTCCTTTGTCGTGACCTCCAGAATCATGCTGGCGAGGTTACCCGCAGTGATGAGTGTGGCTTTCTTAACCTTCATAATAGCAGACTAAATACAGTAGAGACTGACAAGTGCCTCCTTGACCTCTGCTTCGTTGTCTCATCCTAATCACTCTGATCCTTACGACCATCCTTCGTCTTATCCTTCTTTTCCTGGAGGAGATCATCCACCCATTGGACATAGTTCTCTACTGCAGCAGCCGGGGAATGCCAGTGTCGCAGAAGGTAGGCCATGATCTCCGCCGGGCTTAACTTGGACTCCGGTACCTTTGCCGCAAATGCGTCCGCTTGTCCTCAAAGTCGCTGGCGCTTGGGATAGGTGCTTCGCTGAGATTAAGATGCCTTCTAATATCTTTGCATCCTTCTCCTACCCCTCCAAGAGGTGTATCGGGGGTAAAGGGTGTGGACCTTAGATCTAATAGAATCGCAGCCAGTTGCTCCTTTATTTGAGCTTTCTGAGAGGAGCTCAGTATCGACCACACATCAGCAAGCATATTGGAGGAAATATGCGTCATAAAAACCAGTGAAATGTCGTTGACTCGCACAAGCCCAGAAGGTTCGGGCACTTGACTATTCGGCCTATGCTGCCGAAGATACTGTAGTGTTGTATACTCAGTATAATCATCCATATTCCGTATTACCTTCAGAACTATATCGTTTCCATATTTTAAAACTATTTTCTGCCGAGCAAACGGGGCTTTCCAGATAACCTCACTAGCGCGTATAATATTGAGCAACCGTTGGGAAAGTTAAACAGGAGAAACTTTGGTACCTCCTAGTGATAATAGCTCCAGTACCTCTTGCGACAATAGGTGCACTATTTCTGCCTGGATTGACACATTGGAGGTTGTTTGAATATCTTTATTATTACGGGAGGTTGTGTTGATGGTAACATCGTCCACTTTAAAGCACCATTAGAAATAAATTCCGAAAGTATGGACTCTTTATTACTCACTGGATTATACACTTTCGCGCATTTTCCCCAAGTGACCAGAATATGCCGAAGGTAATTGTGTTGTTAAATCTAATTCAGGGTGTATAGCAACGGTGGTTTGTAACTTCTTCAGGACATAGATATTAAATCTTACGGCTTTGGATTTACGGACACGTGATATAGTTCCGTCTTCCCATTAACTAATGTGAAACCAAAGAACGCGAGGTACCAGGGAAGAAAAAGTTCAAATAAAAAAAATATATCTCAACGTAAGTTTGGCTGTGATGGGGTTATGAATGATTAATCTTACACTCTATCGAAGCTCGGAATATGTTTATCCGGTATTATGCCCAGGATCGAATGAAAAATGGAGAAACTAAAATTAGATCTAAGCGGGTCATCTCCTGTCAGAAGCTAGAACAGGCTGCTAAATTAGCTATAGAACAAGGCAGGAAATAAGCAGTTCAGTTTGATACTGAAAAGACAGAAGCAGTTTTGTTTACAAGAAAAAGGGGCAGACTGCTTAAAGACCAGATACAGCAAGCAAGAATCCAGATAGAAGGATACAGAGCTGCCTTTAACTCTGAGGCCACACGGTG
>ML736215.1:0-187085 GCA_009193595.1 Aspergillus bertholletiae
GTGTGTGTGTGTGTGTGTGTGTGTGTGTGTGTGTGTGTGAGTGTGTGTGTGTGAGAGAGAGAGAGAGAGAGTGTGTGTGTGTGTGTGTGAGTGAGTGTGTGAGTGTGTGAGTGTGAGTGTGAGTGTGAGTGTGTGTGTGTGTGAGAGTGAGAGTGTGGAAGCGTCATATCCGTGAGGCAAAACATTCTGATATTGACTTCCGGCCCCCCCGAGCCCTTCCTGGGTATGACTTCATGCAGTCCACGAGAGTAATTGACATTTCTCACAACAAATCCGAATGCAACCTAATGACCCGCAACTTTTTACAAGTGACGACTGCCACACCTCTCGTATATTTGATTATAGCGAACAATACCATACAACTGAGCCCAAGGTGGTGCGGAAATAGAACCCACGTAGATAAATCATATTTACCTTTTCCGCCTTGTGGTAAGCGGCTTGACCTTATGTTAGGAGCCGAAATAGGATCTGAGTGGCGTTAGTGATGTCGGGTTCTCAGCCCAACTCCTGCATTCGGGGACCTCGAGATTATTTAACAGCTCCATGACCTATTGATAGCCGGATGCGGAGGGAATAGAAACTTACCGAGCAAATAAATACCGAAGAAAGATGGTGTTCGCGTGTCTCTTGAAGTCATTGATGTCAACAACGGAGCTTAATTGCCGTGGCTCGCGATGTCATGGACCCACACCCGATGCTTCCCCGTCAAGCATGAAAGCCAATCTCTCTGCCAAGGGCTAATCAATTGTTGATAGTGGCTAAATAGCCATCCATCATTGTGGACCATCTATACGTGTTACTGAAAATTGACTAGAGCATATCAACGACGTATTCTCCGCATGACAGCCCAAATACTGGGTAAAACTCAATCTTGCTAGAGCTAGACGTAGCGTAAATCATACTTAAACTTATCGAACGTTTCCATTTTACTCTTCTATTCCTGCGTTAAATTGACTAAATCAAATGAATTTGATTGCCTGAAACTTTAGTACTGGTTGTTGGAAATACCTGCGCCGCGATGAAGGGGGCACCAAGCTCCGCCGAGGCATCTAATAGCCTGCCGGGGGCTTTACTGGCCGAACAACGAGCTTACGAAGCCCCGGCTCATAAGCAACCAACTCTGGATCGCCCTAGGAAGGCATCAGTGCAAAGTGTGAGCAGTGACCATGGTGGAATGGCTGATAGCTTTAGCAAAATTACCGAAGTAGTCAAGGCGTCTCGTCGCCCGTTGCCCACAGAGACTGGAGATGGGACCTATATCGAACCCGACAATGGCGGAAGTCTTTGGAGAGATCTGCGTGCTTTGGGAATTAGGGATGCGAATACTCTGAAGGACTTGATTGAAAGTAAAGCCGGTGGACTCTTCAAGGCCAATGGGCAGCTGGTGGATGATAAAACGATGCTGATGGAACGCATCATACAGGTAGCAACAATGTGGGATGCACGAGATAATGCAAGATGCTAACATTACTATCTCTAGCTTGTCGCAAAGCTGCCCAGTGAATCCAGAAACCGGGTCAAATTGACGAACCTGTTTTTGGGCGAGTTATGGGACTCCTTGCCTCACCCTCCTCTCTCGTAGGCTTCCACTAAAGCACTGATACCTCCAAGTGGTAGTCAAATCTAACAAGTATTAGATATGTCGGCGACAAATATGCTTACCGCTCAGCCGATGGATCCTACAACAACCCTACCTTGCCCTGGTTAGGCGCTGCGAATACAGAATATGCTCGGTCAATTGAACCGTTGAAGGTCAGACCAGCCAGTTTGCCAGATCCCGGCCTGGTCTTTGACAGCTTATTCGCACGAGATACATTTAAGCCCCACCCTAACAAGGTCTCCAGCGTCTTCTTCACTTGGGCTTCGTTAATTATTCACGGTGAGTGTTCAAAAATCCTTCTAGTATCGGTCAGAAAATTAATTTGTTTCAGACATCTTCCAAACTGGACATCCAGACGAGAACTTCAATAAGACATCATCCTACCTCGATCTTTCCATTCTTTATGGTGATAATCAAGAAGAGCAAAACATGATGCGTGAGTTCGAAGGTGGAAGGATCAAGCCAGATTGCTTCTCCGAGCCACGTCTACACGCACTACCTGCGGCCTGCGGTGTTATCCTGGTTATGCTCAACAGATTTCACAACTATGTAGTCGCGCAGCTAGCTGCTATTAATGAGAACGGTCGATTTACCAAGCCGTCAAAAGATATCCTCGACCCAACCGAAGCAAGGGCTGCCTGGGCCAAGTACGATAATGACCTCTTTCAGACGGGACGCCTTATCACCTGCGGTCTGTACATAAACATCACCCTGTACGACTATCTACGTACGATCGTGAATCTGAACCGTGATAACACGACCTGGACCTTGGACCCACGTGCTCACATGGAACACGATGTAGTCCCCACGGCACTGGGCAACCAGTGTTCGGTCGAATTCAACCTAGCATATCGATGGCACTCAACAATCAGTCGTAAGGATGAGGCGTGGACGGAGCAGGCATATCGGGAGATTGTTGGCAAATCTGGTGATGATGCCACCGTTGCGGACTTGATGGGAGGCATGAGGAAATTTGCTACTAATATCCCCAAAGACCCATCCAAACGCGAGTTCGCTGGCTTGAAGCGACAAGCTAGTGGCACGTTCAAGGATGAAGAGCTGGTGGACATATTGACTATGGCCATTGAAGAAGTGTCCGGTTCATTCGGAGCTCGCAATGTTCCTAAGGTCTTGCGGTCTGTAGAGATCATGGGCATGGAGCAGGCGCGCAGGTGGAATGTTGGGTCGTTGAACGAGTTCCGTAAATTCTTTGATCTCAAGCCCTACCAAAGCTTCGAGGAGATCAATTCTGACCCGGAGGTGGCGGACCAACTGCGACATCTCTATGAGCATCCAGACTTTGTCGAGCTTTATCCCGGAATCGTCGCCGAAGAACCTAAGGAACCGATGATACCCGGTGTTGGCATTGCCCCTGGGTACACCGTCTCTCGTGCAGTGCTGTCCGACGCAGTGGCGTTGGTTCGAGGCGACCGATTCTACACAGTTAGTATATCGAAAGCGTTTGGTTCTGAATGGCATACTGACAACCCGAATAGAAGGAATATAACTCAAAGAACCTCACCAATTGGGGATTCGCCGAGTCAAACTATGACTTGGAGGTCAACCAGGGGTGTGTCTTCTATAAACTGGCACTGAGGGCATTCCCCCAGTATTTCAAACAAAACTCTATATACGTCCACTATCCAATGACAATCCCAAGTGAGAATCGCGAGATCATGAGAAGTCTGGGCAGAGAAGAAGACTTCTCTTGGGATCGACCGGCCTATACACCTCCCCGTACGAATATCTTCGACTACGCGAACGTCCGTCGCATCCTTGAAGATTCATCAAACTTCCGTGTGACTTGGGACGAAGCAACCGGGTACGTCTTTGGAAAGGGTGGTTATGATTTTATGCTATCAGGGGACTCGCCGTTCCATTCAAATCAACGACGCATTATGAAGGAATCGCTGTATCGGTCACAATGGCATGAGGCTGTGAAGGAGTTCTACCTCGAAATCACGGAGCGACTATTGTCAGAGAAATCGTGCCGGGTGGGCAAAGTCAACCAAGTCGATATCAGTCGCGAGTAAGTCTCACTCATCTCCAACTCCTAGCTCAAGCCCCCCTTGCTAAGACTACTTTGCACTACAGTGTTGGAAATCTCGCCCATGTTCACTTTGCCTCCAACGTCTTTTCGCTTCCTCTGAAGAGCACAGACCATCCGCACGGAATTATCACCGAGCATCAAATGTTTGACGCCATGTCCGTCATCTTCACTGCGATCTTCTTCGACGTAGATCCCTCCAAGTCATTCCAACTGCGCCACCTGGGTCGTCAAGCAGCGCAGAAACTCGGGCCCCTTGTCGAAACAAACGTCAAAGCCGTGAGCTCAGCCAGCTTCCTTTCATCCCTGATAGACGGACTACGCACCAACAGGAATGCGCTCTCCGATTACGGGGTCCATATGATAAGAAGACTGCTAGACCATGGTTTAGATGCTTCTGAGGTCACCTGGTCCCAAATTCTGCCCACTGCTGTCTCGATGGTGCCGAACCAAGCCCAAGTGTTTACGCAAATCATCGATTACTATCTTTCGGATGAGGGCAAGAAGCACCTACCAGAAATCCACCGACTAGCTCAAGAAGATACGCCTGCGACGGATGAGCTGCTGCTGCGCTACGTCATGGAAGCAATCCGGCTGAACGGCATCTTCGGCTCCTACAGAAAATCTCACACCAACCTAACACTGGACGACAAGGGTAAAACGGTGCAGATCAAACCCGGAGACGTCGTATTTGTTAGCTTTGTAAGTGCTCGCTGAAGACCCACTGCAGTTGCTCAATCAACCGCAACTAACAGGCTCTTACAGGTCGACGCTAACCGTGACCCTAACGTCTTCCCAAACCCCAACGAAGTGGATCTTAACCGTCCCATGGAATCATACATCCACTACGGTGTTGGTCCTCACACCTGTTTAGGCGGTGAGGCAAGTAAGGTCGCTCTCACTGCCATGCTGCGTGTAGTTGGGCGATTGGAAAATCTTCGTCGTGCTCCGGGGCCACAGGGCGAGTTAAAGAAGATCCCGCGACCCCATGGCTTCTACACTTATATGCGAGCTGATGAGACGAGCTTTTATGCGTTCCCTATGAGTAGGTCGACTTGTCCCATCTGTATCAGTTCCTGCTACTAACTGAGAAAATAGCCTGGAAGCTCCACTACGACGGTGCAATTCCTGGGCAGGAGCAGTGTATGCAAGAAAAGCTTGTGTGTAATGTGCCTGGGCATTGGCATGATTAACACATATGTGCTTTTTACTGTCAGATTGGGTTGGAGATGTGAAGGTCTGCGATAAGTAATCATTGGACAAATATTGGGTGCATGGTTGAATTTTGGACACTGTATCTAAAATGGACATAATTTTGCAAAGTCTAAAAATTAATATAATTTGTAGGTAGGTTAACTCTCTACTAGCTGAGCTAATTGAATTCCATGGGGCTTTAACTGGAGGCAACCTTTATAAGAAGAATCCTCGGCCAGAAAGGCTGCTCGTCTAGATCAAGGTAAATACAAAGATCTATCAAAGACCTGTAAGCTAATGTGAGAGAATTTGCACTGAGGCATGATGGAATTCGGATTGAAGTTTGAGCCGTGATATGGCGATCTATCTGCTGCGCTACTTGGTCAAAAATGTGGCCACGTCTTCAGATACTATATTCCCTGTATCCCAACTCGTCAGAAATTGAAACAATCTTTCTTTGATATTGGTTTGTATTGGATAAATAAAACATTAGAAGCGTAGCCATAGTATGTAATGTTATACTACACCCAAGGACGATCCAAGAACTGCACCGGAATGTCTACTTGTCGCGCACGCACAAACTCTCCAAAGCTCTTGGCAAATCCATCGATAATGGACGAACTACTGACGCCTTCCTGGAGGATACCGTAGGTAACGAAGTGCACCGCATGCAGATGCGGGAGTTCAAAACGCTCGACCCGGTATTCTGGTTGGTAATCATCGCCCAGAAGTTCCTTGAAGCGCTGGGTAGAGAGGAAGGTCCGTAACCAGGCCCATTCATCTGCATTACGAACCCAAAGGCCGACATTTGCATTGCCACCCTTGTCACCAGATCGGGCAAGAACAATGGACCCTATGGAATGAAGAAATGGTAGTGTTAGTCAAAGCCGTACACACACTGATAATCTGAGAGTCTACTATACCTAGAGGAGCGCGTCTGGTTGGCCCAAACGACTGCAAATCAGCAGGGTCGGAAGTTTCATAAGATGGCTGGCCATCAAATGATTCGGTTTTTGCGACCAGCTCTACTTCAATCGGAGGCTCTCCCTCGACATGAGCCCGTACCTTTAAGGCAGACTGTTGAAAGCGAGCTGGGAAGTACCGGATATATGGCTTCGGTGCCAGTGTACGCATGTCCATGTTTCTGTACATCCTGATCTCAGCACATGTGCTCGTTGGGAAGTTGGTCGCCTCAGACCAAACTTACGGGTGAAATCCACCGTAGCCTTGCATAGCACAAAACATGAATGCCTCTGTGAAGTGACCAATTGCCTCCTTAGTAGGTGCCTGAACGAAGTGTCGAATCATGACTGTGGTCTCCTTTTGCGATTTAGGATCCTCGGGCACGCTTCCATACGCATCAATAGCAATGGTCGAGAAGCGCGACTGGTCTAGGTAATCTAGGATTTGCTTCCTCTGGAGCTCAACCTTGTCCTTAATATCGAGTCCAACAGCAAACGTAGACATCTCGGCCTGATAACCCCCAAAGCTACAAACGGCAAGCTTGGTCGTTGGGGGTGGGGGACCTCCTTTCACACCAGTCACACGCACCCGATTTGTAGCCTCTTCATCGATCCTTACGTCTTCCAGACGAGCCACAACATCGGGGTTAAGGTAGTTCGGCCCTTGGATTTCGTAAACCAACTGAGCTTTAACAGTGTCAACTGTCACAGCGCCATTGCTTCCAGTGTGTATCGTAATGACAGAGCTGCCGTCATCATAAACCTCCGCAATAGGGTATCCTACTCGGACAAGGTTAGGGATAGATTTGAAGCCGCAGAAGTTGCCTCCTGTTGTATAGGGCCCACATTCTGTCAAGTGTCCAGCAATCAGACTTCCCGCGAGTCGATCATATTCTGTTTCAGACCAGCCGTGCCACCTAATAGAGGTCAATGCTTTGCAAAAACTCTCCGCCATATTGCTAGAATACTGACCAAGAAGCCAGGCCAATTACTGGAGAGGCATCACAACACCGACCACTGATAACTATTTGGGCCCCCGCATTCAGTGCGGCCACAATTCCCCTAGCACCAATGTACGCGTTCGCTGACACAACACGATTCTCTAGTGTACTCAAATTCTGACCATCAATGTCCAGGTGAGGGAACTGGTCAGTTGTGCCAGCCTTCTGGGCGGCCTGGATCTCTGCGGTAACATTGTCACCCTCAACCCATGCCACCTTGACGTCACCCAGGCCTTTACTCTCCAATAATTCCTTGGTCGCTTTGTATAGTCCGTAGGGATTGAGTGCTCCTCCATCGTGGACGATCTTGATTCCCTTCTGGGCGATGATCTCGGCCGCATTCTTGTAGCTAAGATGGGTCAGGAATCCCTTCTCATAGCCTAGCTCCGGATGTTCTTCCTTCTATATTGGTTTCATTCGGGTTAGCTAACTTGATTCGACTAGAATTACTAGAATTAATGAACCCATCAGGTGTACCTCAAGTGCCCGCCAGGCAATATTCACTTCGGCCAAATAATCGGCAAAGACGGCGTCCAAAGGGCCTTCAGTAGCCAAGCGGTAAAGTTGGTCAGGGCCATCACCGCCAGCACCAGAGCTAGAGAGGTCAACCATCGGCTTGTAAATGCATCATATATAGAAATGATAACATACCAATTCCCAATACGAATCGCGCGTCTTCCTGTCATTGTCAAAACTAGCTGTAAGATATCTTGAGAGTTAGATCTGGACTCTGTGACCCCTCCAAACGACAACGCATTATATAGCCTTTTCTTCGCGGAGTGACAAGACCTCCGATCTATGCTGACAGACCTTGCATAGCATTTCGCATAAGTGGCAATTCCATAGAATATTACTTGTACTCCACTTGGTCATAAAATTGAGCCTTGGTCAGTAGCACAGAGCAGGCCCACGTGAACTATCTGAGCGGACCCCGGAGAAGGATCTTAAAGCCCTATCACCAGGTGTTACCAAGACAAAAATAGTCCAAATAGGTTTCATAGGCTCTTATTCTTTACTTCCTTCTGTAATTATTTTGGTTGACCGTTACTCCGTGTTTTCTCTCCCCTCTCCAAAGGAAACCCCGAAGGACCCACTCGACCACTGTTTGAGGAGAGAGTGGAGCACTTACGAAGCGCTATGGTCAATGCTTATGCAGATGCTCCCTGCATAAGGCATATCCAAGAATAAAGCCATCCCAGCATTAAATAGCCTTGCCCCTTTCTGAAGAAAAAAAAAGGCCACATCGATTCTGAGATAAAAAGATAAAATGACATACTCAATTCCCATACAAACGGACCAACTTCTGCGCAAGGGTATCTTGGAAAACCCTCTGCTCACATCGAACATCCCCAGTGATGCGGCCTCTCTCGCAGACTATGTCACATTCACAGGAAACGAAAATCCCAGTATCCCTATAAACTGGAGGTTTGCTGAAAGTATTTCGGCACTCAAAGGCCTTGAGTCCCTCTGGATTAACGCCCTATTGAAGGCGAAGTATAACCATGGCCCGGTGAAAGTCGACATTGATACGTGAGTACCGCATTTCAAAGACGTACCATTCTTCCCCTTCTTCCTTGCATATTGAGTTCCCCCTGCCATATCTATAAGCATATGGTGCAATTATGAACCATCATAGAGGGGGTTGGCATGCTTTTTATTAACCCATATTAGCGACCATGCCACACTGTTCATCATGTCGACTCTTCTTATTGACGTGGTGGACGAGAGTGGAAAACCGGCAACCCCAAATCTGTCTCCAATTCAGCGTATTTTATCGATATTTCCCACTCCAGGAAAGGACCTTGGACAGGACACCCCGCACCGCTCAGCCATCACCAATATTTATAAGACGAAGGACGAACGGTGCTATCATGTCCACGGTAATAACTGCCTTGCCCTAACGAAATGACTCCCAAAACAATTTGAGGCTGACTGCGAATAGGTAGTTTGAATGCCAACCCCTCCTCAACAGCACTGGGTCTAGACCCTGATCGCGAAGCTTCCTCGGCCACTGATGCAATGAGTGTTATCCAAGAGCGGGTTAAGCAGGTCACAGCCGAGGACCTAGACGAGCTTATGAATGAAAAGCACCGCCAGGCCGGAACCATCTGCTACTCGATTGACGAATATAAAGCCAGTGAGCATGGAAAGGCAAACGCCCATGTTGGTCTCTACGAGCTTAACCATGTTCCCAATGGGTCTCAGGAGCCCGGCTGGTGGAAGCCAGTCCCAGACACAGGCATAGCTCGCCCCTTAGCTGGTCTTAAGGTTGTCGACTTATGTCGTGTAATCGCTGGTCCCAGTATCTCAAAGGGATTGGCCGAGCTTGGTGCGAGTGTGATGCGTGTAACTGGCCCTGGTGTCTTAGATGCATATGCTCTCCATGCCGACTTGAATTGGGGCAAGTGGAATTGTTCACTTGATCTAAAGACAGAAGAGGGAAAGGAGGCTCTGCGAAAGCTTATTCTCGAGGCTGATGTTGTGCTGGATGGCTACCGACCTGGTGTAATGGAAAAGCTCGGATTCGGCAGGGAGGCAGTCCTTGAACTTGTCAAGGACCGGCCATTTGGTCTCATCTATGCCCGTGAAAATTGCTACGGCTGGCATGGTCCTTGGCAGCATAGGAGTGGATGGCAGCAAATTAGTGATGCGGTAAGAAGCAATCCACACACCCTGACAATCGATAGTTATTGACATGGGCTATCAGTGCTGTGGTGTTTCCCACGAGTATGGTCGCGCCATGGGGTATGATGAAGCTGTGACACCCATCTTCCCCAATTCAGACTACTGGTAAGAAACTCCAACAGTGGAAGCCCTTCATTCGTCAAACCTTCTAACACAGCCCGCAGCACCGGGGTTATGGGCGTCTGTGGGGTCCTCGACGCTCTAATTGCAAGGGCCAACAAGGGTGGATCTTTCTTCATGGATGTAAGTCAATAGTCCTTTTCTTTCTCTGCGGTGTCAATTCCAAATGAGCCAATTTTAACATGAAGCAGACCTCCCTGAACTACTACTCCCAGTGGCTGGTGAACAGTGTGGGAGTTTATCCCCCGTCTATCTGGGAGGATGTCTGGCAGCGACACAACCGGCTCGCCTTCCGCCATAACGATAATATGCCGGCCACCATTCCACTTATGATGAAGTCGCTCATGATGAACAGCGGTGCACAACTGTTTCAACCACGCTTCTTCGAGACCCGATATTCTGGAGCAGTCGATCGTTACTTCAAGGTTGTTCGTCCCGTGCTCAGCTTTGCCGATCAACAAGTAGACCTTCGGTTCAATGTCGGAACAAGGAGCAATGGCCACGATGCTGCTCGCTGGCCGGAAGATCTACGGGTGGAGATAATCACCAACGCGTAGTCTGCAGATTTTGTGTTCTATTGAGAGGGTGCGATAACATTCATAGTTTAGTCAATATGTATGCCCCAGAAATACAGTCCAGCTTATAGCAAAGTGGCCCAAGATATTGTACTCGAGACGTAGCTCTAGTTACAAGAGGCACTGTCGCTATTGTCACTTGTGGGCGCGACCATAAATAAACAAACTATGCAAAACTGCGTAGATCACCTGTCGCGCATAAAACCTAACCTCAGGCAGAAATATCACGTGGATTAATCCGACGTACGGTCTTAAAAGAGGCCGAAAATAGGTACTCTTTAAATATGATATTTTTAGCACTAGTCTGTGGAGACTGTTAGTGTCATAGAGGCTAGTCTTATGACGACCAACGTATGATCAGATTTCCAAACATGGGCTGGTAGCAACCAACATTGTTATGAATATATATACTACGTGCGGATTGTCTCCTAATGCGTAACATTCATAACAGATTGCTATACAACCGACAGCAGCACGACAATGACCCTTAGAAGCAACTGATCTCAAATTATCAATTTGTTCAAGACGACTTAAAACCAGAGACCATAAATGAATTTTCCACCAATGGAATTATCTCGGGCTCATAATACTCTTTCAGCGTCGGAGAGAAAGCGTATGAGAGACAGGAAGGCTCAAAAGGCTGCTAGGGAGAAGCGCGAAGTCCGGATTAAAGCCCTGGAGGATCGGGTGACATACTGCGAGAGACATCATGGGGCAGCTTGGATGCAACACATGATGGCGGCGATGGACACTCTACAGCGCGAGAACAAAATGCTGCGCGAGCGCCACGAACATCTCCGCGTTGTCTTCTCATCGTGGGAGCAGCACGAGAGCACCCTGCAACGAGTGCGTTCCTATAACCAGGCTCCAAGCCAACAACTGTCCTCATTGCCGAAAGTTCTCTCTGACCAAGATGATGATGTGTTGCCGATACGTATTCATCCTTCGAATACCTCTCAGGCGGGGGCTGACCCTCTTCCCCTCCGACAACCACCAACTATGCCCGGAAATAAAAGAGCCGGAGAGTGCTCACAGGGATTCTTTCCTCCTCACTCAGACCCAGCCAATCTTCTCACCCCCGGTGAAACAGCTTGCGGGTCTATTCCAGCATGGTGTCTGACCCCGATTAATGAGTACGGTCATGTATTCCCCTCTATACCGGTAACTTGTCCTTGGCTGGCACATTCAGACCTAGTAGCTGCCTGTCCATCCCTACCCTCCCCACTCGACTTGTTACATGGTACAAGGCGCAACTTCTTGGCCGACAAAATTAGCCAAGTCCTACGAGTGCGGGCCATGCGTGACCCAGAGCGTTTGGCGAATGGGTGGCTCATCTACGTCTTTAGCAAATGGCGAGTGACCCCAAGCCTCGCAGCCTTCACGCACATCCCATCGTTTCTACGGCCTGTTCTGCTGCAGATGCAGTGCGGCCACCCCGCCGCACTCGACCTCATCATTTTCCCACAAATACGGATCAACCTGATTGAGAACTGGGACAAATATGACTTTCAAGAGGTGTTTGACTATATGTCTTGCTGTCAGAAGGTACGGTGGCCTTGGAGCGAAGACATCCTGGAGCGGGATGACCAAGACAATCTATGTATCAGGAAGGAGTTCTTTGATGTGTTTATGAGCGAGAGTGGGTGGGGTCTGACGCCGGAATTCATGAAGAAATATCCGGGATTATTGAAGGGGATGGACACTGATGCGGTGTGCTTCCGCGTGGGGTCTCAGATTGAAATCCCGGTGCAGAACAGGAGCTTCAGCGGGAAGGAAGAAGAAGCATTCGGCTTCTCAGCCACAAGTTGAAGTTGAATTCATTCCTAAGAATAGGTGGGAATGCAGAACGGGGCCGATCTATACTAGGCTGGGGTTGGCGCTGAATCAGTGTTTCCTCTTCCAGTAAGATGGATGCTGATTGCTGCTCAGTTAGGGCTACCGCTGAGTCAGTGCCCCCCATCGTCCTATTGCCCAATCAGGGTAGCACTTCTTGTGCCATATACTAGTAGTTACTAATGTTCTCCTCCATTTATGCACTTATCGAGTCAGTGCCAAGCATAGTCATCATATAGATCGGCGCGGATAGCTGCGGGGTTGTAGATCTACACATCAAATGGCAGTTCTTATCGGTATCTGGAACCCCTAAGAAGTAGTCGTTATGCATTGGGAAATATACATCACGCACAAGGACAATACCCCGCGCTGTTGTTCTGGATTAATGCACTCGAACAACGAATTAACACTAGCTGTTACGGTGTATTCTCGGGAGAATGCGAAATTATTTGCTGAGCGACTTCAGTGCCACATCATCTATTATACCCTTCACTGCAGGCATGAGGGATTGCCGTGATCGGCGTTGCGCATATATAAAGTCCTCCATCTGTTTGATGTATACTATCACCAGAGATGTACCTTGCTTCCTCAAGTCCAACGTATCTACAGAGTCTCACACAAGATGTTGGGCGATCTTTTAGAGATAGTCTTTTCTACCAATCCGCTCACCCTCCTCGCCACGCTGGCAGTGGCATCACTTGCCCTGTATTGCTCCCCACGGTCAAACCTCCCACTTCTAAATGATAAGAAGCCGTGGGAACTCCGACTGACGAATGCCCGAAAACGCTTCCTGACCGATGCGCATTGTCTCATTAAAGCAGGGCTGGCAAAAGTACGTTTCTTGGCCACACACGTAACCAGCAACTAATACTGGCCCTCGCCATGAACAGGCACCGGCCTTCCGCATTGTAACCGAAACCGGGAAGAGGGTTGTTCTTGATGCAAAATATGCCAACGAGATTCGAAGCCATGATGCGTTGAGTTTCGGCCTCCACACCGCGCATGATTTCCATGCTCATATAACGGGGTTTGAGCCATTCCAACAAGGTACCACCGGTGATCAGATTTTTCAAGATGCGGTACGGATGAAGTTGACGCAGAGCCTTGGTGAGAAAGCTCATGTAACTCGTATTTAGATGGGTATCTGACATTATACAACAGGGAATCTCACCCAGCCCCTTGTCGACGAAGCAGTAATAGCGCTTCAGACATATTGGACCGATGATCCTGGTAGGTCTATTCAGGTCACTTCAACCTGGCCCTCCTTGTGGCACCTTATCCGATGGATAGCCAAATCGCTAATGGAGTAGACTGGCACACCTTTTCTCTTAAACCCAATATTCTCAAGGTTGTCGCCCAGTTGTCATCGAGAATCTTTTTGGGGGATCAGATATGTCGCGACCCAAACTGGCTCCGCATCACAGTTGACTATACCATCGACTCCTTCATGGCCGCTGAGGAGTTACGCCTGTGGCCAAAGGCTTTGCGATCTATCGTTGCCTGGTTCCTCCCATCCTGCCGCAAGATTCGGGCTGAATTGCAGGAAGCACAGCAGATTATTCAGTCGGTGCTAGATGCCAGACGTCGAGACAAACAGGACGCAATCAGCGCTGGAAAGGTACCGGAACGGTATAATGACGCCATGGAATGGTTGGACGAATGCGCAAAGGGTCGCTCTTATGAACCGGCTTTTGGACAATTGATATTCTCTGTTGCTGCCATTCATACTACCTCGGATATGCTGACCCAAGTGCTCTATGACCTCTGTGGTCGAAATGAGCTGATCAAAGCTCTACGTGAAGAAGTAATTACCGTCGTGCAAGAGGAAGGGTGGAAGAAGCCAACTCTTTACAAGTTGAAGCTTATGGACAGCGTGCTGAAAGAAAGCCAGCGTCTCAAACCCATCAGCATAGGTAAGTGGAACTTTATGTCGGTAAGACAAAGTACCTGAGCTGATAGAAATCGGGTAGTTTCGATGCGGCGGGTTGCCACGGCTGACCTCAAATTGTCCGATGGTACCTACATCCCTAAAGACACATTTATTGCCGTATCTAGTGAGCGCATGTGGGACCCCAGAATATACCCTGACCCGCTTGAATTTGATGGCTACCGGTTTCTCAAGCTGCGCGAAGTTCCTGGACACGAGACCTCTGCCCAGGCTGTGGCTCCGTCGCCCGAGCATATGGGATTTGGGTTCGGGCGCCATGCCTGTCCGGGTCGCTTCTTTGCTATCAATGAGGTCAAGATTGCCTTGTGTCATATCTTATTGAAGTACGAGTTCAAGTTGGTCGATGGGTCTGTGCCCCAGATAAGGAAGAGAGCTATCTCATTAAATGCGGACCCGAGGGCGCAAGTCATGATCCGACGGCGGCAGGAGGAAATTGTTCTCTGACCATAGGGACTTTCAAGGCGAAGACTTTTTGTTTCATCGGGATCGCAGGAATATCGTTTGTTTAGCTTTATTGAGTCTGCGAGTCAGGGGCATTCATAAGATTCATGCTCTCCTCGCTATGCGCTTCGTTTTGCGTTCTCTAGCTTTGCAATGCATTCATTACTCTGGTACGTGGACTGTTGACAAGGTCATATAAAAGATAAAGTGGAAGGTTGTAACTGTTCTGTCTACTCGAGGATGTGTACGTGGCATTGAGATACCGAAGGTTAGGTGGTTCATTGATTTAGAATGTGGCGATCTGTTTCGTAACTTATTCTACATCGACGTCGCACATCCGATTCCGCAATATATTAAGTTGGAATGTGCCTATAACACCGGTATTATTTACAGAATGAGGAACGATGGTAGGCACAATGCCAAGAGGGTTCAAGGTCACGGTCATCCTGACTCGCCAACGCCTGGTGCGTGTGATCCCCATTATGCCTTTATGCGATAGGTGCGAAGAAGCTAAACTTTCCAGTTGGATCGTACTTTTGCTTCAATGCCTTCAGGCGGTCCTGGCGCCATTGCTCACTGCCATACCACTGTTGTGGTGTTTCGTCACCGTAGGCATAGTTGACATATGCGCGAACCTCTGGCCGCCCACTAGCCTTCTGGAGGACCTGGCGAAGCTTGTTACCTAGCTGAGCGGCCTTTTTATCAAGGTCCGAGCCTGCAGGTGCATAGGTAATGAGTGGTGCAGAGAGAATATTCTCTCCTCGGAAAGCAAAAGCACTGGACTTGCTGTCGATTGCCTTCACTCCCTGCATAGAATATCCTTCGAACATGAATATAGAGTTGTTGAACGGCGAGGTTCCACGGACACCCTGTGCGAAGATGTCATACGCCTTCTTTTGGGCGGGGATGTTGTATTCTTCAAGATAGTTGGGGAATCGGGGGTTGACAAGGCCAGCTTTTTGGCAGGGTGGGGACGACAGAGCGATGCCGGTCCACCCGGCAAGGTCGGTGTAGCTGCCTCCCTTTGGCTCGGTAGAGAGTGGGCCAATGTCGTGGAAAGGCTTTGTGTACGCTGAATCGACTACCTTCACACCCTCTTGGATGATATAGAATAAAATGATAGGCTACGCGAGTTAGTTCACTCAGGGGCACCGCAGGGACTTGATGGACTTACATTTTCAGGGTCGGCATCTGGGTTATTCAACCAGTATGACCAGTTGATAAGACCCTCGGGCTGGGTGCCATTCTTCAGGAGATGATCATTAGCGGCTTGATAGACGGCCTCTACCTTGTCACCACTAAAGGTGAGCGTCTCGATTGCCCAGTCCTGGTGAACGATATCGTAGAGTTTGGTCGTCACGGAGGTCACAATACCGAAATTATGACCAGCACCGTTCATCGCCCACCAGAGATCGGAGGTCTTATCGAGGGTCTTCAAGCTCCCGTCTGCGAGTACGATATTCATAGAGACAAACTGATCTGCTACGAGACCGTGATGGCCTTGCAACCACCCATGGCCTCCGCCGAGTGCAGGCCCTAGAAAGCCGACACACTCGCATGTACCACTCACTATTCCTATGTCAGTGATCGAGAATTCTCTCTTGTAGACTCACGGATGGTGACTCACCTGCCTGCTTTCCTGCGGCCCAGAGCTGATCAATGACGGCTTTAGACTTCACTCCACCACCAATCGTGACCGTATTTCCGTCCGCCGCAATGTCGATGGTGTTCAGTTGATCCAAAAAGATTTCAATACCATGGTCCATCTTACCCAGAGTCGTAATTGCACCATGGGCACCATTATATGCGAGGAAAGGCAGCTCCTTTTTATTCGCAAATTTAACCTACACAGTTCAGATTAGCAATATAACTATTTTCAATGTATACTGTATTTAATTGACAGCCTTTGTGTATGTCTGAGAAAGGGGCGCAAGGGAACCAAAAAAAAACGAATAGAAATATACTGACCGTCTCGACGACATCGTTTTCGGTGCCGGGAACTACGACGATATTCACTTTGGGAGCAGCTAGGACCGACCACCGGGTTGATGCCGCATCAAACTCGTCGGAGCCTGGGTAATAGACCTTGGCAGTGGGCGATAGCTTGACACCCAAATCATGCAGGTCATTTGATCGTGGGCAGAGGCCTCGAATCCAATGGTTCGCGATAGGCACGTTCTCACAGGCCGAGGTAACCGCCCACGCAGCCACCGCCGCGACGAGTTCCATTTTGAGTCGAAACATGGTGCAAGAGAGAGTGACAGACGTTGGAGGGGTGAGACCAAAAAATGCTTACGACCCAAGTCTGCTTCCTGCGGTCGCAAAAATGGTTCTGATCGGCCGATGTGACCAGTCAGACTATGCTTCGTTGGGTTGGAATCCCGGCTCTTGCAACGAGAATGCGGGAGGCTTTATTATTATTTATTGCTATGCAGGGAGGATACTTTTCTAGGTTCCTGATCTACATTCTCTATACCCTGTTTGAAGCCAATGCAGTGCATGGCCTGAGGTGATGCTTGGCGAATGCTACCTCATCTTGTCCAAGATCCACAACTGCGCTCGGCACCCCTAACTAGCACGTTCGATCCGCATATCTAGATCATACTAATTCCGCTACTGCGGGCCTTGGGTTAACAGTCGGCCATAATAATAGGACTACATGCTCACTTATCGGTCCCCGTCGGAACGTCCGGAAACCTAAACGGATGAGGCGTAGATACCGTTCCCTATACCCAAATTTGTTCGAAACGGCCCCTTGCCGGCCAACGTTACGGCTCCTCATGCGCCGATCGCAAAAATTGGTCCTGGTCTTATAGTGGCTCCGTAGTTGTGGTTGTGCCCTTGTAGGGCTCTACCGTTAACAGTCGACGATATCACAACTCAATGGTAGGGAGATGGCGAAACCTTGTATAGTATAAGAAAGTGAGTACCAGTAACCGATTATTTCTCTGCTTCGCCCTCTGGTTGTTACTTCCCTGCACAATGCCCTTCTAAATCTGTTCGTTATTCAAGAATGTCCAGCGGTATAATTCTTGACATCGTCAAAAGGGCCACTGAAGAGGAGGCTGCGCAACAGGCCTTCCGCAAATCTGCCATTGAGTCTTGGACGCTCTATGCCATTGGTGTTTCGGCAACCATCCTCAGGACATATTCCCGAGGTAGTGCTGTGGGTTTGAGGCATCTGCGAGCCGATGATTACCTTATCTGGGTTGGCATTGTTGGTGTCCCCAATGGCTGACAACTAATCCATCACCCCTGCTAATATCTGTCGCCGTAGCTATTCTATACCGCGCAGACAGCCCTTGCATACAGCGTGGGCAACGTTGCCCATGGCCTAGCCAACAATGGTATGACAGATGCGCAGCGCGCCGGACTTTCTCTCGATGACCCCGAATACCGGTTTAGGTATATCCCGTTCTCCTCAATAGTGGACTAGGGTCGTTGCAACTAAGATTGTTCCATCGTATAGGGTCATCGGTTCTAAAATACAGGTCGCAGGATGGACGACATACTCAGCGCTGATCTGGTCCCTTAAGCTCTCTATGCTGGCATTCTACGTTAGACTCACAGTATGCATTCCGCCAGCCCAGATATCCAGAATAGCACTTGACAATCGATAGGATGGCCTGAACCGGCGTTATCGAATCCCTGTTTACATTGGCTTCGCCCTCGTCATCGGGACGTTCATCGCGAGTATCGTTACAATCTTTGCGGCATGCCGGCCCCTTCATAAGTACTGGCAGATCAACCCGGACCCTGGCAGCAAGTCTTCGGTATCCTCTACACTGCGAAAATACTACTGACGTATTGCCATTTAGATATCTGCCAGGCTGCTATCTCGAAGCCGATCGTCTGGGTATCCTTCGCCGCCAATGTCAGCACCGATCTGTACTTGATAACGATACCGATTCCGGTATTATGGAGCACGAAATTGAGATTGGGGAAAAAGATCGCTTCTACAATCGTACTCAGCGCCGGCGTGTTCGTCCTGGTCTGCGCCACCCTGAAGAGTGTCTTCGTCCTAGTAGTAAGTGGCCCGATTATGCTCGTTCGCGCACAGGCTGCCATTCAGCTAACCGTAAACTACCTATTTGGTAGGACCCCCTCAACGGCGCACAGCTAAGCGGCGCATGGGGAACCCGGGAGACGTTCGTGGCAGTCATAACGACCAATCTCCCCATGATATTCCACCTATTCAAATCCTGGCTCGGCCGCGTTTACGGCAGTGCGTTCAACTCAACTCCGACGCATAAATATCCTAGTGGCTTCCAGAGTATTGGTGGTGGCGGTGGTGGTGACTCGCGGAGTCGGAATCGCCGCAAGCCCTCTAGTGGACATCCTACCGCGGGAACCCTGACACTGACCGAGAGTGAGGAACGGATGGTGGGCGATATCAAGATGCAGAACTTGAAGTCATACCCTGTGTCTCCGACCGGGACCGTCACGAGTAGCATTTTAGTCTCCAACCGGATTGAGGTGACCCACGAGGACAGACCGAGGCGGAATAGCGAGTTGGATCCGGAGCGGCTACATGAGACGTGGTAGACTTGGCATAGGACGTTCAATTCATGAGAGCAATGGCACTATGGTACTGTTTGACAATGTTTCAAGAGAAATCGAGTCTAGGAGAGGCAAGATCTACAAAAAAAAAAACCGGGTCTTCTTCGACCCTTAAGTGGCTTGAGTGGGCTCGTCCCTGGCATAGTGCACTAGTTTAATTACTAACCCTATCATTGCATGGCTTCTCATTAGCCTTGTTTCAGTTAAAATATTGGCCCCCAAACACAGATGAACTCCATTAAATAGACTAATATATATGAGGATGTAGGTCGTGGAACATTTCCCTTTCATATGCACCATGTTAAGGGCGGCATTGTAAGTAAGTCTGCCGATAAAAGGCCCAACAGAAGGAGCAAGCCGTCTCATAGGAAGCGTTAAGAGAGCAGTACAGGCCTGTTGTCGTTTCCCATTTTATGTAGGACAGCACTATAATGGTTTACCGTGGAAAATATATCGAGAAACTATTTCTTCGCAAAATTATCCTCTGTTGCCTAAAGGGCTTTGTTGCAATGACGGAGCAAGATACCAATGTCCAGTTAGGCGACTAGGTTTCTCAAAAGAGCAAGCCCAGACGGGAATAGTAACGGGGGGGTGTTTTTTTTTTATAAATAAGGTTTATCTATCGTGGGGCTGATGAAAGGGGAGATTTCAATTCCTCCGAGAAACGTTCCTTGATTGAGGGATTGACAGTCGACCCAAAGGATTGGGGAGGCCATGTGTCTCAAGAGATCGACGGCCACTCACTAGTGCTTGGTTCATTTCTCATGTCTTAGATGTACGTGACGGTTGCGGGTACGGCGGTTATCGGTCTTCTCTATGTTTATTTCTATTTATGTTGCTTTATTCCTTGGCCATCGATGCTGGTATTGCTAAGGTTTAGTGATATAGATGAGCCAGCCAAGCCGTGGTAAGCGGCACATAAAGCTGACGGCTGGCAGCGTGTCGAACTAGTGAGAACGTAATGGTAACAGCTGGCATTCTCCATCACGGAATAAACGCTGTACATCGATGCTGTTCCAAATTGTAGAGTTTTTATCTCAACAGATGAAGGTGAAATACTCTTTGCAGGATTACCCGCAGGGCGGGCCACTTAACCGGCGCAAGGCGATGGTTGGCTTAGAGAGGTGTAGATTCCTAGGCATACTCTGACCTAAGGTAGGGACTATTCTCAAAAACTGGTCTCGGCCCACATGGGCTGCAAGCCTGATTATTAGCCTCGGCCGATACAAAGTGAGGCCTTGGTTCACCTCGGCTAATCCTCAGCTCGGAGCCAGCGAGTATCATTGGTGTAGAGTATTGCTAAATCGATGTATGGCACGAAGTTATTCGTAGACAAAGTAGATTCATATATAATATCCAATTGCTTCGGTAAGCCTCCGGAGTAGTTCCAAAAACCGCGGGCGCTTAATGTTCGAGGGACAGTGGTTCTGCCGGCATTTGTGGGATTTGGTGTTGGGCCACAGTTTAGGTTAAAGTTAAAGAATTCTAACAAGACTGAGCCACAAGGACGTAGTGTAGCTTCTACATATCCAATCCATCGCCCAGATCTTGTTTTGCCATGCACCACCTCAAGATATTTGGCCGGTACATGCAAGACAACAGCGGCAAAACTCTTTCTTTGCCAACGTTGCCAGTTTGGCTTTGAGCAAACCAACAACAGGGTGATGTTGTTATTTGACCACTGGAACGCACTCCAGATCGCTATGCCTTATCCAAGGGGGCAATAGCAAAATCACGTGCTAGCCGAGTATACGTAGCTGAACATACATATCAAGGAGATTGGGAAGCATTATGCGATATTCGTACTACATGCCTCATTAGATATTCTTATGGACTTCATGCTAGTCAACTGCATGCCATTTGGACGTGTACCCGTTTACTAACAAGACTGGCTTAACTGGGAGAACCCTCTAACGTCTATAAGCCAGCCTACTCTAGCGGATCGACCGGATCTACTCAATGCTGAATAGCGATTGTTTGGCACGCGATGGTCGAAATCCCATCACAAAGCTATATCTTCAGCCCCGCCGTGCCACTAACCACACTACGCCTCTACACCATTTTAACCGCCCGGGGACGTAACATTGGGTTTCCTGGAGTGGAATTTAATTAGCTTAGCCGTGGTCTTCGCTATGCATCTCCTAGGCGAGGTCAGTCGGCTGGGTTATACCTATATTGAGACGAGCTTGATGTCCCGTCGAAATTTGGAGGCCAGGTGAGCCGAAGGTCCCTAGCGGCATCATTTAAATCCTTCCTTCCAACCACCACTTTCCAAAATGCCTATAAAGGCTCCCTTGGCCACAAAAAGAAAACTGTGAGGCCTCAGATTGATTGCTTAGCGATGGATAGATTACTTTTCTCCGGAAAGATTGGCTACACCAGCGTATATACCTGGTCCTAGGAACCTATCTGGATTCTAATGCTCACCTGATGAGCCCTGAGAGGCGTATAGTCCTTAGATACTGATAGATGGCCTGCCCACTAATGTGGCATAGTTGCATAGACAATGCAACAATGACCGACTTATAAAGAGCGTGAGCAGACCATTTCTATGACATGCCTGTTTTTTCTGCCCAGGACTTTCATCTGGGGAACAGTGTGTAGGGCTACAAAAGTGTTACTATTGAAGATAAAGAACCACTAGAAGATGTATCCCCTATCAAGGCTCGGCAGTTATTCGATGACTAGTTAAAAAGGCATCCAAAACATAATCATGGCAGCGCGCCCCGGACAGCATACTACGTCATGATTGACAATCATGCCTTACAATCTATCTTGGCAAGCCCAGAGTCATCGCCCGAAAGGAAACCTACAGAAAAGGTTGGCTATGTTATTATGATTAGCCGTTACTTTCCTGAGGAAGGCATGAAGGGTGGGCCTTATATTGGAGGATGGGTCCGTGTGCCGATTAATGGGGTAATGTTGTTCATATACTTCTGTGATCCAAATGTCTTTGAATTTGAGGAATTATGTCCATTTATTGGCTAGCCTGGTTTGATTCCTTATATGAGTGGCCTTCACAAATGGGTGGGGGATGTGAATGGGCAGGTTGTGTCTAAAGTTGACTCATCGGGGGACGAGAACGAGGACGAGGACGAGGGTGAAGATGAAAAGAATGGCGTGACTTTTCGCGACCCATACAAATACTTGAGGGAGTGTGGATATGTATAACGTATAACATCACAGACCGAAATAATGCGGTGGAATGAGCCATTTTATGGGCTTTGTGAAAGATGCCCATATCGGACATATCAATCTGCTGGTACTATATTTGACCGCTCTTTCGCTTTTAATGTCGAATTGGGCACTTGCTCGTAATGTGGTAGCAACGTATGCAATCATCGCTCAGACTCAGCTCAGAAAAGGAACTTACAGGCCTATGAATTGTATGAAAGCCACATGTTGTCGCATTTCGATAGTGTCCCTCAGTTTATGACCGGGGTCATTGCTACGAAGTATGGCATTTGATCACACCTTGGGCCTGCCGGGTAATCATGAAGCATATAGTTGACCACTCTAACTCCCTTGTTTTATGAAGAGTTTCTTTTATTTTTGATCTGCCTCATCTGTATGGTAGTTAAGCGGATACGCGTCTTAAATATCTAGGTTTTTTATTCTTCTCCCAGGGCTAGCACACAATACTCTCACGGAGGGGCCCGATGAAGCGTGGATTATGGAAGGAATAAATGATTTGCTAGTAGCGGTGGACGTGGATGGAATGGGCCACTATACGGCATACCCGTCCGATAAATCCATAATCGCCTTGCCATTACCCCTTCAAAATGGTATCATCCCTCCTCATACCATCGTCCATTCTGGGCAATGCAAATCCCAAAGTCAAATCACATCTGGTTACAGAGATGGTAGATGGTCAGGTAGCGCAATGTAATATGACTTGAGAGTCGCCTGCATTCTCATTATTCTAGGATACCATGTCAATCGGCAGTTATCATTGGTGCATTAGCTTGCATGATGTAGATCTTTAAGTGGACTCTCATGACTGAGCATTTGAAGGGGCTTGGCCTGAACCCGGACATAACATTGTCATTGCAACGCCTTCACCCACCATCCCGGGAGTCTAATGCTCTATGTTGACAAGGAAGCGGAACATGTAATAGAAACAATAGCCATGGGTTCAAATAACAGCCCCAGGAATGTGAAAGCACAACCAAGTGGTTCCCTAAGAGAACCGTCGCTGTTGATATTCTTCGGTAATGCGAATGATGTCGGGAAATGACCTTGTTCCTCCTCCGAATGTTTCCAAACACCAGATGCATAATAATTAGTAACTCCTCTTTTATAGTATGGGGCTATAAGCCTTCAGAGATGGTTAGCTATATGACTGCCAATGTCGGTAAATGACGGTATATGCAGCCGACATAATACACTTCGTCTTATCGATTATCTCGGGCAAAAACATGCGCCAGCAAGACTATTGATAAGGCCCGTCTATATAATGCTTCAGAACTATGTGTGTATTAAGTAATAATGAAGACGCGAGTATGTTGTCTGCAAATTTAAGTCTTACCGAATTCATAGCTCCTGCTATCCTCTGGTTTATGGCCTCTAGTGCCGGTCCAGCGACTAGTCTGCTCATAACGAAGGTCGCTCCCCGTACGATCTTCGATTCCAAGTTGTCACACTATCTGATCTGCGTCAAAAGTCCGAGAGTCTCAGATGCTAAAGAAAGGGTGAATATCATCTTTGGCCTACACCGAGCGGGCTTAGTGGTGTAATGACTTCAGAGTTATGTTTGTTTTGCCGGTTGTCCTAGGCTATTAAGAGCCAATCAAGTGATGCATCATAGTAGTGAATACGTAATTTTATATTTCCCCGCTCCGATGCTAGTTGAGACTTTAAATATCTGAAAGCCACGCATTACATCTTAAAATCTGCCAGATTCCTATATCTTCCCTAACAACGGCAGACAATACCCGACCGTCATCACCTGATTCATACAATGGATTCTTCTACCATGCATCATGGTCTCAACCGTGGTATACACCAGGGTGTCCTCCAGAGAGAAACGTAGTGGGGTTTTTTCATCCATACATGTGCCAACCATGGTGGGACAAAGGAATGGCAGGTTGGTTTCTTGGTAAAAACTGGGGAAATTGGCCCTGGGGATATTTTATCTACCGGGCTGTGTATGGCTCTAACGAAGACTGGAACCGGGCACTCAACAAGCTTAATCAGTATATCCAGTGCATGCTACAATACCACGATGATGATCCCGAAGCGGCTCAAATAGTATGGGAGGGGTACAGAAGCGTTATTGTCGAAGATAAAGAACAGTTAGAAGGGGCGTCTCCTGCTAAAATACGGTGACTCTTCCAGGACTGGATAGACAGGCATCCAAAATATAACCATTCTAGTATGCCACGGTCTACATTTTGCTTAATGATTGATAATCATGCTCTGCAATCTATTCTGGCAAGCCCAGAGCCATCGCTCGAAACCAAAAATTGGTTGACTGAAAAGGCTGGTTATGTGATTCTGATTGACCGTTCTTTTCCTGATGAAGGGTTGGAGTATGATCCCTATTACGGAGGATGGGTCCGGCTGAAGCTCGAGGGCGTATGGCTTTTCACTCGTTTTTGGAATCCAACTGACCTTTTGTTGGAGGAAGAACATCCACCTATTAATAACCCTCGCTTGATTCCATATACGGATGGCTTTGAAAAGTGGGTGGAAAGTGTGAGCGGGGAGGTTGTGTTGGATACTAAATCATCAGGAGGTGAAGGTGAAGCGAATACTATAGCTTGGCGCGATCCTTACGAATACCTGCGGGAGGGAGGATATGTATAACACTGCAGGCCAAGATAATGCTTTGGGCATTCTGTTAGACTTGTGAGAAATGTCTATAGTGGACTTGTCAGTATGCCCCACTAACGGATCTGTGTCAAAGATCTGAGAGCCCCAGATGCTAAAGAAAGGGTGCATATTAGGGTGGGCTTAAATGGGCAGCCCATACATTAGAATTTAGGGCTGCACTGGCCTCCGCGTTACCAATCCGGGCAACGATCTTCCGTGAACTTAAATTCGTTCCCGCCCTCTAATAATCAAAAATCGTCGCTTGTATTTGTACCGAGAAGTTGTTGTGGCAAACATTCGGATAACTGCATCCCACCTCGTTAATAGGATATACCAATCTTGAAGCTGTATTACTATTCCGAAAAGCTTCCTAATGTTTTGGTTCCAGCGATATTACGTCAAGTAAACATTTATCATCACGGAGTAAGGACAACAGCAATTCTACAAGCGGACAACGGTGGAACAGGTTACAGGAGGACTGAATGCTATGCCAGAGGTTTCGTTCTCGAAGGCCGAAACAGCATGTTGATATTAAACGCTGGGTTATTGGGCCTTACAAACCATTTCTGATACTGTGGCGAATGCCATTATTGCCTTCTATAAAGCTATAATGTTGGATGGTGTATATCTAATGACTGCGACTAAATATGTCTTTTGTACCCGCCACAAGACAATGGTTAAGCTTGTTTACGATTGAAAAAGCAAAGGAAGGGAGAACGCAAGATACATACAGAAGCAGATCCATACTCAATCACCCATTATGATGACACCTCCATCTAGTAAAGAAAAAGTACAGCTTGAGGGTTTCAAGACACTCCTCATCCAGCATGGTTATGCCCTCCCCAGCCTTCGAGAAGGCTCTGATGATACCACACTCATGTCAACATTTGATGTCTTTAAAGTGCTTGTGGAATGGAGTTTCAATGGAGCACGGTTCCTATTAGGCGTTTTTTGCGTGCCCAAAATTACAATTGTGATCTCGCATTCAACCAATTCCACTATGCGCAAACCTGGCGGAAGAAACATCACATTCGCGAATTCTACGAGAATGTTGATGGGAGCTACTATGAAGACTCACGACGAATGGTACGTATATCAGCACAGTATCATTATCTATTGCTATTAACATATCCGTGCCGAGTCACAGTATCCGCAATAGATAGGTAGACGAGACATTGACGGCAACGCGGTCTATGTCTTCCCTGTACGCCGCTTGACCAAAAGCAAGCCAGAGGCTTACTTGAAAAGGATTGGAAGTTGTCCAACTTCCAAACTGTATGACCTCCCTCCTGCCGATCTACACTTTCATGCCCTATACGAAAACCTGGTACAGTTCGTCTTCCCTTTGGTTTCCGCGCTACCCCGGCCTCATTCTCCGTGCCCGATCAGCGCTTCGACCCATATTGTTGATATCAACGGAGTGGGCACTCGCCAGTTTTGGGGTATTCGGAAGTATCTGCAAGAGGCGAGTACGGCCGCCACCACGCACTACCCCGAAACGCTAGGCTGGTATTTGTATAGTCAACCCTCTCTTCTGGCACGCTTGCTCACTCATAATTCTGACACTTTCGGTTCTTACAGGTGGTTGGTGCGCCTGCATTTTTCAAGTCGATCTGGGAAGTCATCAATCAGTGGTCCGATCCTGTAACGCGATCGAAAATCCACATTCTCTCTGCCGACGAAGCCCACACCGTTCTCCGCTCCTACATCGAGCCATCTAATTTACCAGTTGCATATGGCGGAAGTTTGGACTGGAGGTGGGAGGACCTTCCAAAACTTGACGCATCAGCGAGACGGTTAGTGAATAATATCTATGACACTACTGAGCAAAATCCGACAGTCCCTGAAGGGCCGGCTATTTTGAAAGGTGGTTGCTTCAAGTTACTAGGTAGTGTTGATGGAAAGAAAAGGCGCGATGCTCCGTGTCCTCGTTGAGTTGGCAACTGACTCTTGAAGCAACAATCCATTGTATATACTTTATGATAGTGATGGGGCTTATGTGGTTGGGCAACTTGGTTAGCATGGGATATTTTTGTAATGTCGCGGATAGATGTTCAATCTCCAAGTTTGCTGTGAGAGTGCTACCGATTTGTCTTGGTAATTTATATAGTTATGTTGCAGTAAAAACGTAGTTATTGAATCTACCTATCAAGGTGAATTCGAATACTACTGGATGATTATATTTCATCGTGGCCTCGGTATTTATCATGTCCAATTTGCTGATTATTAGAAATAAACAATCCGTCTAGATCAGCGTTCAGCTTCACTCTGGGGAAAACACAAAATGATTAACATGAAGATACTTCTTATACATTGCTGAGGATGTTGATAGCAGGGAGGCCTAACATCCATGGATAAAGAGCTGTCCTAAATCCGTCTTGGGCCAAGTGTCTATACGCCAAGGACTATGCTCTGACAGTGGTAGGAATCTCACGTATCGCTGGTTAAAGGGCTCACCTTTCATGAACCCAGAATTTGGAGCTACTCGGTCAAAACTATCCCGAGAAAGCATTCCTCATCGAGTCCTTCAAGCGTTGCTGTAGAATACGAAGTAACCCTGATTCTAAGTCTCAATTTTATCTGGTGTCCTCAAAATATGCAAACCAAGCCTATTGCTAATGCAATGATAAGCCAAAAAATAGTATCGTGAATACTTCTATCTGAACGTAATTTCAACAATTCTTCTCCCTTTTCTCCTTCATTCTGATGCTTCATGAAGGATATTTCCACTAGTGGTGCCGTAAAGACGGGCTCATATACTTAATCTTATTCACGATAAAAGGGGTTATTGCAGCTTTGATCCAATCAGAGTAATGGTTGACTCTCGCCCGAGTGGGCCTTGGGGATTGTCCTATAGTGTTGAAGCAGAGTGTAGTAACCTAACCTTATGCCTGATATTGATATTAGTGATGGGCCTCGCCCCACTGCCACGGTTCTCGTCTCACCATGACAAGGACAACGACAACACGATCCAATGATACGAATGACGTTCCTGCACGAGGTTCTTACATCACAAAGAACATGACTAGCATTGGTAACAAATGGTTCGAGCTGAAGGAATCTTATTTACTTCTCGGGGTGCTTTATCCCGTCCCGTTCTATTTCATTGGCCGTGAGTTGGAGGATGACGAAGGTAACTGGTTGGCACGCTCGTGCCGTTGCTCGTTCCTTTCAATCAGTGAACGTGAATATGACTCTCCATGTTGTTAAACCTTTTCCCCATACCTATTAGCGTCGCATTTGTTTAGTAGATCAGAACCAGTAGAAAGGCTTCCCCGCACAGAGCCTTGCCTGTCGTAGTGCTCGTTTATAGAGTGCAGTCCTTTGAACTGGTACCCTCTTCCTCAATCTAAAATTATCATTTCAGTCCTCAACAGGGATCTAGTAGCGATAATCTCCGGCAGCATGTTCTTCAAACAGCAACCCCCCAAGGAACGGGACACGCTTTGGCCCGAGTCCTTGCCGCAGGACATCAAGCTGTGGATAATAACCTTCTTCGAGCTACTTGACGGCTACACACCAGAAGCAGGCAGAAGGTGGTCTTGCCTATATGCACCAGACGGCGAATTCATAGCGTTCGGGCAGGTCTTCCAGGGGCCTACAGGTGTTTCACCTCCATACCCGAGCATGCCACTATGGGATTTACTGACTTTTACCCTCCATTTCAGCTATTGAGGGCCATATTCGTCGGTTTTGGGATATGTTTCCGGGGCTCTCCCATCACCCAAAGCGTGTGTATGCTAATGGTGATACTTCTGGTCCTTGCTTGGAGCTTGCCGTGGTGACATCGTACGCTATCACATTTTCAATGGACAACTTTGTGGCTGGTGAGTCGGTGGCCTTATTTGTCTTGGAACGTCAAGAAACTGGACTCGTTCTCCGACAGAATAAGCTCTTTCTTGTAAGATTACCCTTGAATAATTAAAAAGGAGGTCTATATTAACGAGAGCGGCAGGAGCCGAGTCTGTTGATGAAAGGGCTTGAAGCGTCGGACAGGCAACTCCCAACGGAGTGTGACAAGGCCACATCATCGCATGTCGAGGATGCATGCGAGATTCGGAATGAATATGTAACACCGCGGTAGCTTTACAAGAATGTGTATGCAATATCCAGGAAATGTATGCTCAACAGGTCTCTTCTTCTATAAGTCTCTATTTTTGTCATCTTACTCTATGCAAATGAAGTTGTACCGAGCCATCTTGTTTTACCGTATTTGCGTTCAATCATTTCGATTATCTATCACAGCATTTTTTTCGAAATCCAGAAAGGGTACAATGGGTTAGGTGTGTTTATAATGATGATTAGTATCAACCGGCTATTATGGCTTATCATGGGGCACTGTGTTAGTCTATTTTTCATAATACTGGCTGCAACATGCAATGAATTCTAGCATATCATCTGTACCCTACACGGAATTAATCTGGTTATCAGCCACATATACTACATTTCAGCGATTTGTATAGCAGAACTAGAGATGATTTCCTTTCAACGAGTATATTGCACAAACCATGTCGCCAAACTAAGATAAGCAAAGTACTCAATCAGATTGAGACTTTCCCCACTAGAGGAAATCTATTTTCCGGGCACCATTAGGCCGAGGGTACAAAGGTAAATCTACTCAATAATGGGGGCCACAAGATATGACTCATAAACAGAGCCAGAATAAATAAAATGCTTGCCCCGGTTAACAGTATCCTCGTGGAACTGGACGACGTCAGGTGTTGTGTGACGGAATGAATCATTGCCCTGAACCTTCACCCTTAGCCGCTCTCCTGAATGGAACAGGGTAGACGTGGGTAAAATCTCGATGTCAACGGGAACAATTTCGTTCGGCCGCAGGGGAAGTTTCCTATCATGTTTGTGGAAGGGGCGGTTCACCATGGTCCGCTCGAGGTCTAGGTCTCGATGACTGACACGCAGCCATCCCAGGCCTAGTTGTCACATGATAAACAGTATATAGTATCCCAACTTCAGGTAGTGAGAATGAGAGAAACAACTATTCGAAGATCATCACATCCTGGTACAGCCACGAAGTAAACCATCCCGTTATATTCTTCCCGTCACATTCTAGTAGTATGTTCTTAGGATACCAGGACCTTGATTCGTTTATTACACTGTTCTAATTGTTAATTCCACCTGTTGTGTTGCTTCATCGTTGTTGACAGGTTTCCTCTATAACTATTTTCCTTCTACCACCTATCATCTCATTTTCATTATCTCCCATCGATTTTATTACTTTCACCTCCTTTTCCATTACTTTCAGCGTTAATTACGGGTTTACCGTTATCAAAGCATCGTCTGTTAAGCTCATATCCAGCAGGAGCCAGCTCCGTTTAATTAAACTAACCTATTAAATCCTATTATTTTGTTTTTTATCTAATTTCCTATTTACAAGCGAATTTGATCAAGATACCCTTTATTATATTAATTACCTTGTCAATAAGCTGAGTATTGAAAAACCCCTTTCTTCCAATATATACACCTATCTACTGGATTGGCTTATCTATCGGACTATTCTATATAAGGACATCAAGGAGTTCCTACATTTCTTGGATAATCTCCTTACTTGTCTATTGATATACCAATATTAGGTTGATAAGTATCCGGTAAACGCATTGCCAGAACCAAAGAAATTATTAAGACGCGTATTAAAATTACAATTACAGGCCTTAAGTATTTCTACGACTAATGAACCGAGCAGTGATACAGCTGTACAGATACCCGTTGGAGCGAATTTATCTCAGGTAAATTAACCAGATCCTGTAATTACCCCTTATTAAAATAGATATTAGATAGATGATTAAACAGGTGATCAAAAGTTATCTCCTGGAAATACCGTTGACTCTACCTCACTATTACATCCACCTCCTACTATTCGACCAATAAAAAAGCGTTCCCAGCTAGAACAATTCCCCAATCCATGTTGTCTTACCTTTGATTAAGCATCTATTAAATTATTTCAACAATCTCAACAACCTTAAAAACATCTGGAAATATCAAGTTTTCCACCGTTAAATCTATTTATCCTTACAGCTGATTAACTGTCTGGAACTAATACAATGTCGACTGCTACTGGATAGATCACTAGTAATTCACGATCCGCTGACAAACCGTCGATATGTGATATCCTCGCTACAATACAAAGTACGCAACAACATTTCGGAGTATTCGAAGAGCGTTTAACCGCTTTAACTATTAATGTACAGACTCTTTCTGCTTAGAATGACTGAGATAATTATAAATAACTTAAATCTGGTCAGAGATTCCCTGATGACACTATAAATCCTTTCCCTGACTTTTAGTGTAATCTATTTAATAACTATCCTGGTCTTCACAATCCAGCTGATAACCATAACAACGGTAATGGCAATAGAAAAACGGAAGCAGGATATTGGAAAATAGATAAAGTAGACTATTTTTGGCCAAATATAAGAGAAGACGTTGCTATAAAGTAAATCGGTAATCAAGTCTATTATAAGGATATGAATACCTTCTTAGACCGTATACGCGATATAGCCGCGTATAAGGGTGAAGCCTTGGTAAAAGCAAATCTACCAGCTTACTTCCGTGGAGCCGCCTTATCTTAGTATAGTTTTGAACTGATTAATAGAGAACAATAATTGATACATGTATCTGCTATACTTAAAGATGGTATATTCCTTGAATTCACTAAATAATTTAAACCAAACCTGGTCGTCGCTTTGAATAAACTTAATAATATGATTTATATTTTCGCTGATATCCGAGCTCAATAACCTGTCCAAGTATTTACTTAAGAGGTTGTCCGCCTAGTATAAACCGCTGATATCGACAACCCGTTTAACTAAATTATGATGATTTGGAATTATCTTAATCTATACCTTCAACAACACGTTCCCCAATCAATAAAAGATGATTAACTTGGTCCTTTCCTTGACCAGCTAGAGCAAAAGTCCTATATATAGTAGAACTTAGCCAATATAAATACTATTTATCGTATCCAATAAGCAGCTGTGTTCCATGGCCTCTTACAAAACGGTAATGCCGATACTAATTCACGGCGAACTCCTTATCAAGCCCTTAACCCTAGGAACTCCCGTGGAGGTTTCCAATAATTTAGTTTAAATACTAACTGGCAAAATAATAGACCTTGGCAGAATTAAAATCAATAGTAAAACTGTTCTTAACTATAAAACTGTTAGCAATAACGTCCACAGAATCTGAACCAATTATCTTACTAATAATATCCCTATAATACTCCTACCTCCCCACCTAACAACATTAATAATAACGGAATATTGAATACCTATAGAGTTAATGCGTGGAGGAACAATCAGAGAAATAGCAACGCGGGATATTAGACTGGTCGATCGAATAATTGACAGCTATGAAATAAGAATATTTACTGTAATAACACTCAATGTTCTACTGGAGCTTATGCTGCCTTCACAAATAAAGCTCTATCTCGTGAAGACCAGGATCAACAATCTTATATATTGTTTAACCTTAGCCAAACCGTTGTCTACAATCAGTTAAACCAGTTACCAATATAGAAACTCTTTAACTCGTCTGGTAATCCCAACACTTTTTATACAGATTAACTATATGATGGTAATAATAACTACACTGCTTATACCACTTGTCCGCCTGATAACTATTTTAATAAACTCAATGAAGTGTATTACACTGATCAGTCTAATCAGTTTACTGATAATCTGCATATTTTCAGTACATTGATTAAACATATTACTCTAGTTAATAATATAGTCATGGATATACTAGAGTAGATCAAAGACTCAACAACCGTAGTAGTCACCTGTCTCAATTGTCATGAGGGTTTTATATTAAACAATAATCTTCACCGACACTTACCCTGCATAACTATTGTTAATAGGGACAAACCTACTACCTCTCTTAGAGACACTATAGTTATCGAACTGTCAAATACCAACGAACAATTTATTGTCGAATTAGATAGATCTGATAATATATTTTTATTTATCGGTCTTCGTTCCTGGAGAGCTATTATAGTGAATATTAGTTTAAACACCACAATGTCCTATTGTCAAGTTTGTCTCGACACCGGTTGCTTGTCTAGTGTGATTAATACGAGTTTTACAAAAGCTATAACAGAGGTTGATATATACACCATCGACCACCCTGTTAATATTAGTGGTATAGGATCATCACACTTACCAACCAAGTACGCTGTCTTTTATATCTACTTCCCGTTTACAATGGACGACAGCAACAGACACGGGTTTGCCAAGATTAGGGTTAAGGCCTACGTTATCAATACGATTAAACCAAACCTATTAATTGGTATAGATATAATAGACCGTGAGGGTATTGTTGCAGACCTAGACAGCAGTTGTACTATTATCTATTTGTGCAAGGATTTCGTGTTTGCGATTGATTGTAAACCGAAAATCGGTTATACTGCGTCTATTCCAGTCTATGTAACCTAATAAATTATTATACCTACAATGTCTTCCGCAATAATTCCGGTTAAAGTTAAACCGAACCTTCCTGATCGAGACCTTATATTCGAACCTATCAATGGTATAACCACACCGCGGTTAACCTACTATGCCCATCTGGTTGACGCGAGCTTTTCATATATTGAAGTCGCTAATGATACACCCGATCCCATTGTTATAGCTCAACATGCCCGTCTTAGAGTAATTTCTAACTTGGATTACGTTACTATCTATCAGATCAATGAAAACGCTGCTGAATTAGCTTATCTATTTATTAAATCATTGATCGAAGAGCCTACGGATAATCTAATTATTAATAACGAGACTAAAAATAAGATTAAGTGTTCTATAGAGAATAGTTTAATTGATAATCGAGATATTAATAAGGATAAGACTATAATTACACTGTTGGGTATTACTATATATGGTAAGGACCCGGACATTGTTTAATAGATCTGTGAAATTACCGAGCAGTTCAATATATAGGCTAATAATGATAGTTTAAATGTTGGTGTTGCTAATATTCTAGAGAATTAATAGCTACAGGTACTAATAAAGTCTAGTTAGGAAGACTATATTCCTAAACTACATGTTTACTGATTGAGTTTGAAGGATTGTAAAGTAATTAATAATATATTTAATCCACTCCACGATCAAGATAAAATGACCTATACCATCAACTGTACCCCCGCTGGCTATCCTGTCTTCGTTGTGTATAAGAATATATAGACTCCAAATGGTTTTATATCTAAGGATCGAGTTATTATTAACCTTCGAGGAGCAAACAAGGAATTGATACCCGATGTATATCCAGTACCCCCTATTGACAATATAATTACTTTGATTAAAGACTGTTTCTTTATAACTGTTCTCGATGCCTGTCAGATGTTCTACCAGTAGCCAATAAGACGTGACCATCGCGATTATCTAGTAATTATTAGTTATCGAGGGCAGGAAATCTTCAATATCACTATTATAGGTTTTATTAATAGTATCCCGTTTATTTAATATTAAATAGAATTACGACTTAAACACCTGTTTAGGTTTTACCGAGTATATGTCGACGATATTCTTGTCGCTTCGCGGATATTTAAGGACCATTACTACCATCTAAGACTGGTTTTTAAAGAGCTTCTTAAGCTACGTCTTAAGCTAGTATTAAAAAAAGTATTTATCGGTTTCTTATCAATTCGGTTGCTTAGTTAATAGATTGATACTCTAGAATTATATACACCGCAAGAAAAACTGAGGGCCATTCAGTTATTAAAATTCCCAGTAATCTTAAAGGACCTTGAGTACTATATTAGTTTAACCAGCTGATTTCGTAACTATATTAATCAATTTGCTGGAAAGATTAAACCATTATAAACCCGCAAGACTGCTTTGTTAAAAGGTACTTTAAAGAACTTACCACTTGAACAAGACAAATACATTATAATTATTATCTACAATGATCCTACTGATCAGGAACAATAAGCTTTTGATATATTATAAACTAAGTTTCGCACTAAAAAATTCCTTATACACTACAATCGCCATTATCAATTATATATTGACCTCGATACTTCACGGAAAGGCCATGGTATTATAGTCTACCACCTCGCTGCTATCTACATCCACTTGGATATAAAGATACCTCTAGTCTATACTACTGTACAACCAGTCCTTTTCCTAAATCAAACTTTTACAACTGCTAAGCGCCGATATTGGCCCACTAAATTAAAGATTTCGTACCTTGTATAGATACTTTGCAAAATCCGATATCTTGTCGAAGACACTATTAACCCAGTTATTATTTATACTGACTATTAGTTAACTGTTAATATTGCTGTACAACTATCGTTGAATACAGTTACAACTGATAAACTTAATCTATAGTTAATCCGTGCGTCTTACTATATTCAGTAGTTCTGTTTAGTTGTTATCCATTGTCCTGGTAAAACTAATATCATGGCAGACACCTTATCTCACCTCCCTACGGATGGTAATGCCCCCACTGATTATAATATTAATCTTGACAGTATCTTTAAGGCATTCACCTGTCAAGCAGTTTATTTAGGTATAATAGCCTATACAGGTTCGACAGTGTTACTTGCCGACAACTTTAAAGACCGACTCCGAGAAAGCTATACTAAGGATCCTCAAGTATAACATATTATTATTATCCTACAGTCTGACCAACAAGCGAACCTACCTTATAAACTCGATAACAAGGGTATTCTCTTCATGAAACGACAATATGTCTTACCCAATGCCGATTATATCCATGAAGATCTATGGATCTATCTACCCTGACTAATAATATTGGAATTTTTTAAGTTAATTTATAACAATAGAAACTATTAAGGGATAGATAAATACCTTAACACTTTAGACAGCATAGCTATCTATCAAAGTTGTCGACTTTTTAAAGAATATATCGCGCGTTGCCCTTCCTATTTACTTAATAAACCTTACCGATACCTACTGTACGGTTAACTGTAATCTATTGTGGTACCACCGGAACCCTTTTATACTATTATTTTTAACTTTATTATTGCCTTATTGACCGAGCAAGATTTCAATTAAGTTCTTGTCATTATTAATAAATTTACAAAATGTATTGGGCTTTTACCTGGCCAGTCGACTTGGAAATCAGATAGATAAAGAAAAGAGTTGCTTATCTACTTCCAAGGATACAATTGGGGATTACTAAGAGCCTTTATCTCTAATAGAGACCCGCGCTTTACAAGTAGTGTATGGAAAGGTCTATTTTCAAAGTTTAGTATTTTTTGGTACTACTCGACATCCTATCACCCTTAAACTGACGGCCAAACCGAATATACTATCTAAACAGTTAAAATTATAGTACGCTATACCATTATTTAAGGTTTATTATAGTTACTGTAATTACCGGTCATTGTATCTACACTTAATACCTTACCCAGTACTTCTACTAAATAGATACCTGTACAATTGCTTTTCGGTATAGACTTTAGATAACCATAGAATATATTAAAAGGACTTGTCTATCGCGATCATACTGGTCCACGGCTGAATATGGAAGAAGCCTTAAAGTATATAGTTATGCGGATAAAGTATTATTATGACTAACAGCATCAACCTATATCGTTCAAACCCGGTGACAAAGTATTTGTTAGACTATATAAGGGCTATATAATTCCATCAGCCAAGATAAAGACTTTTAGTCCAAAGTTTTTACAGCAGTACTCAGGTCTATATACAGTTCTTGAAAAGATTGGTTGACACGTATACAGAATCAATTTACCGTCTGTATAGAATATCTATAATATCCTTTCTATTACTTAGCTCAAATTATACTCCTGTTATAATAGCTAGACTAAAGAAGACTATATCAATAGTTATAAAACTGACTGCTCTACTATTTCTAACCCCAAGGATTAGTATAATTAAATCTAAGACTGCTTTACCGTCTCCGGTCCAATATACAATAACCAATTTAAAATTAATTGTATTCTGGATAAGCGTACTACACGAAAAGGTCACGGTCCATTCTTTACTCAGTATTTGGTATGTTACACCGGACATGGCCCAGACCACGATGAGTGAGTAAAAAAGACGGATATAAACGCACCTGAATTGATCGAGGATTACGAACGTCAGGAGTAGTGACGGCTTCTATTTTATATTTTTTCTATTCAATATCAACGAGAACGTTGATTTCTTTGTTCCGCGGCTACTGTCACATGATAAACAGTATATAGTATCCCAACTTCAGGTAGTGAGAATAAGAGAAACAACTATTCGAAGATCATCACATCCTGGTACAGCCACGAAGTAAACCATCCCGTCACATTCTTCCCGTCACACTAGTGGTCCATCATCGATCATAGAAAATGCGACATAGGGAGTGACCTTGTTCTCGCAGTCAATCTTGTCTAATTGCACGAAGAGGTCCATGTCGTCTGCTCCGTCGCTGGACACCCAAAGGCGTAGATTCATCGAACCGGTGAGTTCGGTGTCCTTGTCAAAGTCCAGGTAAAAATGGACACAGTCATCCTGGACTTCCGAGTTGTAGCTTGCAATAGTGATGGATGTTGGGGGCGTGTCGACTAGGGCTCTGGCTTTTGTATCGATGTACTTCTTCACACACTTCGTCCGCGCCAGGGGCCATTCTTTCTCGTCGCGGAATTCACCCACATATGCCCGATCACGAATCTCTAGCCGGACCTTGGGGTAACCATCGATCTCGCTAGGTTCTCCTTTCAGATATTTCTGGAAGAAAGCTTCCTGCCGGCGGACGCTTTCCTCCTCGAAGAAGTACCGCCACTTCTTTCTTCCGTGCACCTCCAACCACTTTTCCTTTGAACTAATGCCGGTGAATCCGTTCAAAGTTCCTCGAGTGTGCATTCCATGGTCGCCCCAGTCAGCAACAACGTAGGTGGGGGTTGTTATTTTGGCCAGATTAGCGAAAGCGCACTTAGACCGATGATAATCATCCAGAAGTGGATGAGCCTTGTTGTTTGCAATGAGATCTTCCACCAGGTTGACACCGCACCGACACGACCATTGTGTAAAGTACAGGAATTTAGTTTCAGGAATCCCTCCATGGTGAGTGTAGTCGCGGTAGAAGTCTGTAAAGCCTTCCCAGGGCACAAAACCGGCTAGGTGCGGCGGATTGGTGGCGGCAATCCCCCACTGCACAATTGACAGATAAGAGACGCCAATCATTCCTACTTTGCCATTTGACCAGGGTAATGTCCCAGCCCACTCAATACAGTCATGGCCATCGCGGCTCTCCTGGGCACTGAAAATCTCTAGATCTCCCTCGGAGCCCCAGGACCCGCGGCTGTCGCCGTTGATAACTGCATACCCCTTCCGAGTCCACACGACCGGGTCAATACTCTCCCAGACTGCGTACTTGGATACCCAACCCTTTGGTACATCGGCACCAGGGAAGATATCGAAGGTCTTAGGCCCATGTTTGCCGTAAGGGCTAAATGTGAAAATAATAGGCTGTTTGCCGGTAGCCCCGGTGGGGCGGAAGACATCAACGTAGACCTTAACGCCATCCCGCATGGTCACCGGAACGTCCCAGGTTATGTCCATGCCATCAGCTGCTTCTTGCCTGTTCGGCATCAAGGCAGGGCGGTGGCCTTCCTGAGGGTCCAGGCCTTGCTTCCAGTAGAAGGGTCTGACGTCGCAAGGGTTCTTGCCGGAAACTTCCATAGTGCCAGAGCTTTGAAGACGATTGATGATATAATAGAGAAAGGTTGACAAAAAAACGCAATTGTTGTTGTTCATTCAAGAGTTCTATAGGTGTGAAATATCAGGCTCAGGGCAGAATTTATAGATGTCAATACACACACTCTTGAAGAAGAGTTGTTTAGAAAATCCGAAACTCAGTCTCGACCATCGGATAGCATGCTAACACACAGCAGTATTGCAGATCACTCCACGCGTATGGAACCGGAGTAGGCTACTCCTGCACGAAGAAATCATGAATAAGTTGTACCCTTGACGTTTTCGCTCTTCTTTACCCCGAACAGTTCGGGCGACCAACGGAGTAGCATACTCCGTCAGCTATGTATGTACATAGTGCATGGAGAGAAGTTAGATAGAAACTAGATACTCTTCTTCCCGTTTGCCCCGGGGTTGGCAAGAAGTGCCACCCCCGCGCTTTCCAAGCTCAGCCTGGGGCAACATTACAGACCTAGGGTTTACATAAAAAGAGGTCCAATTCTTTAAAAAAATCCCCCTCTTGCATATCATACCCTATTTTCACTTTATATTGTTCTATCCCTTCAACCATGGCTTCTGCCAGCGTTGTCTCTATTTCACCCAACATTATCGGGGAGTTCTCCATGCCCCATATCTCTCCCGAAGCTATTGCAACACTGAACCAGCTACTTCAGGAGAACCATGACCGCTATCATCCCTTTTTCAACGACAAAGGATTCCATAATCACATCGTGCACTACTTGCTCTCGGCAGTATCACTGGGGGCCACCTCGGAGAATCTTTCGCGTGCCTTTACGCAAGAAAGGGCGATTCAACGGCCACAGCTCCCGCTCAATGAAGACAATCTCACACGCCTTGCAGATACAAACTTCTTCCAGAGTTGTCTAGGTCGCGAGGAGTTCTACCGGGACTTCCTCATTTTCTTCCAGCATCAAATCTCGATATATGGTTACGGCCCAGTGGTCAACAGATATGTATTTTCACGAACAGATCTGGCGGAGCAAATGTTTACTCGCCTATGGGCTAGTAAGTTGCCTCATAAGCTGATCCAAAAGAAGGTGAGGGGCCGTATAGATACTAAATGATTTCACAGGTTTCTTACACCCGTTGATTCACTTGGGGTATGGTATTGAGTTCGACCAGCCGGCAATTGTTGCCGAGGCATTGGCCCAAATCGCAGTTCATCAGAATGAGGTCGCCACCGCCATGCTAGGCGCGGAGAAAGCTTCAGCTACCTCAAGAGGTCAAAAAGATACCTCGATGCTTCATCTGCTTCAGCAAGTGCGCGAAGATGATCGAATTCGAAACGCAGCCTGTTGGGGGGACGGCAGCTGGATTGAGGACCTGCCGCTGACAGCCGCTCCGGAGGAGCTCTGGGAACTAGCGGGTCAATGGCGCGTTGATGCATCGCACCTCGTGGAAAGAACGGCGGAGATGATCAATACCAACGGCTTCTTCTGCGGCGCCGCACAAGCGCCGCCAAAGGAGTATAAGTTAGACTTTTTCTTCATCCACAATCTGAATTGCTCCATCTTCTTCCCCGCCTTCTGGCGACAGGACTGGCTGTCCTTGGATAATAAGGTACGCTTGTTGGAGTGGAAAGGTCGCTTTGACATCATCTCCTATGCTGCCCGGGGGTCGCCATTGTTGGATGCGGCGGAGATCCTCGACTACCATCCCAAGCGGCCAGGTACGGGTTGGGAGGAACTTTTTCAAAGGGTGAACGTGTTTGATGATGACTCACACGTCACCAAATTCCTCCGCGGACTTGCTCACGGTAGTCTGTACTGTCAGAGCTACGATCATCCAGACTGCTTCCCTATGACGACAGAGATGTGGCTACAGGTTGGACATATGGCGATGGATTCAACTGAAAAGGAGCCGATTCCAAAGAACCGATGGGTACGAGGGGCGGGGTTCGCTTCCCAGTGGGCTCAATTCCACAGTCGATAGGTTATTCATTCTTAGGAATTGGCATTGTCTTTAGTTTGGTTGTCTGCACACCATAGCATCACGTAACAGAAATTCAATGCATCTTTCCGCGCCTTAGATGGTAATATCTCCTCTCTTTATCCATCAGTGAATCCACGTCGACGCTCGTCTTCCACAGTCATGATCTGGTGAGATGTACAAAGTAGTGTATGAGGTGCTATTTATCGCAGCTGCTCTGTACACACTCTAGTATACCGTAACTCGGAATGATTGATTGTTCAACGCGCTTTTTGTCACTCGGGTTTGCAACACCTATAGCTGCGCCTGACATCGCTGGTGGATGCGGGATTTACCTTCACACATGCAGCTTTCCGCTGAAGATTTTTATTGTTGTAATAAATAATGGTAAATAGCGATCATTAGAGGTGAGTAGCTAGAAAATCAGAGAGCTAATATCAGGCTCGTTGATGAGCGGGAGTACGTAAATAAGAAAAGATCTCGCTGATGAATCTGGATTTAAGTGGATTCTCCACAGACCAATCATGTACCCGGTACACGTTACTCCGCAAGCCTCAGGCCGATCTGTCGATGACGTCAGCAACAACACCATTGATCGACATAAAAGTTGAAACATCTGAAGGCACCAGCTGGTATGTTGGTCAAGTAACGATTGAGAGCTCTCTTTGATCATCGAAAGATATACCCCGCGAGTATATCTCCTACTACAGTTAACAGTCATGCAGAACAAGGCGTTCGCAATCATTGCAGGGGTTGGAGCTGGCACGGTCTTGACATCCCTTCTCTTCTTCAAGATTCCTTTAACTTAACCACGTATTAGGGGGCCTCTGTTGCTCGGAGATTCGCCAAAGCCTATCCAATTGTTCTCCTGGCACGCAATCCAGCCAACTACCAAGGCGTCGCCGACGAAATCAACTCCGGCGGCGGGCGTGCCATCGGAATTAGCACCGATCTGTCAGATTCCCAGAGTGTGAAAAATGCATTCGATAACATTCGGTCTCAGTTTGGGGCCATGTCGCTAGCTGCTGCGGTCTTCAATTTGGGCGGTGGTTTTGTCAAACGTCCTTTCCTCGAACTGAGTGAGGACGAGTTTGAAACCGGGTTCGCTGTACAGGGGTATGTGTGTACGCGTAACGAGTCAAGGGACATTTAATAATCTAACGCGATATCCCAGAAAAGGAGCATTCAATTTCGCCCAGGCGACGCTACCGATGTTCCTAAAGGCTACCGATCTCCAGCACCCGCCGACCCTCATCTTCACCGGAGCAACTGCGAGTCTAAAGGGTGGCGCATCCCTGGCGACATTCGCAGCGGGTAAGTTTGCCCTGCGAGCCTTATCCCAATCGCTGGCTAGGGAGTTTGGTCCGCAAGGAATTCATGTATCGCATGTCATCATCGACGGAATTATCAACACCCCTCGCACCAAGGAGTTTGACTTCGCCAAGCCAGATGCAAAACTCAATCCAGACGCGGTAAATCAACCTCCACTCGAACGATTAAGAGCTTACACTGATCATATCTACTTTACAGATTGCCGACACGTATTGGTACCTTCATCAGCAGCCAAGAACTGGGTTCACACATGAGCTTGACCTGCGCCCATACGTGGAGGCTTGGTGATTGCGACGCTCAATGCCTCCACCACTACATAGATAGCCGAGTATGAAGCTATACAGTAGTATTGGAAATGTTTCAGTTGGAAATATGACGTTTTTCATTGTGAGGACAGCTGAGGAATCGCATTTATATGGACTTATCACGATGTAACCCACGGAGTAAGGTCATCCGCTATCCACTTGAGTTTGTATTTCTAAGCACCAAGGTTGGTAACGTAAACTTAAATCCATGGATCTAAATCCGTTAATCCGACTGAGATACACTTAGTATAATAGGATGGGGAACAGTCACAGGCCACTCACGTTATTTTCATGGCCTAATACCTCGATTGCTAGCACAAGCACTGCCTTCTATTAAACCACGGCATACAATAGGAGACTGATCGACCCACTATGCAACCCATTGTTCTCTATAGTCACCATGCAGGCCCCAACCCCAAAAAGGTCCGCATGATCTTAGAAGAGCTGTCACTGCCCTATGAATGTCATTTCCTCGAATTTCCAGAGATGAAGATGGCGGAATTCCTCAAAATCAACCCAAACGGCCGCGTTCCCGCCATCACGGACCCCAATAACGGTGGACTCACTCTGTGGGAATCTGGCGCCATTATTGAATATCTGATCGAAACCTATGATATCTCACGCAGTATTAGCTTCCCTTCATTCACTACCGAGTGGTTTCAGGCTAAGCAGTGGTTACATTTCCAAATGTCCGGTCAGGGGCCGTACTTTGGCCAGGCAGTCTGGTTCAAGGTTCACCACCCGGAGTACATCCAAAGTTGCTACAGTCGATATGTCAATGAGATCAGGCGGGTGGCGGGAGTTCTCGACAGGGTGCTGCAAGATAAGGACTACTTGGTGGGAGGCAAATGCAGCTATGCAGACATCTCCTTCGTCATCTGGTTTCAATTTGTTCCCTGGGTTGCCGGGGAGTACATTAATCTAAAAACCGACTATCCTCATCTGACCTACTGGTTGAATCGGGTGGAAGATCGCCCGGCTGTGAAGAAAATTCTAGACATTGACACAAAGCTTCCTGAAAAGCGGGCATCATAATCTCCGATAGGTACATCGATCAATTGCGTTGTATTATACAATAGAAGTTCGAGGCACGCTGGTCGGATTTGGTTCAAAGCCAAACCTGTTTGCTACTACTCCATGCGTGCTTGTTTTAATCAAATGTCGCATTTTTCCTGCTCCCGAAAATTGAGCTCTTGTCAGTGAGACCTATTAGACAGTGCACATAATAGAGAAGCCAAGATCCTTCCCCTTATCAGGCAGCTGACTGGATGCGGGCATCATAACGCAGAAGATCTAACTTATCCTCCTACCTATTACTAAGGATCAACGCCTTTCATAACAAATTCAAATGTAGCCGAGGAAATATTTCAATATTCCTGGTCAGCCATGTAAAAAGGAAATACTAGATCACAGCATGGTTTAATCTCCAGTTGCCAGAATCGATGTCTAAATAAGCGTTATCCATGTTTAGACCCTTTTCGGTCTCACCGGGTCAATCACCGGACATCGGCGTCGGGCTTGCCGTAAGTTCTATACCATCGGCTGTAGTATTTAAGGACCGCTATTCCTTGCTTTAATATTCATGCAGTGAGAAGCTCTAACCTCTCGACCTCCTCTTCTTTTCTTGAACGCCCTCCGATGGCACCATATCCAAGATCCCCCTCGAGACAAGAGCCCAGGCACCGCCACAAAACCGAATACATTATCTCCAGTCGATTCCCAACACCTACTCTCAGACTCTCTAATCATACTACGAATCCCAAAAGACACAAGTCACGCCAAACACTACAAGAGATCTGGGGTGAGCTGGATGAGCGACTCTCCCGACTAGAAGTTCTAGTCCTGTGCTTATTGCACCCGTAAGTTTACCATGCTTTCCAGTATCAAGTTCTTATTTATGTTTTAACAAAAACAGTAGTCTAGCAGTAGCTGTCAAACTGTTGAAAGATTCCAGCCTTCAGCCTTCCAAAAGACAATATATGGAAAGCTGGCTTGAACAGACTACGCCTGACCGTCTGTCGCGTGGATCCTGTCGAAATATTTGCAACGCTGGATCAGGTCGAAAGAGAACCCTGGAAATGACTCACTAAGTATGTACTACGGTGAAGGCTGGTCAAATGTCGATCATTTCATCAAAGAATGTATATGATGATTAGTACAATTTCACGGAGTAATGTGTGCCGTGTAGACAATTGGCTGGATAGTAGCTTAGTCAACAGAATTTCACTCACATTTTCACGTCGAGTCCAAAGCCCCTAGCAATGTTGGGGATATTCATCTTCATCTGAATCCCTCCCAGGTGACTCGCCACATTAGTATGGGCTCTACCTTTGACAGTAAGGTCATGATTGAACTGGGACTTAAACTATTGCTATCGTGATATGTATTGTGATGGTGAGGATTCATTCTTCTCGGTCTTTCATCACGATGTGATTTCAGCTAGGACTGCTGACTACTATTTGATGGGTATACTCTTGTGTACTTACGTCGAATAAATCTTTATATTAAATTTCATGATGACCATTCGATGTGATCTCGTGATGTTCCTCATGGGGGAGCGACAATATATATTTCGCAATGGTAAAACTAGTTGTAGTCATTAGTCGAATCCCACTCCGAATTCTTCATCCTTCGATTACAGTCAGTCCTTGTGGATCTTTCTATTTCTTTGTAATGTGACGATAAATGAGGTAAAACATAGCTTACATGTTGTATCTGACCAAGATCGCAGATGGATGGTTAGTCATAGGGTTATCGTTGTACCTTAACCGTAATGAAATAAATCACGACGCCACCACTGATCATCAGCCGCCGCAAGCGTCACCACGAGGGGTCCACTTATTTCCCCCCCATTTCCCTAACTACCCGTACGTATTTCATGCCCTCTCTCTGACTACTGGCGCTTAGTACTTGTTCGGTGAATGAAAGCCACCTATGAACATGGATGATGGGGTTTATGTCACGCAGGTTAGCTTGGGTCGAAACTCCCATATTCCGGCGGTACGTACTGTTTCCTAGGACGGAGCGCACCCACTGACGTGTTACACAGTGCGTTGAATGTCGAGCTCGAAAAGCAAAGGTAAACCATTTCTGAGCACACTACTTACTTCAGTCCATTCGGTGTCCCGTTTCTGACGTATTTCAGTGCTCCAAGACTCGACCGTCATGTGCACACTGTAAAACGCTTAACAAGCCCTGCGTGTATCCGGAAAAGGTGGTGAGATCGCCTTTGACGCGACAGTATGTTCTCACGTGATTGATATATACATATATACAACTATTTCGTACTGACTGACCACCAAGGCACCTCACCGCAGTCGAAAACAGATTACAGGTGCTTGAAACGGCACTAGGGAAGCTGTTTCCAGGCGGTGCCACAGAGTCGATCATTCGCTCCCTGCTGAATGACTCACCGGATGTTATTGCTCCTTCTCCGCCGAGTAGCACTCAAACAACCTCGGGTTCCGAATTACCTGTCGGTGGAACGGATCAAAATAAAGTATTTCAGGCACCCCAGCATGAAGGTCTGTGCTTTCCGACCTTCAATGGTGACAGCCCTGACGGGATGAGCAGATATGCTAAGCGACGGTTTGATAAATGATTTGACCGATATTGAGATGACACTATCTCAAGGCTCTTTTGATGCCTATACCTTTGATCCACAGCTGAATGATATCCAGCCTCCAATGGCAGACATAGATGAAAGCAGACTGATTCGAGCATATTTTGACCATTTTCATACCATTTTTCCGTTCATCCATCAAGGAACATTCATCAAGCAACATGACACTAGAAGCTTTAATTCTGGAGATGGCGAATGGGAGATTCTCTATGAGATGGTCTTGGCGATGGGATCATGGTGTCTCCAAACCGATGAGGACTTGAGTAAGGGGCACTCTTTTGCGCAGCGAGCAAAGAAGAAGTTAGATCAGTCATCCATTCTTGGTCAAGCCTCCATTACCTTGATTCAAGCACTACTTCTCATGAGTGACTTTTACGGAAAATATGGCCAACCAAGAGATAGCTGGGCCTTCCTTGGCCTGGCAACTAGAATGGCGATCAGTCTGGGGCTTCACCGGGAGTCAACATATTCCCGTAGTGGTATCTCCCCCTTAACTAGGGAGGTTTGGCGAAGAGTTTGGTGGAGCGTTTATTGCTTTGATAGTTGCGCATCAAAGATCCATGGTCTACCCCTCCTGCTGCCGGAGGACAAACTGATTACCGTGAAACTAGTGTCGAATATAGCCGACGAGGTACTCATTCTATGGAATCAAAGTACCCTTGTTACTGCTGCTAATCCTCTATTAAGGACCTAACAGAGCTAAACCAGATCCATCCGAACGAACGGGATGATTGGACCATATATACCGGATTGATTTTACAGTCTAGCTATCACCGGATGGCAAACGATATTTACCATCGCATACTGTCTACTGATCAAATCACTGTGCTTGATATGAAAACATACGAGCAAATGATCACTGATTGGCATCGCAACCTCACACTTTGCACACAACATATCACAGCGGATCAATTGCCTGCCTGGGTAAGGTATGCACGTGATCGGCAAATGCTCTGTGATCGAAGCCTCCGACTTCTTATTCATCGTCCAGCGCTTCTGGACTGGTTGAGAAGGAAACGGATCTCTCATGGCCAGGCTGTCCTCGGAGAGCAACTAAGTGAGCGGCAATGCCGTACTAGTGGGCTTAACCTGGCCCGTGGCACTATCAAGCTCACATCACACCTGATTCAAGACCAGCAATATTCTGATGTCACGCTTTCTTTTACACTGTTTGTTGCCAGTCTCCTTCATTGTCCCGACCATTTGTTGATTTTGGCTAACATAATCTCGTTCACTCAGCTATGCTCTTTTCCACGCCGTCCTCGTTCCTGTTATCCATTTGAAGGCCGATCCATCCGTTCCAGAGTCTATCACATGGCTGCAAGACATTGAAGAGGCCAAACAGGCATTATCTGGCCTCTCAATTCGGAAAGACGCATTGGCAACTCACTTTCTTGTCATCCTCGACCAGATCACTACGTCTTCTCTTACGGTCAACGACACGAACATGAACTGTGTGTCGGAGTCATTACAGCCGAATGACCTGCAGCCTGCACCGACAGACATATTTGGTAATGGCGAACTGAGATTATTAGAACCTAACATCGCAGGCCCGACTTCCCCCCTGGCCTTTTCGGACTGGTTACATGGCTGACCATAGGCTATATGCTTATCATTCATAACGTCCATGTTAGATATACCGTTCTCAAGGACTTCTATAGTTTTACTATGATTATCAGGCTCGCCATATTACTTCGCCTCAAGACTTATAACACTTAGCTTTCTTTGCGCATTCAATATAATTTTGAATGAATAGTTTCAGTTTGATGCTTATTGAGGTCACCCAGGGGAACAAGAATGATGTTTGAAATTGTCTAGCCACATCTAATATTAATCCCATCTGAGATCCCCCCTAGACGTTCGACCCCACATTCTGGTATGATTCGCTCAACTCCTCCATGGTGTGGGATTGCATGAACTGCTTGAAAGTGACCGGCCGCACTGTTGGGTATTTGGAATTATCCAATTCTGGTTTCAGATAGGTCTGCCCGTTGATGCAGTAGTACTGGTAGAATCTTTGAAAAGGAATTACATCATCAGCATTAACACTTTCGTCAACATCGATGGGTAGAAACGTACAGGGCAAGGTATGCGAAGATATTCGAAGGATCCTTATTATAGAGTGAGTGCATCTTTTGATATAACTCTTCCTTCGACCCGAGTCGCAGCAGCCGGGGTCTCTTGCCGTAGACATCCGCAAATTCGTCGGCGATCTGGTGAATGTTCTTCCTATCTCCCAAGACTGTGATATATTAGCGCACTTGAGTCACAAATTCGTGTAGTAGAGTATATATATATTGAGCAGAACTCACAGTGTTGCAAGCCGACGGCATTCTCGTCCGTCGCAACAGCCGCCACGAATGCCGCTGCGGTGCCGTAAGTCGTTGACTCCCAAACCTCATCGCCCTCTCCCCAGTAGGAGAAGGTCAGTTGCGCGGGATCAAAGACGCCGAAGTAGCCGCTCCAGAAGGTCTCCATAAACGCTCCAATCAGCACATGGACCCCGTGAACAGTAGCCTTGGTGTCCAGATGGGCTTTGACAAGCTTCATCGGATCCTTGGCCGGATGCTGGCCAAGCTCCAGTTTCGTGAAGTCTAGGCAGTAGTCACTGGCCAGATAGCGAGCGACCCCTTCGAGCTCGCACACATCCACCAGCACTTTCTGCCCCTCAGTCATGAACTGGTTGTCGCCCAGGTAGCAGCAAACGACCACGTTGCACCCACTAACAAACTGCCGAGCGTCGACCACGCTCATGGAGTCACCCTGAATCGTAGTGATGCGGTCGGACGCGCGAAGATGGTCCGGTAACTTGGAGGCATTGCGACAAAAGCCGCGAATGTGGACATCGGGGTGGTTTTGTAGCAGGTTTTTCACCACCAGGCGGGCAAACTTGCCCGTGATGCCGGCGATGCCAACGGTGAAAGTCATATTGTTTTAGAAGAGATATCTGAATACGCGTGTATTGAATGGACAATTGAGTTTTGTGACCTCAGAAGACAGATGATTTAATTCTGGCCATCGTACGTTTTAGGATGACAAGGTCCATCACTTTAAATACGTGTGTCAGTTGTCGAGGTCACTTTGGGGCATTGAATCATTAGAAGGAACTCCCCGCCAGGATGATGCTGTCAATCTGCTCCTAGGCCAATAAGATTCACGGTTGACTGTTGTCCGGACGGGGTCCCATCGGGCCGCGATTACTTAGCATTTCTGCTGCGGTTTGCCTCCTTTGAAATCCGTGGCCGGGGTAGTCCTTCTTTTGGCTCGGCTCGGTCTAGCTGCTTACTTCTTACTCAAGTTAAGACAAGTAGAAGTCTGGTGCCATCCTGCTAACTAGTGGAGACGGAGTACACTCTGCCGAAAATTTATTTGGTGGAACATCATCATATTGATTCTTTCTTAACCTGAGATAGCTGAAGACTAGATGTCACTAACAATAGTAGGATGTTGCCATAAAATACACGATCTCACCGATCTTCGCTCAGGATACTAGTTGTTATTATCTCTAAGGGGCATCGTCTCACTATTTACTAAACTCAGAAATCAATCATAACGTATAAATCATTTTGATTTCCTAACTAGGAGAACACAAAAAATCCGCATCGATTCAAGTTGACGCACGCATCAGGTCGGTCAAAGCAAATATGGGTTTGCAGATTTAAGAGGGATGGTATCGCAGAAGAAAAGCATGCCGATCATAGGGCCTACCTCAAGCATTTAACTTGGGTAACTGAAGCCAGCGTCCACCCTGGTGGACCTTTAAAGCCTTGAGCAAGATATAGAAGGCCCGTTAACACCAAAAACAATCTTCAGATCAATCTGGCTTTGCCGTTTCCAGCATCCGTCCACTTTCAGCATGTTTTCATTAGCCTTGTGGTTAAACCATGCTTCAGTGACTAACTTGGCGACTTCATCCCCGTCGCGTGCTGCGTCAATCAGAAGCAGCAAGCCCTGCACAATATCAACCAGTCGTTCCATGATAGAACGGGACATCAACTCAGCTTCCTCCTTCGAAAAGGTTGTCACCGCTCTGTTAAATTCTGAATACCATTGTTCGATGAGCAATTGCTCTCGCTCAAACAAGTCTTCTTGGCGCACTTGGTCCATAAGGGCTTTGACCCAAAGTTGAAATGCTAGCAGAGCCTCTCGCCTTATCTTACCATAAAGGACTCGAATAACGGAGTCATCTGCCATCATGTCGGTGGTACCCTCCCAGATGGGTAAGACATTGGCATCGCGGTACAAGCGTGCAATGTTGAATTGCATGTCTTCATTCTCTAAATACCCAACTCCGCCAAGGCATTCCATACATTCCTGCAAGCCGGCAATTGAAGTTTTGGAACAGTGACCCTTGAGTGTGGGAGTGAGGAGCCGCAAAAGGTACTCCGCCATGGGGATATCTTGTAGACCTGGGGTCAATCCTAAATCACTTGGGCTGCGCTGACAGCTGTTAAAGGCAGCAATTGTATCCTGTTCAGTGACACCGAGCAGTGCAGCAATGAATAAATTGAATAGGACATTGGCCCGATATTCAACATGCATTCGGGCGAGATTTCGCATGAAGGCAGTCCGCTCCCAGAGTGGCCTTCGTCCAACCACCCTAACTCGAGTAAACGCGCGGACGATTCCCAGCCCTCTCCCCCAGAAGCCTATGGCGGTCACACCATTGTGGATGCGTGCGATGTTCAGAACAGTGGCAATCTCCTTGGTGCCGCGCCCCTCTTCGCCAACCAGCCAGGCCCTGACTCCCTTCAGCTCCAGCTCTGCGGTTGGCAAGGCTCTCGTTCCCAATTTGTTTTTCAAGCGCTGGATTGATACACCATTCAGCTCACTATCATTTCCCAATACGTCTTTTCCTTCAAGCGTCCTCCTCATGGGCGCGAAGAATGTGCTAATGCCTTTCGGGGTTCTGGCCAGAAGAACCATCATGTTCGCATCTGTAGCGCTGCTAAACCATTTGAACCCGTCAATCAGCCATGGTCCCAGCGGCATGCCGTCTGTCGCTCTCGGTACAGACCGTCTAGTAGGCGAATAATAGGCCAACGTCTCGGTCATGCTCACGTCACTCCCTCCTTGCCGTTCGGTCATCCATTGACCTGTGGTCCAGGCGATGTGTGGATCACGACTAGTCAGTCGCTCATAGGCACTGCGTATGACTTGTTGCTGAGCCTCAGGAAGACTGGGATCTAGTAAATATCTTCGGAACATCGTAGCAACCCCGTCCACCATCAAACTCGGGCAGTTCACCCACGCAGAGCTGCCACACCACAAGGCATATTTGGCAAAATGATACACCCGTGAATACTCATGATATGGATTCTCATACGGAATTGCCACCATGCCCTCCGCTATACCCAGAGCCTGTAAGCTCTTCCACCCCTCCGAGGTCACAAGTTCATCGCGCCGCCGACCCCAAGTGTCAAACGTTTTCACATAGGGAAGATTTCGCTCGGCGTCGAGGACCCAATGCAGCACTTCAGGAGATATTACTTTCTCGCCAAATCTAGAAAGGTCGGGTGCAATAGAGGCGCGAACCGAGTCGGGAAGAAACAGTTTCAGCCCTCGCTGCAGGGCCTCGTCATCCCAGAATTGATTTTGCAGCTCGGGCGGTGTCTGGAAAAAGCCCTCCTGCGAGCTGGACGGCTTTGACATGGTGTTAAGTTGCAGGTTAACTCTAGCCTGCTGTTGCACGGTATTGTTCGACGTATGAGAAAGCTCAATGCTCAACTAACTCTGTATCTTCGTGTATTGGGCAATATGGATTACCTCACATTGATTCGGTAATCCGGAAACGTGACAACTCGCAAGAAAAAGGTAACGGGCTTACTTGGGACTTTAAGGTCGGTCCTGGGCTTTTGTGGCATGAAGAATGCTTCATGATCCTATGGGGATGGAATATGTAACCGAGGTAACCGTCAAAGAGGGGGTGTGCGGGGAGCAAGTTTGGCATCGAATCGATGTGTTAAGAAAAAGGTTGTGATACCCGTTCACGGCATCGGCAAGGCTGCCGGCCGACTATGCAGGAGCTTCAAAATGCCGCTCCGCATGTGCCCAAGTGAGGGCCCCCCTGGTATACTGCTATGGGCTGTATTGGACACTGCGTAGATATCGCTCAGGTCAAGAGGTACATACGCCCATAGTCTAATTCTTGGTAGCCACGATTCGCATATCTCCAATTGCTGCTCCAAGCATCTTTACGATACTACGGAACTGTGCCTAAGAGGTGCACCATACCGATCATACGTTAACTATAACGTTAGGGCTGGCTAAGGCGATCGCAGAGTTGTCCGTAAGCCCATACCCGCCAGATACATCATATACTCCACTAGGTAGAACCAATAATTTTGGTACTGGGTCGTGGAAGTCGGGAACGGGCCGCATGGGCCGATTGTTAACTAACGGCAATGGGACGAGTTTGCCGGTGGTCGTTACAGGCTAGGCTCATCTTTCTCCGGCTGGATCGCATAGGGGAAGAAGTCCTGCCAAATACTCGTGCCTCTGTACATGTATGATATCCTGAAAGCCGTGGATCTTTGGATGACATGACATCCTTGGTTGCCGTCTCGATTATAGATGAGTACCTCGATTAACCGATATTATAGTGTCGATTGGCGAGTTTAGATGATAACAAGTCGCCAGTATTGTCGTCAGCAAATGGTGAGATTCATGAAATCAGCATCTCCTTACCTATTCGTGATTTTGCCTTGCACAACAATCGGTTAGTGTATGTGTGCCGGTCAATAGGTCCATTGACCATACGTGAATTTTCCAACCTAGGGGTTTACTAGAATCCAATAACGGTTCCACCGCTCGATGCATGGTCTGAAAGAACCCTATCAAGTATCGCAACAGGTAGATATGGCAATGCTAGGGAGAGCAGCATATTAAAATCAAAGCCCATGCCCACTAGCAGTAATCACCTCATAATTTGCATCGGGTATTTCATCAATCGATTGTCTATGTATGTACAGGATGGTGCACATAAAGCAACACCAGAATGCCAATGCAGCAGACCATGAGCAGCAAAGTCTAGAATGGGAGTTACTGCTTCGAGTTGCCAACGATCTTTGAAACCGCAATCATATCCTCCTCCCCAAGCTCGGCTTCCAACGCCTCCTCATAAAGCTTAGCGCACAACTGCATCATAGGCGACCGAGTATTGGCCTGTTCAGCCGCTTTTCCAATCAGCTGAGTGCTATTATAGCAGTCTTGAAGACTAGCCTGGGGCGCCCAGTCCTCATTCAGGATCTTTTGTACTTTGATCTTTGAATACGCTGACGCCATGGGGCAAGCTGCCAAAACTTGGCTGAATGCTGCCAAATCCAGGCCCTGCGCTCGAGCCAGATTCATTGATTCAGACAGTCCAACGGTAAGCGTAACAAGTAAAGTATTGACAGCATATTTAGCTTTCAGACCAGATCCAATCGGTCCGCAATAAACTGCAGAGCATGTCAAGGGCTCTACATATGGTCTAATCTGTTCCACTACCCCACGATTGCCGGCAAGCAATCCAACCAATTGACCCTGTTCTGCCGGCACCTTGCTACCGCTGACAGGCATTTCGACAAAGCGACCGCCGGCTTTCTCGATCTCCGTTGCGAGAGATTGGCTGAACTCGACAGGAACGGAGCTCGTATTGATGAGGGTTTTTCCCCGAATGGCCCGTTTAAAGTCCTTGGTGAGAATTGATTCGATGGCAGGAGCATTGAACAGCATAATGAAAACAATATCCGATTCTTGGACGACCTTTGTCGGTGTTTCACCAACCATTGCATTTGTATCCTTTACCACTAAAGGGTATTTGTTGGCGCTGCGGTTCCAAACGGTGAGGGGGAAATGTCGGGCGAGGTTTCGGGCCATAGACACGCCCATGACCCCGAGGCCTAGAAAGCCGAGTCTCATGCTGAGCGGTACAAAGGAGGTTCGGTGGAATACTAAAGCAATATTCAAGCGCGTGTAAGGGTTGTGCTGTGTGTTAGCCCTACGAGACTATATTGTATACTGATAGATATATTTTTACATAGAGCAGCCTTGTCTTTGCCGAGAATAACCGTCGACGCCAACCACGAGTTTGCTATCGCTTGACACAGGGCGCACGCCTGCCATCTGCGGGAGACTAGTTTCGGGGGGCTTCAGTAAGCAAGCAAGCAAGACTTACTCTATTTACTACTTGATTCATGGATTTGAATGTTCCATCTACCTCTATCTCGGCTCAGCCAAGCTTTCTCTCACCCTAGCCGGTTATTTTCGGCATGTCCTACCGACGGCAAGTTGATTTGGACATCATGCATCATCGCTTGAATAGTATATGGAGTCCATCTCTGTGTATCTTGACTCTACGAAATCCACCTATCGCGTGTTGTTTCACACCAAGGGCATTATCTCCAGTCAAGTGACCTTCTTGCTCGCGATGTTCGAGACAAATGGTGTATGAAATAAGAGACTTCCATACTGTTTCCTAGAGTTGATGTCGGTGCCATTGTGAGCAATAGTATCAATCATATTAGCCATGACTCATGACGGGTGGAGATAATGGCAATACAAAATACGACTCCTATTCTCCAGATATTTACTTTATGCTGGGTACATATTTATCTATACTATCCTTAGTAGTTCACCGCCAACTTTAGGCGCACTGAACTGTAATCCTTCAGATTAGTTAACTAGGGACCATATAGTGATTATTAATATAATTTACGGCTCAGGTCATAATGGATCTATAGAAATTCAATATAAGTCATATTTTTAAGGACTTAATATTGTATAATAAAAAAAAAAGAAGAAGAAGGTTTTGACGATCTCGAGCCTTAAAAGCATTGTTTTGTTAAATAGTAAAACGGATGACGGTATGCTGCACTCCGTAAACGCCATGATTACGGTAAATTACTCATGTATTGTTCCTTTTTAGCTCATAAGCCCTAAGTTGGGCTCCCCGTCCCACCTTGGGCATCTCCCGAGTCCTCCAGTCATCATCCAACGCCATCCGTTATATGTCTATTGTAGAGCACTTTTGATATAATATTTATTTTATAAATTAATATAGTATATAGATTACATAGCTTTAATACTAGCCTCCTTAGCGTAAGTGCAGAAAAATAGAGTAGTTCGAATTATAATTGACTACGCAGTGAAGTAAACCAATAATCAATTTCTGCTGGATAAAATCGACACGAACCTATTGTTACCGGGTGGCCGCTTTGGCCCAGTATAGGGGGTTGGTTGGAAATGGATTGTAATTTTAATTTTAATATGGTATAACTTACGAGAAACCTACCACCGATATGAGATTGCACAAAGCAATTACTATGCCCTCTTGGTTGGTGTAGAATCACATCCTACAATATGGACATTATGCAGCCGATGAAGTCGATAGTGTTATTGCTTGTAATAGTTCGCTGCAAGAGAAATATGCGATTGGCCCCTTGCATGATTTGCAGCTGATATACATATCTAGTACTTCTTTTGGGATTATGTGTGCATTCGTCCTTCCACCAATAACTAGTTTGGGCGAATGAAGTTGATATCCCGGTCGGCCTTGAAAAGAAATGGTGGGTCTAATTCACGGTGCATGAGGGAAACTCGATCAGTGTATCTATTTCCGCATTCTACACTTGTAGGCGGTTAATTATATCATATACAGTAAGGAACAAGATGATTGCCAGCTTTCCATTGGTGCAAGATGTGATAGATCAGTGATTTCGAGTGCATGTGGTCACCTACGTAACATTCGACACTTTTAACGAGGACTGGCATGGAAATGTCTCGAAAGCATAGCATATTGGATAAAAAGTACATGTATTTCCTATAACTAACTTGTGTCAATAGTGGAGTTAGTCAATCCTGTGGAAATGGTGCGTGGAAATGGTGCGTGGTGACACTTGTTACACTTACTTGGAGCACAAGAAGATGATGCTGTGACCCAATTATGGAGCCTCCGTATGAATTCTGATAATGATTTATTTGAACTAGATCTGACTTGAGCGTTCTACTGATCTACTCTCATTTACCAAAGACTACCAAATAGCAGACTTATAGAGACCTCGTTATGGTGATAAATAGAGTAATGCAGTTGAGACAGGACAAGGCACTTTTGAAACAACAACAACACCTCAGCAGACCATAACGGGAATGGTGTTTCAGAAATCCACCTCTGGCTAGTATGTTCGTAGCAGCTTGCTTTGATTATACTCCCAGGCGGACAGGTGGTCGTACTTCGCCGGTGACTCATTGGATATAAATTGTTCCAGAGTCCCAACACTCTCCGCCCGGCTGGGTTTACCAAAGTAAGCCACACTGTATCGATCAGCGAGAATAACCTCTGACGCACGTGGAGGCAGTCGCACTCGATGATTCGCCGAGCGCACGAGCGCATTCGTCCAACGTTGCAAGCAATCGCCCACATTGACGATCATGACATCCGCAGCGGTCGGCTCTATAGGGATGAACTCTCCGTATGCTGTCTGGTCCTCAACTTCTAGCCCTCCCGCTGCGTCTTGAAACAGTAGCGTTAGAGTTCCAAAGTCGGAGTGTTCGGAAATTCGCATGACTCCTTGCTCGCGGATCTGGGCCGTTTCACACGGTGGATAGTGATTAAGGCGCAACTCGCTGGTGTTTTCACGACACTTGTCTTGAAAGAAGCCGGCTTCAAGATGCAGGGCAATCTCCAGGACATGAAGAATGTCCATATGTAATGAATGCATTCGTTCATAAGTCGTCTCCATGAACTACATATCTTTGTGAGCCAAACCCCGGGGAATATGTATTGGATAATTTAATTACCTTTCGGAATCCTGGGAGATCGGATTCATCAGGCCAGATATTGGGGTACCGGTCATCATCTGCACTGCCTTGGTCGAAAGACTCCTACACGAGAAAATCATACGGATAAAAAAAAAAAAACAAATAGAAAACAAAAGACGAAAAAGGAATCGGTATATCTACGCGCTCTGAGCCATGGGATGGCTTACCTTCAGATCCAAAATCGTCCTGTTCGTCGTAATACCTTTCTCAAAGTCAGACACCATAGACAGTTTCTCCTGGCCAACCGCCGAATAACCGCGATGCGGGTTTGGCTGCGGTGGATGGGCCGCCTTGAGTTTGGCCTCAAGAGGGAGTGCAAATAATTCTTCGTTCTATGAAGCAGTTGGAATAAGTGAACAGAAAACACAATATGGGCTCTGTGTTACTCTACCCATTTGAACAGCCTGTCCACAAATTGACCTTCAATGCCATGGTTCGTTAATCGAATGAACCCATAATCCCGGAATGCCTGTAAAACGGAGTATGCAAATGCATGTCTACCCGCGGTAGTGCTGTTAGTAAATTGTGAGAAATCAAAGCAAGGAATACTTTTTGACTTGATGACAGTCATGTCGAGAAGGATGGTGGATAGAAGGACAGATAATTAGATTGGCCACGTATAAATAAATAAATAGTTTTAATCGGCGGGGTCTAAGATTACACACTCATCTTGGCACTGTAATATTCATGACCCGATTCTGGTATTATATTTATATTCTAGGCAATGGCGCCATGCAAGCTCCTTCATCTAACAACATCTCGTATCCGGTCGGCTAGTCAGCGGGCGCACCACAACCACTGGAGATTTGGAAGATATTCCTGTTCGAGTACAGATGCATCCCGATCAGTGCATATGGAGATGTTTATGAAAGAGATAACTGAGATGTTGACCATGTTTCAAAAGGAGTGGACAAAAGTCTGTTACCCATACATGATGAGAAACCCGACTCTTTCCTCTCAAATTTTATATCTTCATAGTTTGTCTAATCAAAGTTTAGTTTCTTTTTTAGGTACCTCTTAGGTGTTGTGTGCAGACTTGATTGGCAGCTTTAGCCTTTCAGCCCTTACTATATAGTGTTCCTTAAACTATTTGACCCGTTAACTTATTGAGTTATATCTTTATAAGCTTCTTGTCCGTGTTATAAATTTATACAGCCTAATATTGTAACTAGATAGTAAGAATAAGATTATGATCTTGAGTATAAAAATTGTCACGGTGGCCGCCTGAGATACCAGTCGGGCAGCCCCTCCGTGATATCAAGACGATCAGATAGCGCCCCAATCACTGAATGATCTGAATATTCGGTTGGCTGGGCGCTGGCCAACCGATAGCTATATAGATCCCCATCCCTCAATTGCCTCAGACGAGTGAGCTCTCTAAGCGATTCATTCTGTGCCAAACACCTTCCATGCCAGACTCTAGAGCGCTAAGCATTTAACCCACCGCTGACTCCAAGCGTTCCGACGGCCTACCGAGTGGGCACTGACAGAAATTTATAGTTTTAATAGGATGTGAAGTAAATGGTATATCTTTGCATATGAATAATCAATATAAACCTTTCTAGAAACGGTTAATAAACTAATTTTGATTATTGAGAATATAGCAAGATGTAGAGTATATTTATTCTCATGGAATGCTTAGCAAAACCCCCAGACGTGCCGTAACGAATCCTGAAGAAGATTGAAACAGGTTGAAAAACTGTTCTTATTATTGTACTTAGAGCTATCTAGGAATAGTTGAAGCTATGGAGGTATAACACAAAGAAACGCATGACAACCATGTGATTGCCGTGCCTAAGGCTTCAACAAATCCCAAGCGCATAGATTTCGTACTACCAAAAACCAGTCAAACACCCGATCTCTCATATATATATATATATATCTATATATATCACTAGTAGTCGTGTGTCACAATACCGACTAGTTGAGAGCTTACGGGTGTCGAAGACCGCAGTCCTGCTTCAGGTTTCTAGTATCTATAGGTGTTGAAGCATTGTGGCTCCACCGAGGCACTCCAGTGATGAGGGAAAAATATATAGCCTTATGTTTACAGGACTCGTCGATGTGTGATTATAACATACTTTTCAAGCTGTGACTCCTGCCAACCTTCCTCATTAAGATCGCTACCACAATACAATGTAGGAGGCTATAATGGCCATACCTATATCGATGCATTTCGCAGGGTCCGTAGACTCTGCAGGTTATACTATTAGTCCAGCCAAACAGTAAGTATAAAGAGCTATTGTCATGTTCCAAATGCGTTACATCTCCACTACCTTCGCTCACTAACGTGCAATGTACTTATGTATGGCGTGGTATTTTGTTCAGCAAGCAAACACAGACGTCATCCCGTGCTTATGGCCAGCCCGACTCTAAACGACCCTCCTCAATCAGTCCAAAAGAAGGAGTTGTATAGTAGAATTCCAAATGGACGCTTTGCGTACCTTGATTGATCCGGGAGTCTGGCATTAAGACTAATGATGCATTCCAAAGTCAGCGACCTTTTTCTTTTACCAATAGTCGCAATGCCCCGGAAAGATAGCAAAGCATAGAGTCTACCTACCTCAACAACAGGCTCCAGGCCAGGATAATGCCTGTTAGACAACGGCTGCTTTCGTCAAAATACCAAGGTATTAACATTCTCTACGACACCCAGCCAGCCAGCCATATATGGCAAAATACCAAGAACGACAGCAGGTATACATCATCAAGAATTGAGAGTAGACTACCCGAGCCACATTCTCTGTTACGTATAACCCTTGTTGACCTTCCTATTTCCGGTAGACAATGAACTGTCTAGCCTATATTCCTCGTTCTTAGGCATACTAAGGGCTGATATGCAACCGTAACATAAGGGCCCAGCCGGAAACTAGGGTTGCATCGCCCCGTGAACGTGATATATCGTTTACTACTGAAGGCCGACTTCTGAGCTCATCATTTCCGATGTTGACGGTTGCGTCCAGGCTAATCAGACCTGGTTTTCATATAAAAGACTTAGGTTGATCCTCTGTCAGGGTTATGTAGACACCAAACCATCAGTCTTGTGCTTTCCCTTCGTCTTTTATACAAATATCTAAAGTCTACCTTGCAAACATCTACAATTACCTTAATTCTATCAGTGTGATAACTTGACACCAAATCAACGTCCAAAAATGAGTCTCCACGATGAAGCCTGGAACGGAACGCTCACTCGCGCAAGCCTCACTCAACACCTAAACCGGGGGGTGGACATTAATGATACCGGTTCAGGTGGCGATACGGCACTTGCTCTTGCGGTGAAAAACGGACAAACGAGTTCAGCAAAGTTGTTGCTGCTGGCTGGAGCCAACCCGAACAAAAAGAGTGTTGACGGCACAACCCCTCTATACCTGGTTGCGTTCGCAAAAGACAAACGAGACCGTCTGGCCCAGTTGCTTCTGGCGCATGGTGCCGATGTTAACGAGCCTGTGCCGTTATGGAACAATACAACACCACTTATGGCGGCCATCACGGAGGCAAAAGACCCCAAATTGATTAGCTTGCTTGTAGAAAAGGGGGCTTCATTGACTCAAGCCAACGACAAAGGCGAAACGGCAAAGAAGCTGGCAGGCTACTCCATGAACCCTGCCATCCAAAGAGCCATCCTTCCACCCGACCAGCAGGACGGATATAAACCTGAGCTGGGAAATCTCCTCACCAGCAGTGGGCTGTTTGCTATCGCATATTTCAGCAACTGGAAAGACGTGGCCAAGGATTCCATTGAACGCATTTCAGACTTTTTGAATTGGCAGTCCACCACAGTCCAGGCAAGTCGATATAGATGGTGACGTCTGGATTTCATCTCTAACATATCCACAGGATATCAATGATCTTCGGACCGAGGATGAATTCAAGACCTTTCTTTTCAACTATATCCAGGATAAAGGCCTTGAGGATTTCTATCCCCCCAACGATCCACGTGTTGTCGAGATAGCGCGTGCAGCAGCAGCGGCGAGGAAGAACCCCTCGACAAAAGCAATGGCTGGTATCAATTTCGCCATAAGTGCAGCCGCTGCGCTGTATACACCGGTTTGGTATTGCGGTATGGACATCTTGAGGCAACCTTTCAGATGGTTACAGATGCTAATCCATACTGATTCACATAGACGACAGCGGGTCTATGGGTAATAATACTGGTCGCATCGAAAATCAACGGACCCTGGTGGCCGAGATGGCACAAATCATGACCTGGCTCAACCCCGGTGCTGCCAGTGGGGTCGCCAGCCTTCGATTCATCAATAAAGATATCGGCAATGCTGATAACCTAACAGAGCAACAGCTCAATGAGTATATGAACCAGACTCCCCCCAACGGATCAACTCCGATTGGAACGAATCTCAAGAAGAAAATATTGGACCCACTCATTCATGACGTCTTCAAGGCAAACAAGGACCTCGCAAAGCCTTACTTCATCATGATTATCACTGATGGAGATCCTAACCAGGAAGACAAAAGTCTCTCTCCAACTAACACTGACAGAGATGTCCTCCGGAGCGTGATTGCAGCCGCGGCCAGTGCTGTCAAAAACAAGCCGCCGGTTCCATACCCACCAGGCGGTTCGTATACTCTATGGCCTCGCTTGGTGTCGTGAAAAGGCACTCTGCTAACCTGTTTGCAGCTGTCAGCTACACTATTAGCCAGATAGGCGACGACCCAAACTCGAAGGCTTTCTTGACAGACCTGAAGAACAACCCTGTGCCCGACAATGTTGTTTATGTTACATCCGGTGAGTAGGATCATCTGCAAGCATGATTTCAAGATACAGTCCTAATGCAAAACTTGCAGAGAGTTTGGACAGCCAATTCGCAGAGTTCAAAAACAACCGTGCGGCTTTGCAGAGCTATGTATGTCTTGAACCCACCATTCTCAAGCTCGATGCTACGCTAACCACTGTAACATAGCTTTACAACATGTTTGGCAAACAACTGAGCATTCCATAGATAGCCACATACCTTAGCTTCCGGGTGGCTTAGCTGATTTCGGTTTTCTGCCAGTGCTTGATCGTTCTAAGGATTTAATATCTGTACTTCCAGTCTAGTATACCATAATTAATTGATATTCATACTTCTATTGACATAACCCATTCTTCTTCGCGGCCTTCAATAGTTTATAGGGGTCTGCCACAATTAGGAACACTTGCATTTTATGGTGAACAATTTCCTGGCAGTCAGCTGGCCATCTTCTATGTTTGTTGGTTTCGTCACGCCTGACAAAAAGCCCACCAGGTATGCATACTACATAGATATTGGGTGACAATGTGATTCTGTTCCCGGCAAAATAATGTGTAATCATATATTCCTTTGCAATTCCCGTATGGCTCGTATATGGATGGTCAGAAGAACACGCTATTCATCTAAGCAGCCAACTGTTTGCAGACATAATCTCTTTGAACAGTCCAGGATTTTGTATCTAAAGGCTGCACAAGAGGATCGAGATTTTTATCAGTGCAGCTAAATTGTAATGTTTACTCTAAGCACGTCATATTCAAGTCCGGCTCAGGTTTAAAGAAAAATCTTAATTATCTCTCTATTACATCATTCGAAACCTCACTGTAACCATATTTAGCTTGATTGCTTCGCTACGGCAGGTCTTTGACTCTTTGCCACAAATACCAGCTAAACGGCGCTGGAATCAATGGCTACTCTCTCGCCCATAGCTGCAGTCCTTCAAGGCCCACGACAGATGCAAGGTACTTGCCATCAGAAGAGAAAGCAACAGCTTCAACCTTACGTTGTTGGTATGAATTCAGGACATAGTCATCTACAAGAGACCAGACCCTAACCGTCCCATCATCTGATGCAGAGGCAAGCTGCCTGCCGTCAGCTGAGAATGCTAAGCCATTAATGGGGCCGGTGTGAGCAGGAAGAACCCGGCGCTGCGCGAGGGTCTCAGCATTCCATACTCGGACACTATTGTCATCTGATCCAGATGCAAGGCTCTTTCCATCGGGCGAGAATGCGATCGCACTGATGCCAACACCCAGGTTCCCGATCTCATGAGTCTTAGTGCCCGTCCGTGGATCCCAGAAACGAATTGTCTTATCCTTGGATCCTGAAACCAGCTTCCCGCTTGAGGGCGAAAATGTCAAAGCTCTCACAGCATCCGAATGTCCTGCCGTCGTAGTCACAATCTTGGATGCCACGTCCCATATCAGAACTTTCCCATCGGCGAATCCAGCTGCAACTTGCTTGCCATCGGGAGAGAATGCAACCTGATTCACACTGCCTTTTGCGTCCTGGAAGACCTGCTCATAGCCGGTGGCCACATCCCACATTTTGACTGCTCCTGAGAAAGTTCCACACAGCACCTTTGTGCCGTCAGGAGACCAGGCAACGCTGGTAGGCATGCCAGCTCCAGTTCCTGTGTTCCATCCGGTCAAGACTTGCTTAGTCTTCATATCCCATACCACAACTCTTTGAGGGAACAGCTCTCCGACTGCCATCTTCTCTCCGTTTTTCGGTGAAAAGGCGACGGCTTTGGCTTTGATCACAGCTCCTAGGGAGCCTGTACTTGAGACCCATTTGGTGCCCTGTACGTTGTTTATGGTTTCAATTAACTCGGTGTTTTTGTCACGGCACTCCGTAAGCTTCCCGTCAATAATTGATACTCGGTCATCGCAAGCCTTGCTTTGTTCTTCCTTTTCCTTGGTACACTGCGCGCTTAAGTTATTCTTCTCTTCTTGGCATTGCTGGCTCATTTGCGACTTTTGGCCTTCGCACTGCTCCTTCAGCTTTGTCTTAGCTTCTTCACAGTCCTTTCCTTGCTGTGTCTTCTCTGCAGTGCACTGCGCATTTAGCGCTTCCTTTTCCTTTTGGAACAGATCCCGGATTTGTTGCTTTTGCTCTTCGCATGCCTTTTCGCACTTGGCAACAGCCTGCCGGACCTCCTCGGTCATGTCATCTTTGCCTTTGTTCTCCAAGGCTAACGCGGTATCAGAATACTCAAGTTCGGGGTTCGCTGCTTTGGTGTAGTAGCATTGGTTGGACTGGCTTAAAAAGACAGCCATGGTGCAACTGCGAAACACGCATCGTTGTGCACAATCCCGAGCACTCTTCTCAGGGTAAGGACCTATAGTATTCCCAGGACCGAACCTTTTGAAGGTCCGACAGGAGTAATCAAACACATTCCCACTGACTGCATCTGTTCCAGATTTCGGCCCAGAACAGCAATCGCTAATCGCCGCTGTGGTGCCATCCTTTAATGACTGGCAATTTCCTGAGGCTGCTTGGGCAGTGGATAGCATGCCCAGAGGGCTTACCCCAAGCAAGGAGAGAAGCAATGGCTTGAAGTGCATGGTAGAGCGATAGGAGGGGGGTGATGAAGATGTCAACTGATGTCTAGATCATAAGTAGAATAAACCAGGAGAGGTGATAGCTTTCAACAACACCGAGCCACCACTACAGTGGCGATAATAACTCTGTCCACTTATATAGGGAGTTCTAGGATTCTAGGAGAATTTACAGAGTCCGGCAGAAGGACACTAACCCAGCCTTCAGCTATCTCCCATACGTCACCAGTGCAAGCCGGATTCACAATCTCCACCTGCATCCGGAAGATGTATTCCTGCCATTTTATGACCTTGCGATACCACCGCGATGGGACATCGAAAATCATGGGTTGGCGTTCCAGACAGTCTCCATGCATTTGGTCTAGCTTCAAAACCAAATGCATTGACCCATTAAAGCATGCATGCTACCCAAGGGGAGATTCCCACTTGAATGCAAAATGTAGCTCCACTACATCAGCCTCCCCTGTACTTACTCGTAGCAGGTGAAATAGCTGTATCACCTAGGACACCCCGTAGGACCCCCGGCCATGTATTCGCCGTATCCGTTGGAATTTGTCTCGGAGCTTAAATGCTACATTCCTTGACATAATTCACAGAGTGGTAGATGTAACCATAGGCACCAGAACGGCTGCCAGCGGCAGCATATACGCAGTTGCGCGTTCGAAGTGGGGAGACACGTTGTCTAACCTATTTTATCATTTCGGTGACCTCGGAATTGTTAGTGTTTGGTATGGCAGATCTATGAGTTCCCAACACCAATGCCTACTGTTTCACGGTATCTCCGTCCATCTGATCCAGCCACAGTTAACAATCTTATCGAGCTAAGGATCGCTGCAGGGTGCTGCGGTGACAGCTGGTCTCAAAACGCCACCACATTCCGAACCCTGCATAAATGTAATGATTCACCGAAAATTCTATTTAGGGGTTAGGGGGGAGGTGGGGATTGGTCTGCAACTCCTTGAGGTCAAGTTCAATTCTACCTGGGGAATATCCCTACCAGGCCTGCCTGTCAAGATGGTCCATGTCTATGGGACTCTTATATCACAGATCATCTTTCATGAAAGCTAATTCTACGTTGAACTATCCAGGAAGCCTGCAACGGGCTCATGTTTTGATAATGAACCACTTCATTGACTACTTTTCGGGCTGCAGTATAACTATTATAAGTTCAACCAAACAACACACATACACCGTATATCCTTGCCCATGCCGTAATGACAGTATCAACGTAGTCACGATCCAGCACCCTCTTCTCCCCATTTCGCAATGGACGGTATACCCTTGATCAGCAGCAACAGGGAGAGCTGATAGCTCTCACTCGTAATCGCGCTTATGGAAATTGGCCTTCTGAGAATATAAGCTCTTTATGGGACCGGCAGGTTTGCCGTCTCCTCGCATTTGACTACGCAGAGGCGACCACCGTAGGGAGGATAGGAGATATCCTCACATCTTTCGCCATTAAACCACTGGCCAAGAGAGCAAGGTGGGATCCGATCACAGATTCTTTTGCTTCTGCTCCAGTATTCACCCGGGCCACATCGTGGGATAGGTTTGCAAACGTTTCCATCGAGATATTGAGTAGAATCGCAGATTGGTCGTGGCACACAGGCATTTCCATTCCAATATTGGCGCGGGTCTTGGCAAGGCACACAGTGAATGCCGTTGAAATAGTATTCAGGGTTCTGGCACCTGGGCCTTCTTGCACACCCAGTGCCAGTCCAGTAGCTGTCGATACCACAGTCGGGAATGGGCACACATTGGTTGAGTTTCAAATCCCAGTATTTACCAGCATCGCAGGGTGGTGGCCTCTCCACACAGGAATTGCCGTCAAAGAACTCATCGTTCTCGCAAACGGGCTTGGGGACACATCCAGTCTCCTTGAAGTAATAGCCGTCCTTGCACTGTGGCTTCCGCACACAGTATTGTCCATCGAAGAACTCATCGTCAAGGCAAACCGGGATTCGCTTGCACGTTTTGTCCCTTGCGAAAAAGAAATAGCCCGGGTCGCAGTCCAGAGCGTCACGACATACACGATCAATGATATCATAGTATTGGTTCGCACCGCTGCAGATAGGTAAGGGTTGGCATGAGAGGCCGTTGTACAGGGTGCCATCTGGACAGCATTGGGCCCTTCCAGAGGCCTTGTCCGTTGACAAGTACATCTGGCTGATAGTATAGCATTGTCCTGGGTCGCTGGCAGCTCTCGCCGTCAGTGCGGCACCCAAGGTAAGGAAAAGATGCTCGAATCGCATGCCGAGGAGGTATTGCAAAAAGATGTCAAAGTAGGAGATTAGCAGTTTGCTGCACTGCCTTTGGGATTTTGAGCGTAGTCAGAAGGGCAGGATGTTCTATTTATCCCTCCATGTAAAACATGTCAGTGGTCATGAAATCTATTCTTTACCTCCTATTGTCTTGTTCAAAGCCATCACATCCGCCGGCTGCACGAGACCAGACATGAGAGCAAGTTCTCACTGCTACGTTGCAATTTCATTGTGGATATTGCAACTTATGTCCCACCATGCGACATTCTCTTGCTCCCAACCATACTGACCACTGTTTTCAGAACTTATAACGGACTACCAAGAGCGCTTGTAACTGACACGGTAGCATTTTCTGTTGCTAGTGATGTACTATGTGCCACGGTGTCCTTCTCAGTAGAATGATTTTCCTCGCGACTTACCTTGATCGATGATGCGTTGATCTCAGCGAGCCCATTCCGGCCGAAAGGGAATATCCGACCCTGGTTTTTGATAGATGAAATTGAGCCTGCTATGCTACAGAATGATGATGGTAAGGTGAAAAACTTCTTCGGTACTGTCTGACATTGCCATGCTGCGCAGACTGGCTGCATGCTTGCGTCCAAGACATTCCTCGTGCCCTTCCCAAGGAAGTCTCAGGCATTCCATGGCTCCGCAGTTCAGCTAAGCCCTCCGAGAAAACAAATATCGTTACAATCTCAACTCAGCTGGCCCACAGTTCCACTTGTCGCATTTTCCCTTACGACTGTTTCCACTTCTTCCTGCTATTCCTTGGGATTCTTCAGCGGCAATAGAAGACTGGGGATATTATCCCTGACGAATTGCCGCAGGATATGCCTCCCTGAACTCGGTAATAACAATCCAGGCATATACCAAACGGGTTTAGAGCACCATGTAACACAGACATTTTTCGCACAAGTCGTTTACTCCATTCCAGGAGCAACTTTGGGCAATTGAAGCGTCTAACGGAATTTGTGGCTGTTCAAGATTCAGCGATTCAACAGTTTTCGGCAGGAAGGCGTCCTCATTCATCCCCTTTTCCATTTTACTCACTCGCTTTTGTTTCCGTCCTTCTTCCCATGCTTCTCTCCCAATTTTTGAGTAGTTCGAGTCTAGACCAGATTATGTACTACTACTACTCCTAACCCCGGGATGTTTAGTAGTGTCATAAAAACTCAAGGGGCGGGAGTAACCTTAACCCCGGAACCTCGACCCGACTACCAAAGCCTACCATCAGTTGAGGAATGTAAGTAAAAAATGTATGTCGGTATTGAAATCTGAAGGCCGAGGGCTCAAGAATGTAGGTGGATCCAGTCAGACGCCTCAACCTCACCCCCCGAATTTTAGGTGGGTGAATCTTTATTTTCCCTTTTTTTTTTTTTTTTGGGCGCATGAGACTTCATCTGAAGCGCTCAAGCACAATTTAATTGATTTAGCCTGGAACTTGTCCTGTGGGTATTAATTTATTTTTTTTGGGATCTCTGACTGAACAGGCCGTCAGCCAGTCAATAGAGAAGCGTAGATAGAAAGTGATCAGCCAGCGGAAGGTAAATTTAATCTGCTTCTTTCGAACAGACAAGGCTGTTAAAATTTAAGATCCATAGTCAGATACCCAAACCCATTTGTTATTCAGTGCTGGAGTAGATTACACAGACTAGAGTCTCGAATAGTATGAGTAGAAAAAGAAAGAGAGGGAGAGAAGTGCATTATCTCTGTTTCCAGGTCCCTATCGTGGCCCTTATAAAACACTGCATATTGCATATATATTCTAGTAGATGTACGGTTTCTAATTACAAAGTTAATATTCATCAACTTTTAAGACCCATTATCCTCCTAGGGTCAAATAGAGTTGAATGGCAGTAGAAGCACTGTCGCCCGCACTGAAGGATTCAAGGGCTTTTCTGCCGCGGTAGTAGGTTTATCACGCCGGTAGCATTCCAGAAAGCCACACACAGCCCTATACACCAGCGGTTATGTTAACGCATTTACCAGGAGTTCCCTTGAATACACAGGACGATACAATATTGACAATTGTCTTTCAATGTCTTACTTTGAGCAGAGAAGCAGGCGTAGTGGCCACAGGTAGATCTCTTGGGTTGGGTGACACTACAATCGGTACCTTCGATTCCCAAGGACACAGAAGTATTAAAGACCAGACTATAGGGATATTGCCCAAGCAGTGAGTATATTTTGATAAATTACATCACTCCTCAGTGGATTCACAATTACTACTCAATAACTGCTAATCTCCCGGCAGAACTAATTCCTATCATGTACTATATCGGGGGGGATGCCACACATTACCGATTGATATTTACTCCACTCATCAGTCACTTGGTATGACTAGCGCAAGACCATGACTCAACCGCGTCTGTGTGATAATAGAGCGAAGACAGCGTCACGATCAAACTGACCAGGGCACGACTGCTGAGTGGATGCATGGACCACATAATTACCTAGGCTATCTCTCCAAGGAGCCAAGTCTAAGCCGCTTGTTTAAAGGAGGTTTTTTCTTTTACACTACTGGAAGTGGCTTTGCTGTGACCTGTGGGGGGTTGTAATATTCCGCAGGAACGTGCTACATAGCCTCAGACATGAAAGTCTCTGACGACAGGAGCGTGTCACCCAACTGCACTCTCGCCTTCTGGGCTGCCTAACCTAGTCATGGGTTGGGTGAAATTGAAAGGGTGAAGGAATATTCCTTTGCATCAGACGTGTTGGGACAAAAGACGGGCGACAGTACACACTACCCAGCGGCACAGCCATGAACCTTCAAATCCCGGACCCGAATACAAACCGGGCTAGGTATCATTTTGATTAGTACACGATCCGGTAAAGATAACCTAAGCCATCTTTCAAAGGGGTGAGTGGCAGAGAGATTTACTAGCCAGCCCAAGCACTTGGCAACGAAACACGCACTTGTCATTCGTCAGGGGAGGGATCAGGATGACAGGGGTATATAATAGTATATACTAAGAACACTCCGGCTTTCCCTGGAATTACTAGTGTTGTCTGATGCCAATGACTATCTATACGGAAACCAATGTGACTTCCAACATGAAACAGGATCAACTTTTGTCATTCAAGACCATCTGGTTATAGGTACAGCACCTGTAGGAGCGCCTCCCATATGATCAGGGCAAGAATTGACATTCTGCCAGCGCCGATCAAAAGACTAGCTTTAGAGCAACACCCCATGCATATTAATGTCCTATTTTTAAAACTTAACTACAAAAGTCCTCCTTTGAGAAGGCGGAATAGATCCCGAACGGGGCTAACCTGCTTCGTACCAGCTGAAGTGTGTTAGATTATAGTTTACATAATGCGGCCCCGGACATCATAAGTTAGTTAGATTGTAATATTACCTGTCAACGCATGAAGTACTTAGCGGCGCATAGAGAAAATCCCGAAGCGGGCAGGCATGACCCTCAAGAAACTCGAAGAGGACGTCGCACGAGTCATGACTTTACATCAAGTGGACGGTCATACTTCTAGTGAATATCGCCCAGGTTTAGTGAATGACTGACGTAGAAATCCATACAGAGTGATTGCCTCCATCTCTGAGACCTATAGGTCATCTTAGGGGTCTCCTGCCGTCCAACCCACACTACATTAGTGATATGTTGTAAGCAGAAAAGTTAGGGTTCTTGAGGCTGTGTGGTGGTGAGGTGAGTATTAAGGGCGGTTGATTTGGAGTTGGTTCTACGGAGCATCCTCGCGGCGAATTTCGACCGGACGATATCCGAGGCTGTTCAGGTGGGCCTGTTCTTCAGAATCGTAGTTAGCTATGGAGTATGTCCTCCAAGTCTCCACCCACCCCCGAGACCATGGAAGTTCATGACTTCTGCGGCATTGTTTAGGTTTATTTGCCGATCATAATTTAGCAAACCACAGCGAGCATTTTCGTTGCAAACCTCAAGCCATTTCTAGGGGTTGAGCCCTGGATACTCCCTCCATCGGATTCACAAGGTTTAGGGTTGAGCGATACCCCCTCGAAGGGCTCTTCGAAGGGGTGTTCGTGGGATGATCTAATAATACGTACATTATAGAGAAGCTGTCAACGTATGGTTGAGGCGTCGCAGGAACCCCCATTTTTTTTTTCCTATAAAGGGCTCCGGGCTGTCAATCAACCTCTCAAAGATTTGACGCTATGCCGCCAGTCTCCACTCCACAGCCAAGAAGTTCGCAAAGCTTCGTGTTCGCTTAGCCCTCTTGGCGAATGAGATCGTGCAGACTGCATCTCCGAAATCGCTTCAGGTAAGCCACGCCTGGTGCTATTATTAATGACCCACAGGATTGTTGTTTAGTGTAGACTTTATCTCACATCTGAACAACCCAGTTGGGCAAGAGATGGGCAAAAAATCTCCGCGGGCCCTGTTTCCATCCATGAACTCTCGCAGTCTCTCAATACGGCTAGGGCTACTACAAACTCGTAAACTAGCTGAATAGCCCAAGAGCTCGTCATAGACTAGGAGTGCGTACTGAGTAAAAGTGTCCCGGTTCCCCCACTTATCGAAAAGATACTATGGGACATCTCATCTACCTCTATCCAAACTCTCCCTTTGATTAAATATAGCACTAGGCATCGTATCCTAAGAGACTTGGCATTTGCACTCCCAACCTTTTGCAAACCTACCGTAGTAAACGAAAGAATCTACTTACCTCGCAATCCATTCGTTAGAACCTGCAAAGCACATAACCCAATGTTCTATCAGGATTTTCGAATGCTAAGGCTATTAATGTACACCTAACCATGCAAACCAGGACAGTACTTGCCCAGTTCTCACCTTTAATAGTAGTTTGCATCATTTTTACCGGCAGATCTCGGCTCACGATCACAGATCTCAGCCGCCACCCATGGATCCGGGTTGCCTATCCCCTTAGTAGTTCACTAACCCCTGTTGTGGGGTATGCCAGCGGCACAGAGCGCTAGCCTACAGAATAGAGAACCTGGAGTGGGGATAGTGCGGACCAAAGCCATGGCAATGGAAGCAGAATAGGATTGGCGGGACGTCGATCTCCAACTGTAGAGACAATCGCCGGGAACTTCGGAGTATGATCAGCCGCCTAGATGCAATGTTCCAGCCGTGAATTTTTTCAAGAGGAAGGGGGAGTATAAGTAGCTTCGTGCCTCTCACCACTGAAGTTACTGCTGTCAATCCACGTATCTAGCCCTCCATCGTTCATCCATCATGAAGTTCGCCACTGCTTTGCTTCCCCTCATTGCCGGGGCATCCGCCTCGTGCATCTCCAGCCCTGTCATGCGCCGTGCGGCAGACGGTCTGGTTGACGCCAACAAATTCAACTACACCGACCTGGGAGGCCCCTTGAACTGGTATGGCCTTTCCGATGCGAACCACGCCTGCTCCACGGGAAAGCATCAGTCGCCCATTGTCATTGACAGCGCTGCCATCGACTACGCTGCATCGGGCTCTCTCAAGCTCAACCTGCCCCAGGCCAATGGCGCCAAATTCTCGAACCTGGGCTCTGGTCTTCAGGTTACCTTGACCAATGGCTCCCTGGTGGCCAACAACAAGACCTACCCCTTGGCCCAGTTCCACTTCCACACCCCCAGCGAGCACCGCGTCGACGAGGAATACTTCCCCATGGAGGTCCATTTCGTCTTCGAAACTGCCGGTACGTTCCATAACTTCTCCCGTTCTTCCCATCTCGACAACTACTGACTATCTTTCCCTTTTAGCCAAGGAGATCGCTGTCGTCGGCTTCTTCTTCCAGCTCTCTGAGTTCGGCTACTCGGTTCCCCTCTTCGACTCTGTTTTCGCTCACATCGATAACATCGCCGATGCCGGCACTTACACCACCACTGGTGAACTGAACTTCGACGACCTCCTGTCTCACTTCACCAGCCACGGAGTCTACCAGTACACCGGCTCCCTCACCACCCCTCCTTGCTCTGAGGAGGTTGTCTGGTACCTCAGCACCGAGCCTCTCCCCCTCAATGTGCAGAGCTACAACAAGGTCAAGAAGATCCTCAAGTACAACGCACGCTATACCCAGAACGCTCTGGGAGGGGACAACCTCTTGGAAGTTGCCGCCAACGAATTGAACTGATCTGGATAATGGACGATGGTAAAATGTGGGGCAAGGTGTATAGAGTTCGAATCAAACTAAAGGAGTGAGGGAGTTCGTTTCTAGTTGATAGTGGGTTTTGCAGCGATGTGTTTGATGAGACTTTGTGCTGCAATAGAGCCAAGAATAGTGGATAATTACTCAAATAATCTAATAATTATTAATCTTGGAATGTTCACTTATTCACGCTCTGGCACGTGATTATCTAACTTGAAATAGCTAGTTAGTTGGGTTGAACCCCAGGTGTGATCCTCTAACCAGATTTAGTTAACCCCCGACCCCTGCAGGCCGCCAAGATGGCCTCACGAAGGACTAGAGAAGTCACTCTGCATGATAATCCCACCATTGTGTTGACACCTGTGCTGTGATGTAGAGAGCGCATTTATACTAATCAAATAGTCAGGGCACTATCGTATTAAGACAATCACACCTTACACGGCTTACCTACTAGTATTAATATTACTAGTACGTCTGTTGCGGGTACCGCCACACTGAGTTGTAAAGATATATATATACTACTATACTAGGCTTATTTGACTAGTCTGATAGTCTGGAGTTTCACCCTCGAAACCTAACTAGTACCGTATAGCAACTTGCTACCTACTGGTGTTGGTTTTATTTCTTTATTTGTTTTCTACTCGAATAAAAGACATGTTTCGTGTTGGGAGCTTTAGACCCCTGTACTTGGATGTTACCTGGTCGATGGTTTTTTTTTTTTTCTCCCAGCATGACATGGATATTTTTTTCCCACTCCCTGTCGGCGAGGGAAGAAACAAAACTGAAAATCCACTAATGACAGCCATAGAAAGGTATATGGACTGCAATGATCACTTTGTATGTTACCATTGTCCGGAAACATAGCCTTGTACCTCGTCTAGAAGCAATATCGAAATTTCGCCCCACCCTGACACTTCCGAGAACCGATTCCTGATTACCCCACAGTAAGGAGTGTAGTGGTACTTGCGGCCCAAGAAGATTTGCAATACCAATGCAATCTGACAGTCGCACCAACTCGTATGTTTTTTCACAGATGAAATTGCATACGAACGTATCTAGGACCATGGGATTGAATTGTAAGAGGCCACGTTTCCAAAAAGAAAGATATTAACATCCCACTCGACCAAAACAGCCATTGGCGCTTGGTCGCGTCTTGACCCTACCAAACAAAAAAGACAGCCAGAAAATAATGAAATAAAAAGTAATAATAATAGGTCTGAGCCGTCTAGTTTGGGCAGGGGAGACCGTGGTTATGAAAGTGCGGGATGATGGAGGTAAGTCCCAGCCGAACGGCTATGGTTCGCCATCCAGAACGAGGAAGATGGTCGCCGCGTCAGCCCAGAAAACATCTATCACGCTACTAGGTAACGGTGTTGTCGACGCTCGGCTCTGGCTGAATATGTTTTGTATGCCACTAAATCGAGCATGATCTTCGGCGACTAGTAGTGTTTGTGTCATATTTTATTGGCAAGAGGAAATGCACGAGATGCATATCCCCCGGTCGCGATCGGGGTCGACACCACCCTGGCGCAATAACCTCTGCCACATTCGTAGGCCGACGCTGGAGGCTGCCTATTCATTGCCCATGGTAGTAATTTCGGCCACAGATTCGTCAGAGGGTCGCGGGTAGAGGGAAAATATCGTCTGGTTCTTAGCAAGACTCTCCTAACAGCATTTCACGTTACCTAGAGAATGGCGGGCTTCGGATGACCATCCACGCGATCCGCACCCAATGCGCAACACCTCCCAATCTTGGGGGTAATAGCACAGAGACCATAATGATATATATCTTATTGATCGTGCCGATACTAATTTCAATGCGTAACCCGAAACCCTGGAGAATTGGCGGTAGGGGGGGGGACGTGGGGAATTTTGCGCCCGTGACTACGATCATTTTTACTGATGATGAGGCCTTAAGGGAAGTGCTCGCTTTTGTCGACACTTGCTTGGGGAAACGCTTCTGTTGGCCCGCATTCTCCGTGGATGTCATGTTGGAGTAAAGTTGGGGATTTTGGCAATTGCTGGTGGATTTCCCCGCGTCGACAAAAAGAATCCGGGAAAAAATTGCCGGTCGTAGAAGGCCACAGATGCCGCTGGGGGGGAACGTCCCACTCTCGTCTTCTGTTCGGCGCCGGGCGATCAGGTCACTGTGGGCCGTGGATCGGTTGGTTAATGCTACCGTTATGGGTATTGTGCTGACATTCCTGATTAATTCTGATTCTTTTGTATGCGAATCTCTTCACGAAAGGGATGCTAGTTTCAGATTAATTTAAGGAAGGGGTTGATTTTGCCCAGAGGGGCCTGGTCCAAAGAATTGCGTTGGTTTCCCTTGCGATAGTTCGGACAACACTCGGCGATTTAAATGTCTATATCGATTCTTATGCGGTCCATATGATCGATACCAGTCAGTGACGAATGTGCATGGGAAACACGGCTCGCCGCGGGATACTGGCGGTAGAAATATTCTTGACACGTTGGTCGGAAGGCACTGGTAGTTTGCGAAACCTATCCTAGCGGAAATCGGGGTGTATGTATACGGTATGGATGGTTCTCTCTCTCGTCCTTTATCTATTTTAGAAATTATCATACTCCGTCTTTGTTTTTTATCGGGATTGTAGGTTATCGTGAGTATGTGTAGGTTTATGGCGGTCGATGTTGGTGTTATTTGCCAGAAAAGAGCCCAGCTCTTGTCCGGCAGCAATGCAGGAGGAAATCTTGTTGGTTAAAGATCCTGAAAGCATAGTGATGCACCGGTTACCTATGAACCTTCGTGGAGAAGTCAATTGTAGCTCTTCGGTGGGCCATTGGTTGATTAGTACTTCCCAAATCGGGGCCTGAATTGGTCCAAACGTGGATCGTCTTGGCGGTTGTCTGGATCGATAACGTCAAACTTGCCGCAACCGACACGAGGAGACGATTCAAATCAATTCCAGCGCGATCGAATGTGCACTGTTTGACGACGGGAAAAATTACTTGTCTCAGGGTAGAATTCCATATGACTAGTGACTAATGATCAGGAGAAATTCCCTTAGCCACGCATGGCAAGGGCGGTGCGGAGTCCAGTGGCAGATGCGGGGCCAGGTCCAAAAAGGGTATCAGTAGGGAGCTTCAAGGTTGTTAGTCAGGAAGTAACGGGACTTCCCCTCATGAGGGGAAGCTTGGAATGAACCACACCTCCGCCAGAAGTTTGTTATGTTACTTTGGCTGTCTAGACCAGCCGGCACAGATGCTGTCTGATCTCATGAGAGTATCCCGAGATATGTCCGTCTATCCAAATCCCCTCCCCCTCCATCCCCTCGTGTCCTGGCCTTTAAATATACCGGGTATCCTCACAGATCCCAGAACTTTTTTTTGTACGAACCAGTCATTCCATCAATCCCCTGAATATCATCCCAATTCAAACGCACATCTTCAAAATGCCTTTTGCTCGCTCTCTGTCTCGTTTTATCTCCACCAACCCGGCTTTGAAGGCTAGCCCTCTCAGCCGGGCTGCCCGCCCTTTCTCTAGCTCAACAAGGGCTCAGAGCAAAGTTCTTATGGTCCTCTACGAGGTTCGTCTTCCATACACCAGATCTTCCCCCACCATGTCTCTTCCACATACTAACCGTACCTGTACTTCTAGGGCGGAGAACATGCCAAGCAGCAGCCTCGTCTTCTCGGTACCGTTGAGAATGAACTCGGCATCCGGAAGTGGCTTGAAGACCAGGGCCACACACTGGTCACGACTGCCGATAAGGAAGGCCCAAACTCCACATTTGAGAAGGAACTTGTCGACGCTGAAGTGATCATTACTACTCCGTATGTCCTTTTCCTCTGTTCCGACCGTGACAATAACTAACGGACCCACAACAGCTTCCACCCCGGCTACCTCACTGCGGAGCGCCTTGCCAAGGCCAAGAAGCTGAAGATCGCCGTTACAGCCGGTATTGGCTCCGATCACGTCGACCTTAACGCTGCCAACAAGACCAACGGTGGTATCACCGTGGCTGAGGTTACTGGCTCCAACGTCGTCTCCGTGGCCGAACATGTTATGATGACTATTTTGACCCTGGTTCGCAACTTTGTCCCCGCCCATGACCAAGCCCGCAATGGTGAATGGAACGTTGCGGCTGTCGCAAAGAACGAATTCGACCTGGAGGACAAGGTGGTGGGAACTGTCGGTGTCGGCCGTATTGGCGAGCGTGTTCTTCGCCGTTTGAAGCCCTTCGACTGCAAGGAGCTTCTCTACTACGACTACCAGGGCCTGAGCCCCGAGACGGAGAAGGAAATTGGCTGCCGCCGTGTGGAGGACCTGGCCGATATGGTTTCTCAGTGTGACATTGTTACCATTAACTGCCCCCTGCATGAGAAGACTCTGGGTCTCTTCAACAAGGAGCTCATCTCTAAGATGAAGCCTGGTATGTGCTTTTCCTCACCGCAATGCTTTCTTGTTCTCTGGCACTAACGATTTGACCTAGGCTCTTGGCTCGTGAACACTGCTCGTGGTGCCATTGTCGTCAAGGAGGATGTCGCCGAGGCCCTCAAGTCTGGCCACCTTCGTGGATACGGTGGAGATGTCTGGGATACTCAGCCAGCTCCTAAGGATCACCCTCTTCGCTACGCCGAGCACCCATGGAGCGGCGGTAACGCCATGGTCCCTCATATGTCTGGTACTTCCATCGATGCTCAGGTCCGCTACGCTGAGGGTACGAAGAACATTTTGGACAGCTACTTCTCTGGCCGTGAGGATTACCGCCCCCAGGACTTGATCGTCCACAAGGGTGACTACGCCACCAAGGCCTATGGCCAGCGCAAGTAAAAATCATCTCTTACCATAACATCGTCGACTGTTTAGCGTGTGTGTTATTTTTGTACCCAGGGGTTTTTTTGTGTTTTCTACTGGCGTTCTTTCCTCACTTTGCATCTTACCAGGCATGATTGGTTTATGGTATGGTCGTGTACCAAAGAGAAAACTAGAACAGTCAATATGATTCTGAATATCTTATCATCCATGCTGAACTTAAAAAAACATAAAAACGATAGATTTCGTAGTTTTAAACAAGAAGACGAGCCAAGCCAATGAGAGAAACCTGAGGTGCTCTCTCAGGAGATATTGAATACTTCCCCATGGGGAATGTGTTGATAGAGAATCTACGGTACGGCATAGCTGTCAAAAACCCTGAGAAGCTAGCGTCTCGAGTAGTGACCTACCAAGCATGGATCCAGCAGACTTAGCACCAGCCTCCAAAGGCTTTAGAGGAAACGACCGGGTTTGGCCAACCAGTCGGCGACATAATCGAAACACGTGACAACAGTATTTCCAAATTCACCGGGGTAAGATTCGCACTCAGTGCAAGTATTAATCGTGTGCTGAGCTCCCTCAACAAAGGCAATTGCCGTGTCGTTACTGACAGCGTTCAGGTGGAGCTTTTCGGCGTTCAAGTACTCGTAATGGCCCGTCATACCCATGGTCAGGAGAGGGACATGAATACCCCGAACCGAAGCATGCGGGGCTGTTTGGCTCGAGGCATAATCAATGCCGTCTAGGTTGTCTACCCCGATATTGAATTTATCGGAGACTCGGATGGCAAAAGTCGACAGAAATCGGCGGACGGTCGTCTTCAGCGCACCGCTCTGCCAGTTATTGGAGTAATCCTTGAAGTTACCGGGGGCGCGCACAGAGGGCACAATCTGCGTCGTGGTGCCATTCTTTCGCAGTAGAGGCCAGGCATGTGTGGTATGGTGTAGGTAGCGGGTGTCTTGGGAAAAGAATAGATTGTTGAAGCCAACGTAAAGCGAAGCAGGGATAGTAAAAGGCTCATCGTCACCAAACATTCCCTCCCCGGCCTCAAGTGCTGCCAAGCGGCTCTGGGCGTATTGCAAGATGCGGTTGTTGCGTGCCACGACGCCCTGTTGGAAGCGCTGCTTGAACTGGGCGGTATAATTGGACCGGGTATTATTGTTAAATCCATTGGCGGGGTTGTAGACGCTTAAAGACTGATTCAATATTGCTGCATTCGTTTCATCCTCAATTGCAGGGTTTAGGCTCAGAAATGCCATAGTCGAGAGCCCATAGTTGGCATCAAGCAACATGAGGCCATCAGCCGGCTTGAGATCGGCCATCGCATCAGTGCAGGGGTAGAGCTTCTCAGCGCCATTGCATGCCGACACCCCATTCTCAGCGATATTTTGATATGCGGCCATCATTGCACCACCGCCGCTATGGCCAAGAATAACAATTTTGTCGATGTCGGTCTGGTTGCGTAGCCACACCATACCGGTGTTGATTTCTGTCATCATGTCCTCAAAGCTCAGGTCTGACATGTATCCATATTTGCTGGCCTCATTGTTGCCACAGAATGTCGTGAAACCGCGCTTGGGCAGCTCTGTACAGGCTACAAAAGAAGTGTAGTCCTGCTCCGCATGCATGACATAGACGGCGATGCGCTCACGTGCACTCGTAGCGTTGGGCCGGTAGAGACCGCCGAGTACTCCAGTCTCACTGAAATCCTTCAGTACCGGCGACGGTTGCTCATTGGAGCTGGCATATGCGGATCGGGCGAGAGCCCCAAGAGACGATAGGGCAGCAAGGGCTACTCCGTTGTAGAAGACCATTTTTTGCTAAGCGCAGACTATGCCGACAAATGAGCACAAGGTAAAATATTAGACTTGCTAAGTAGGATTTTGGGGTTAGATACCCTGGGGCAGCAACAGGGTATTTATCATTCCGTGGGACAATCTAGTCGGGCTCATAAAGCGTTGGTCGGGCTCAGTGCTGCGATATTATCAAAAGTGACACGCGTTACCATCATTTAATCTAGAAACTAATTCAGAATGCAGATCGAGTGGATCAAGTAATGAATTCTATTCCGCTTGGGGCAAGCGTTTGAGAATACGGAAAAAGGAATATGCAAGCCTCATTCAGTCGTCGGGGATGATATTTTAGTAGTCAAAGAATGGAGCTGTAAATCATCCCTTGTTGAGAGCTGATGAATGATAGTTGAAGTTCGATACTTGCTGAGAGAGAAAAGATTCCGTAACGTTCTTGTGGATGACATACGGACGAGGAAGGATTTTTCAATAAATCCAAAATGTCTGGAAATCAGGACATTTCAGCACCTGCATTGAAATGGCATCCGTCTTAGCGGGAGAGTGAATGTTCCAAGGTGGCTTTGATTGCTGTTTTAGTTATTCTCTCGGATATACGTACTTATTACTCCCCGTAAGAACTATCTGTAAATGTGCATCTTGAAGCCCAGAGCTGATTGAAAGGTTAAAGTCTGATAAACAAGCCAAGCAACGACCGGCCGGGGCCCGGGCCGCTGTTCCCTGCCTTAACGGGACTAGTCTCCGCAATTGTGGACCAATATTTCCGAGACCCGAGATTCTGCAACCGGTATTGAACTCCGAGAGGAATCGAATCTTGGTGGGGGTCGCTTCATATAACAAGCCCTTGATTTAGAAGCGCAAGAGGGTCTGCAACGGGCATCTTTTAGTGTATTCGCCAGGATGTAGAGTGGTTCCATCTGCCCGCTATTCCTGATGGTTGGCGTAGTGACGCGTTTGCCCTACGTATGCGAGATGGATGAGCCTGACGATGGGTTTATTGGATAGGGGCAAAACAGTCCCCTGTGGTATATAATAAGCCTCCTATATCTATTTTAATGTTTTAGTTTTTTCTTCGTCATCACCTTCCCTGTCATTCCTTCAACATTGTATTATGCGCTCCTCCTGGCTCGTTGCTGCGTTAGCTCCGGCTGCGTCCATCGCTAGTACATGCGAACCAGACTTCTTCGCTCCTTATCTCACTAGTAATGCCAGCATTGAGTATGCTCGCACGTTTACCTCCTCTGACACCTTTGAGGGACCACTCGGAAACTACACGGGCCTGCCTGAATACTGTGCACTGTACGTGAACGTCAGCTCATCCGCTACGTCGGCTTACGAGTTTGGCCTTTGGCTACCAACAAACACATGGAACAAACGCTACATGGCCTACGGCAATGGTGGGTTTACAGGCCAAGTGGCATTTACTGACATGGCTCCCGGGCTTAACTATGGCTTCGCCGTTGTTTCAACAAATACCGGACATAACTCCTCTGTGATGGAGGCCGGCGATGCTGGCTGGGCACTCGACAACCCCGAAACGCGGACGGACTGGGGTTGGCGTGCTCTCCATGGCAGTGTTGCCCTGGGAAAAGTCCTGGCGGAAGCGTTCTACAACAACAACATTGAGTATTCTTACTACGCGGGATGTTCGACCGGCGGCCGCCAGGGATTGAAAGAGGTACAGATGTTCCCGGATGATTTTGATGGTGTTCTTGCAGGGGCTTGTGCTTGGTGGACTTCTCATCAGCAAAACTGGGACCTCAAGCTGGCTTTGGATAACTTGCCCAACAATGCCTCTCATCATGTCACCGCGGACTTGATGGATGCCCTGGCGGCCGAGGTTCTTCGCCAGTGTGATGGACAGGATGGTGTGAAGGACAACATTATAATGGATGGCTATGCGTGTCAGTTTCGACTTGAGGCCCTGCTTTGCAGCAGCTCCAGAACCAACACTAGCACTTGCTTTAGTGCTGATCAACTCAACACCGTTTATCGTGTCTACAGTGATTGGATTGATACCAACCAGACGTTCATTTTCCCTTCCTTTGCCTGGGGATCAGAGGCCCAAGTCTCTCTGATGATTATAACAGAAGATGATTCCGTAGATCAGCCTAGTGGAATTGCCTACCCTCGTGACTTCGTGTACAATGATGCGAGCTGGCCCGCGGGAAATCTCGATTATGCCACCATCGAGCTATCCGACCGTCTCGACCCGGGAAATGCCACCGCGGATACCTACGACCTCCGTCCCTTCTACCAACGCGGCGGCAAATTGATCCATTACCACGGATTCGCTGATGGGGAAATCCCGACCGGGTCCAGCATCTACTATTACAAGCAAGTTGAGAAAGCCATGACTCCTCTGGGTTATGAATTGGATGATTTTTATCGTTTCTTCCTGATCCCTGGCATGCAGCACTGCTCAGGCTCGGTATACGGGGCGCCCTGGTACATTGGATCTGCCAATCAGCCTTCCGCTTTGACAGGAAGTAATATATGGGGTGTTCCTGGCTTCCGGGATAGGAAACATGATGCAGTTATGGCGCTGATGGCTTGGGTTGAAAACGGTACCGCTCCGACTGAGCTGATCGCTACCAAGTATGTGGATGATACCCCCGCGCTCGGTGTCAAGATACAGCGCAGATTATGCCCATATCCTCAGCGTGCTACATACGTGAGTGGCAACTGGAACCACACCTCTTCCTTCGAGTGTCAGTAGCCAACTGAGATGGAGAGGCAGCTGGCATACAGTGATTGTACACAATAGGATACGGTGAATTTGGGCTCGCTATATATCACATTATCCTTGTTTCGTATGTTATTAAGCAGGTGCTAATGCATTTGGACGGTTTCGGTCTTTTTGTGATCTTGAAAATAGTGGTAAACGTCCGATAGGGCTCGATGCTTTACAACTGGAACTATAATTTTTACCAAACTAAGCGGCCTTATCAGAGCGTCAGAGGTTGAGTTGAACTGCAATCATATCATCAATTGAACAAACATACATTACTTCGCAAAAGTATAAAACTGAATAATTACTATACTTGGAATGTAGAAGATGTGCCAGTTCTGGTACTAACAGGTTCCCTTTATTGTGACCATAATAAAGAAGTATGCGTCTTGACCCGCAGGGCTACCGTCCCCACGTGATGCTACTCCCTCAAATGCAAGTTTCGAGGGACCTAAAGGTCAAATTCATATAGCATTTGTATGGCAATAACTGCTAACGTTATGCTCGATCGGTTAAAATTAGGTGCGCATGTGCTCTCGCTTTTTGATTAGAGTAATAGAGGTACAGCCATATTATGAGGCTGAGAGGCTCTAATTCTACGAGCCATGCTATGAGTTGCTAGTTGTGGAAGATGATTTACGTAACTTGAGCTGTAAGTAGACAAATGTTGGAGCCTAAAGTGGCGACGATGAAGATACTGTCAGGAACCGAGGAACCTGCTCGTGTTTACGCTGGAGGGGCTGTGTTATGTGGACCATCCTAACCTATTGCTGTACGTCCGGGCTTGGCGAAGGGAGTATATAATAATATATAATATATAATTATTTCTACTCGTCCACTCTCCCGTTCAAATATATTATAATTTTTTCAACTGGGTATCCTGGCCGCTCGAAGAAAATTGTGATCAGCCTGTTGAACATGTGAATATATTATTATAATAATAAAACTTGGGCATAAAAGGCCGCCCCCAGCCCCGGCAAGTTGAGTCCTCTCAGTAGCATCTCATGAGATTCTAACTGCCCGATTCAATACTTTCTTCTTTTGCAATTTGTCTTCACCAAGCTAATCAGCTTTCAATTCTACTTTAACAACAATGCTCGCTTTGCTTTTGCAGCTGTTCTGTGGAGTTACTGCTACCATGGCCGCGGACAGTGAGTTCTTTATGCCCGACGAAGGGCTGACCCATGAGAGAACGATAATGGCCTGGCCGGGGAACAACAACCCCAACTACCAGGAGGCCGATAGCTTGGAGCGCATGAAGGCCGAGCTCTCCGCCATCGCTAAGGCCGTCTCCGACTTTGAGCCGGTGACTCTGCTGGTTAGTTGCGAGCAAGTCTCTGACGCGAGGCGCAGATTTGACGGGCGTGGAAAGTATGGCATTGATATCAAGGCCATAGGAGCAAACGATTTAGAGCCCTGGATGCGTGATGTGGCACCGACGTTCGTGTTTAGCCAGGAGACGAACTCAACTCTCTACGGGGCTGATTTCAACTTCAATGGTTGGGGAGAACGGTACCCGTCAGCTAGCAATGCTCACTTGGCCGGATACTTCCTCAACGACACCCACATCCCCCGTGTGGAAACTTCGATCGTTATCGAAGGGGGTTCCTTGGAAATTGATGGCGAAGGAACTCTGTTGGCGACGGAGAGCTCAATCCTCAACCCAAACCGGAACCCAGACATAACGCGCGAGGCGGTCGAGGAGGAGCTTCATCGGGTTTTGGGTGTCGACAAAGTAATTTGGGTACCTGGTGTGAGGAATGAGGATGTGACTGATGCTCATATCGATGCCCTAGCTCGCTTCACTGCGCCTGGAAAAGTTGTGCTGAGCCGTCCTAGTCCGGATGATCAAGTATGGACCGCGGTTTACAATGATACTAAGCGTATTTTGTCTAAGGCTGTTGATGCTAAAGGGCGGGCATTCGAAATCACCGAGTTACCTGAGGCGGATGCCAATGATATCGATTCCCCTGAAACAGAAATGGTATTGGGCTATGTCAACTACTTGCTTGTCAATGGTGGGGTCATCGCTCCACGATTTGGGAGCCGCAAGACGGACACCAAGGCGAAGGAGATACTCCAGAGTCTCTTCCCCGAACGAGAGATTGTCCAAGTCTATCTTAATGAGATCGCAATCAATGGAGGCGGAATCCACTGTATGACGCAGCAGATCCCGGCATCAAAGCCATAGGGGTTTTAGGCACTAAGCTACCTATTTATTCACCTATATATCGGAAAGGGATAATTTGGAGTATGGAAATATTGGCCTGTCAGCATGTGTGATGAAGTCAATATTCTCCTTTATTCCCTTTGAACATGTCAGATAACATTTCTACACTCTATATCCGACCTTTGGCTTCAGGATCAAGAAAATAATAAGTTTATTAGACATGGAATACTTTGACGTATTAGTTGTACTCATACTTATACCCACCAGCTAAGTCGCGAGCACAATACTTTCACATTATAATATATATTTTTACCCCCCCCCAAAAAAAAGAGAAAACCACAGTTACCCACAACTGAGCACTGGAGCCCAGAGATAATGTTTTTCTAGGTCTTTGATGATCCTGTCTGGCTTAGCTCCGGTAAAATCAGAACTTGAGCCCTTGACACGATTCTCATCCCATCCCAGCTTCTCCCGACCCAGTGTTGCCCATAGATTGGCGGCGTCTTTGGCTGCATTGATGCCAGCAGCCGGGTTATTCCACTTTTCTCTCACCGTCTCCCAGTTGTTAGCGTGTGGATCATCTTCTGGCTTCGGCCATGGTTCGCCTTCTAGTTCACAAGAGCGTGATTGGCTCGCGGGAATTTCATAGGTAGGGTCGATGTTAGAAATCTGAAATAATTCTACATTGTAGGGAACGGTATAGTCTGTCGAGAACTTGTCCTTAGGCCGGCGTATCCTCGCTCCTGTCATTAAGTGTAGTGTTCTCTCAGATGTCCCATTGAGAAGGGCATTTGGGTTCTTCACATTGGCAGGATCTGTCTTACTGTCATCTAATCCCAATATTAGTCCCATAACGGGTGATAAAAACAGAAGACAGGTTATATAAACTTACATGTGCCATACAAAGCGGCAGGCACATCACCGTAGATGGGCTCATTGATATCCCAGAGTCCGTATCTAGTAATTGTCGATCACTGAACCAACCCAGATTCGTCAGTGGAGGTCCGGCGTTTGTCGATGGATTTTTATGCCAATAAGTACTTGAGCACCGTACAGACCGGAATGGTCAAAGGCCACTTCAATGATACTATCGTATCATCCGCACTCATGGCTACCCAGATGAACTCGTTTGCATGGAGGTTGAAGATCGAATTCAGCGGCTCAGCCTTCCACGCTGCCCAGGCGGAGCCAGTGAGGCCCTCGACCCAAGATTCTCAATCAGCATCTACGCATTCACATACCCCACAATTACGAAAGCAACCGGAGCCCCTTGCCCCAAACTACCCAAGACTTCGGTACAGAATACGCTCCACAGACAGTCCACACACGGGGACCATTACTTCGTTGCGGGTATTGCAGGACCTCATCTTCAACATCTACATGGAAGATGGGTGGGACCTAGATCTGAGACTGCAATATATACGTTTCACGATTCCCTTGCGCGACCCCAGCACATCAGATGAGCTTGCTCTCATGAAGAACTACACGGGGCCTGGAGCATATATGCTCTCTAATGTCCGCTTTAACCCTTTGGTCACCCTTATCGAGAATGACGAGGGTGTCAACACGGAACTAGTCATCAATCTGATGCCCCGTGCCGTCGGGAGGAATGCACGCCCTCCAGACGTGAACCTCATCAACTGCACTGAGCTCAGTTTCATTCTGAGTGGTGTCATGATCAATAATTATGGCGAGCTATGGCCGGATATCTCATTCAAGGGGAAGGTAAAGGAGAAATATACGGAGAGCGAAGAAGAACACACACCTTCCACCATCGATGAGGTTGAAATAGGTCCAGAACGATCTGCGCCCAAGACGATGAAAGAAACTCGTGCCGCATTCTTGAAATCAGCAGCATTACCATGAATGCGCGCTCTCAAATATCATCCTTTCCAAGGCATACTACTCTTTTCCTCCTTTATCTATTCATGGCATTTTTCGATGGACATTGTGGACCACTGATTACATTCAATTAACGTGTGCCATTGATACTGTAGTAGTCTCAGTCACATGACTGGGGATAATAGCGTATACGTTTCAGTTGTGGTGTAATGGATTGGAAATTTTCAACTTCTTTTTGTTCCAGTTGCTCTAAGACCAAATGGCCACTCGACAAGTAAAAATAAAGATTAACTACGAGGATCCGCCACTTCCAGACTCAGAGACGGTCAGCTATAATGCCAAACCCTCCCGTACACAAATAAACTGGATCGAAACAAATGGCAAGCCAAACCCAGACCCAAGCAAGGGTCACTCCTGTACCCTATATCACATATCAACCCGGCCAAAAGGTTTAGAGTCAAACGTCTCTGGTATTCATTCATTCCGTTGTGACAGGTAGTGGGTGCACAACATGCTAGATCTAGTACATGAAGAGTTAGAAAATATACATGTGTAATGAATTAATTCGTTGGATATAGACCTTTGTATATTAATCGGTTATATTAGATATAGGGAAATTATTCTTTATTCAACCAGGGCCGACAATCTTTGCCTTAGACCTTAAGGATATGTGACATGATGTCTACCTCTAAACCTCGAGCGTTCTGATTCCGTGGTTTAAAGGTGTACGTAATACAGAAAAGAGTTTGATTGTAGAGAGATGATTGTATTCCAGTTGACATGTAAACTAAATACCTTCTAATTGACATTATTTTTCTACTCGCCGACCGCAACGACGGGCTGGGTCGAGCAGTGTATGACACCGCCGGCTAACGGGAGGCCACGTACAGGTACAGGTGTGACTTTGTGTTCGGGGCACAGTCGTTGTAGTGTAGAAATGGCCTCTGAATCTGTAGCTGGATCTCCAAATTGGGGGATGATCAGGCCACCATTGACAAAGTAGAAGTTGACATAGTTCGTTGCTGGGTCAGGGTAGGATGAGGATCCAAATACAGTGGGATCCGGCTCATCGACAATATGTACCTCGAAGCGGCGCCCCTTCGCATCAACCTCTTGCGCTAAAATATCACGGATCTCGTTATGCACGTCGTGCCACGGTTGCGGTACACTGGAATGTGGCTTGGAGAGGACCACCACACCCGGCCGAACGAAGTTCAGCTCAGCGTCTGCATGGACGTCTGTAACATCGAGGTCCCGCCTACCGGGGAACCATATGATTTTCTCCACGCCCAACAGGCGCTGCAGCTCCTCTTCGATGTCACCCCGGGAGAGCCCCAGATTGCGGTTCTCATTCAGGATGCTGCTCTCTGTTACCAGGAGCGTACCATCGCCATCCAGAACCAAGGCACCTCCTTCCAAGCAAACCTTGGACTCGACCTCAACTACAGGGGCTGGGGAACTGTCGTTGGCGATGACTCGTTGAGCAAAAGTCGCATTCTCTTCTACTTTTTCCGGTCCCATAATGGGCCAGTCCAGTCCATCTGTAGCTCGATAATGATCGCTGATGTCGTCTTTTTTGCCCCATTCGCTAAATCGGAAGTTGACGGCAAAGCGGTCTTTGGAGTGCGCGCCAACCCCATACACATAGACGGGACCAGTGTCACGAACCCACAAATGGTTTGTGCTGAACGGAATGATGGAAATATTTGAGTCTCTGCCGTTGAAATTGGCAATCTGTTGAGTAACTAGAGCTTGTGCTTTCGGAACATCCTCGGGGCGCGTGTACAGACGCACCGGCTCAAATGCAGAGATCGCAGAAGCTAGGCTGGCGATCTCTTTGCACGCGTCTTCGTAGTAGTTCGCAGCAATTGAAATCTTAGAGGGAAACCCCAGGATAGTCGCCACATGGCGAGCGGTCTCTGCTGGCGCAACGTATCTGCGTAATAGGTGCGCCATGGTCTGAAACTGTTCCAAGTATGTGTGAGAGGTAGAGTGACGTCGTGATAAAACGTGGGTGCGGCAGAACCCGTGTCTTCCGTATGGCACGTGAATCGAAATGACGTCCCCTTTTGGCTAGCAAGATGGTTGAGAATTCGGGATTCTAGTTGTACTATGGAAGAATCTTTATCTTTATAACCTGGTTTATCTTAGTTTTATAGTCGGGTATGTGCTTAATATATCTTGAGAAACATTGCTTCCTAGAGTCTAGGTAGTAAGCTTGTCTATTTCTTGTGGTGATCCTGCTCGGGATCTCCTGCCTTGTGCAAAATATATAACTCGCTAACCATGGATCATGTAGTATGACAATCGAGATAGCTCTCCTTGAAAATATTATGGGTTGTTGATACATAGGGTATAGTTCAATTATTAAGAATATAGGTTAACCTTTCTTAACACTGCGTATGAGATCCATTGACCACAGTTGATTGTAAGACGGCTCGTTCAATTCATCGCAGGCGGCTACAAACTTTGCTAATGGAGAAGAGCATGCATGAGTGTGGGGTCAGTTTGATATGGTTCGACCAATGATGGGGATCTGTCGGAGAATCTTGCCTCTGACCGGATCTTATTACATGCCAAATTCGTGTGGTCTTTGAGATAGAATAATTTACCATCTACGAAGTACTCCAGTCCAGCTCTTACATGTGGACGATAACCGTGAGCCTGCCTGTAGAATATGAACGAGTGCTATTCTGAATGATGCCGCCTAAGAAATTCTTGTCCCGCGTGGACGGTAAATAGACATACGCAAACGTGGAAGATACTATAGTGAGAGCGTTGATACTCAAGGGGCACATATGTAGAAGGCCTCAGATTAAAGGCCCCGACTTCAGTAAGCATGAAACCCAAGTTCATCCCTTATCGTACAGTTTGCCCCGGGGGAAAACCTACTCCGGGGTAGAGCATAGTGGGACTGCGGGTACCAGGGAGAATTGTGGAGCAGGAACGTTAACCGCGAAGAGTATTACGTAGCGTAAATTGGAAGTGATTTCTTTTCTCGTAATATGTGCGATCTCGACTGGTTGACTCCACTAACTTGTCAGTTCAGAGAGTCACCGCCACTGATAGCCCTTTACAGCCGCCACGCGAACAGCGCCCGCCATACGTTGGGTACCCATTGGTACTCCTGGCAGGGGTCGCAAAACTGAGGTATGGCATTCAACGGCGCACTTCGCTCAATGCATGTAGCACTTCCCTCAGTGCTGGATAGACCGATATCGAACGTATCCTCGGACAAAGCGCTCGATAACTGCTGGATAGCCATAATGGTATTCATATGGAGACTGGATGACACCAAGTGAGATTGGTAGATCTGACTATACCATCGACGAGGGCCACGTTATTGTGTTGAAGGTCATGCAGGCGATTAGCTAGGGGTTAATCGACACTCGGATGTTCATCGCCGACGGGGACTTCGTCGGAATGTCTTTCCCTGCACACTATCTCTATAACTGGAGGATGCAGCCTTTCCAGTCCTCTTAGTGCCCTACACCATATATCCTACTTCGGCTACAAATGGTAAATATGCTTCAAGTGATATAAATCGTTAACATAATATGCATTTATACGCCGAATATACACTTATCATGAGACGCCTTCTAGAACCAAATCACCCAAGTAAAGTCAATGCTAGTACTAAGCCGAGCACGGATATCGAATCCATTCAGCCGTTCCCTCTCTTCGCAAGACATCGCTAGGTGGGCTGCTCTTGATGGTAGCACGCAAATCGCGGAATCATAACACCAGATCATGAATTAGAATAGTGCGTTTTTCACTTTCTTCCACCAGGGAAGAATCTCTTCTGGTTCCACTAGAGTAACCTGCCCCGCTCCCGGGAATCTTCTACCGGAATCCAGATCAATCTTGCTGAGCGGGACTCCAACCCACCATTCGCGATTCCACACCTTCCAGAAGATCATGAGAAAGAGACCAATAAAGCCAGCGAGGTAGGCCTGGAAAAAGTTGAACGCGCTGGGAGGGTCTCCACCGGGTGGCTGTTGATAGAGAGACATAGTATTAGTATTTGTCCTTCTCCAGGATGGGGACGATAGACAGGGTGGTCAATTCAATGAAGGAACAACTTACAAATAGCGCAGAATAGAACATTGCAATAAGGGATATGACAGAAAGAAAGGCGCCGATCGAGCTCCCTACGGTACCCAGAGAGGACTTCCATGGAATCTCACCCGTGCTGCGATTCTGGACCTTTAGGGCCATACGGAACCGGAGGTGGGCGATGTTGATGCTCATGTTCATCATGACAGTTGACACGCCAGCAATAGAAAGCAGCCAGTTGAAGATAGTAAGTCCAGATGATGCAAACTGGAGGTATGCGAGGAAGCCGAACAGCACCTGGAGAACGATTGGCCCTAGTGGACGACCAGATTTGTCGATATAGGCCATGAATGACGGGGCACCTCCACTTGAAGCGAGGGCTTGTATGGTTCTCGTTGAGGCGAATGTAGATGAATTTGCCACGCTCAGACTGGCAATCAGGACGACAGCGTTGATGATTGATGGCAAGACATGGATCCCGGCGTCTTGAATGGCTAGAACAAACGGACTGGCATTTGTGTTGACTCCAGCGGAACTTGCTGCAGAATCTGAACCGAGCAATTGAGGGCTATTGTATGGAACGTTGAGGCCAACAATGAGGAGATTCACAATGTAGAATATTGTTACACGCCAGAGGACCTGCTTTGTGGCCGTGGGAAGTGATTTCTGGGGTTCTTTTGTCTCTGCAGCTGCAAGACCGACCAGCTCCGTGCCGCTAAACGCTACAGCCTGGGGCAATGGTCAGTATGGAGATATAGATAGGGCTGGATGTTCATCCACTCACTGCATTCACAAATACTGCGCAGAACCCCTTAAACCCGTTGGCAAAGGCGCCTGGGTCACGCCAATACTTCCCCCCGATATATCCTTGAGGACTGCCAGGGACGCCACCGGTGTTGATAATGATCCCCAAAATGATCAGCCCGATACAGGCGATGACCTTGATTATAGAAAGAACAAATTCCACTGTGACACTGTGAGCTTAGGTGGTTGTTTCTATGAAGGGAGCTTGAGCACGACTGACCTTCGCCATAACCTCGTACTCCAAAAACCTGAATGAAGACCAGCACTATCAGGAAGATACTGACGAAAATGGCGGGATTAAGATTTGAGTTCCAGTATTCGATCGTCAAACTTGCTGCAGTAATCTCAAAAGGTCTGTATTTGATTTTGTTAATGCTGGAAAGTAAGAAATCATGGGATTGGAATGCATACAAAGTGACGAGCCAGCCGAGGGAATACGCCCAACCGATTGCAAAACCCCTTGTACATTGGCCCGGTTAGTGATGGTAGATCTTGGATAATGGGGCTATGACCTGTTTACTAACCAACTAGGATCTATGAACCGACTGCTGTATTGGTAGAAAGCTCCATTAATCGGATACATGATGGCTAGTTCTCCGAGCGACATGATTGTGCACAGCAGCATAATTCCGACCACAAGATACCCAATCAGGACGGAAGCAGGGCCACCATTTGCAAGCGCTTCACCGGAGCCGACGAACAGACCTGCACCAATGGCACCGCCCTAGTGAGTGCTCCTGGTTAGTGGATTGTGATCCTTGCGCACCATTCCCGGCCACAAGATGAGATCTTCATTTGCCTTGCCGATACCTGCATCCCGTGCCAAGAGTCATTGCTGCGGATCAGATTCACTCACAATAGCAATCATCTGTATATGTCGGCCTTCGAGGGCCCTCTTGAGAGTATTTCCATTTGCTTCCTCAACGTCCCCCGTCGAGTCGTCGGGAGTTTTTGATGATGAATGTTTTAGATCATGGCCTACTTTGGCCTCTTCTTCAGAGATGGCCATTGTGACAGGATGGGCTTCCCAGCTATGTACAATTGTGTAGGGAAGCGATGAATGTAAGATACTAAGTACAGGTATGAAGTAGAGGAGGAATACCTCGACGAGAAGGCGGGCTATGTTCAAATATACCTATGGATCAATGTGGAGAAATGGAGATTGAACGGCATTACTTGTCGCATGGAGGTGGAAAATGGCTAGGCGCAGATCCTGGACTGTCTTATCAAGTGGTCTCAGTTACCTACTTAGTTGACATGATTACTCAATATCTACCGTTTGTGCGTGGAATATAAACCAGTGTCTCCGATCCCCACATCGACTAGGCTACCCAAAGAGGGAACCCACTGTCAGTCATATCCACAACTGCAAGATCCGGGGAAAGGCTATACGAGCTCCTGACCGTGAATTCAAGCAGTTGCCCAATTTTTGCTTCTCCACAGACGGAGTTCTCCGCACATTTTCCCGCAATATCCCTACCCGCAACCGGTAACCGCCAAATCCACCTCGTTGATATGCCGGTGCTCTGTCATTTCCTAGAAAACAAGGTTGATTATCGGGTCCAGTCTGGGGTAAAGTATATGGTGGATTATATTTCCTCATTTTATCAGTGTGATGCTCGTTAGTATTCGCTCGGATGGACATGGCTAGGGGGCCAGGGCAACAAATCGGAACCTTGAATTCCGGTTTGGCAAGTTCGTATCTTCGCCTCTCGGCATTCTTACTTGTAATTTACGGAGACCACCGCCGCATTCGGCGCTGCGACAATCCTTCGCGCGTCGTTTATTCCTATACTTCAAAGGCTAGGGCTCACCCATCACGTTACCGAAACCCGATCTACGAGGCTTATTTCTCACAATCGCTTTTCTTGGTAGAATTACCAGAACCTAAAGTCTGCTGTCCGAGATTACCATTGGATGATACTAGAGGGCTACTACATGGAAACTTCTTTTAGATACTGGCAGGCATGCATTTCAGATCGTAGTCTGTAATTGCTACCAGTTTGAAACATACAAGATCACGCTCGGACAATAGGGCATCATAAGCTTAATAGTGCCTCCACCCTTATCAAGCATTGTCTCGGTAAACTTGATATTGAACCCAGCTAATTGTCACATTTTTACCCCGCGTGAGTCCCAAAATCGTACTTAGGATACTGACCGGGCCGGTCAGCTACCGGTCTACGGAGTTTGATCATCGGCCCCCTGATAGTTGAAACTTGTTTTTAGTGTATTTCCCGGCTTGACCATGGACACGGGCCCGCCCCACAAAAGTCGCCATGTCTTTCCTTCCACGTCTCTAGTCTGGTTTTCTCATGGCTCGAGGGGACCCGAGGTGGAGTTGGGCTCAGTGCGCCCTGCTGATTGCATCCGGCGGATGAGATCTCTTTCCCGCCTCCGCCAATCCATGAAACTCTCACACAAAACCTCGAGACCGAGTCAACCCCGCAACCTAGGCGGTTGACACTCGTGGAGTCTTGGCTACATTCTTCCGCATGCAAAATTACCATGGCCGCATCTAGCCGTACGTTCCTCACCTACCAGCACGACTGGAACGCTTTCTCCCTCGACACACCCGTCACAGCAGTCTATCTTTTCAGCGAACTTGAGGATCTCAACCGCCAACTTTTCCCCGCGGGAAACAATGATGACCATATCGTCGCCACAGAACATACCATCTTCCACCCCCAAGGGGGTGGCCAGCCCTCCGACGTAGGCACAATGACAGGACCCGCTGGGACCAAGTTCACGGTGACCGCTGTCCGTATGGATGCGACCGGACAAGGCCAAGTCCTACACCTCGGCCAATTTGGCGACGGTTCATCGCCTGTCTTTACGCTGGGAGAGACTGTCCGACAAGACGTCGACGCTGAGAAGCGTCTACTACATTCGCGGCTGCACACCGCAGGCCACGTCCTCGGTGCGGCGGTGCGGCATCTCCTGGAAGAGGAGGTGGAGGGCTTTGATGAATTAAAGGCATCTCACTTCCCCGGGTCGGCATCCTGCGAATTTCAAGGCCTAATCGAGGGGAAGTGGAAAGAACCAATTCAAAAACGGGTTGATCAGTATATCGCCGACAAGCGGCAGGTGCAGGTTGAATGGTGGGATGAGGCCATGTTTCGGGAAAAGGGTCTGCAACGATTGATTCCCGACCGCAGTCTCATGCCGGGGGAGAAATTCCGCGTGGTAAATATTCTGGGCACCGAGGTCTATCCCTGCGGAGGCACACATGTCGATACTACGGATTTATGTGGGCCGACTCGCGTTACGAAGATCTCGAGAAAGTCGGGCAAGTCTCGTGTTAGTTACGCAGTGAAGAATTGATTTGGCGTTATTACCTAGGACCCTTATTTTCGCGCTATTTTTATTTTGGCCCACGACGGTTGGACCCAGGGAAACAGTATTTTTAAGCGTGCAGAATGGAATTGCAATGAGGTAATAGATTGATACCGCGACTCTAGGGTAGGATGTAATCACATGCTCATCTTGGATGTTGAAGAAGTATATCTTGGAACCGGGTCCACTGCCATCTCCTCCGCCCGGCTATCATTACCATCTCCGCTAACCCTTTACCTCTACATAACCAATTGATCAAGATCGGGGCCTAATCATTCTTATTTAGCGCTCGTAGACGCACATGGAGGGAAGTAACTTACCCCATCCTTCTTCATAAGCACTGAACGTGATGATATTTGTGTCGCCCTTCTGCAGTGGAGTATGGAGAGTGGATGTAAAAGGCGTATTCCCACCTCCCGAGGGCAGAAATGCAAGCACATGGGATTGGCCATTGACGGTTACATTTGCGTAGCGCTGGGTGCTATCTCCGTTCGCATACCGGACACGGAGAGTGCTAACCGTGGACTCTTCACTGGCTACATTGGTAATTTCCACCGTTCCATCGCCAGACCCGCCAATGTAACCAACAGACTTTCCGCCAGAGCATCCGCTGCAGGAGATGATCTTGGCACCGTTGGAAAGGGCGTTATCGGGTGACTCGGCCTCGTAGTTGGTACCATCCTCGGCGGAGGACCAGGTTCCCTCAAGTGGTAGTACCCATGCGGTTTCGTTGTGCTGTATAAACACGGGCACGGTTAGGATGGTAGGATCGATATGGAGCCTAAGAGAGCTGTGGGTGGGTTGCTTGCATACCAGTGTGGCAGTGGTTCCTTCAATCGTCAAGGGAAGCCAAATGTAGGTGGATCTCATGAGATTCGATGAGTCCCAACGATCGCCCATGTAGCTAAGGATGTTAGAAATTGAAACTTTACACTACATTCATCAGTTGAATGTCCTCACAGTACGGAATCCCCAACTTTCAGAATGAAGGTCGTCTGAGACTCGAATGTGTTAGTTCCACTTGGCGCAAAGTCAGCCCAGTCGGTCCAGGGCCCACTCAGACTCGTTGCAGTGACATATTTATTGTCGTTATTAGCTGCTCAGCTGGTTAACCATGGTGAATATCTTGGGCCGACTGAAATATCGAAACGTACACCATCCTATATAGCCCGTTAGCCACCAACAGGGGATCTTGAACGAGTCAAGGGAATGGAAGCCGTACCTGTTAACTGAGACCCAAATAAATAGTATATGCCGTTCTGTTTATATAAGGCTGGAGCCTCAATGTGCTCTGGAAAGAGATGGGTGGTTTCGGTGACGTTAGTGAAATCGTCCGTTAGTTTGTTGATTCTGAGGCCATTCGGCCGCTGGCAGGTATTAAGCTATGTTGATATGCAATTATCTGTGATCTGGGTTCATCACTCACATCCTCCGTTAAAAGATACCCCGTGCCATCATCATCCTTGTACAGACCCATATCCCGCGATTGATGTCCAAGAGGCTGGAATGAACCCCTAGATATCTATCGATCAGACAGTAGACTAGGAACGGGATAGATCGCAGACAGGCACTTACAAATATTCATAGGTACCACAAACGCTGGAAGATGTCGCAACGCCGGTTTTTGCCTCGCCGTAGTTACTGCTATCGATGTGCATCCACAGTACGTACTTGGATGTGGCTTCATTGTAGATCACCTTGGGTCGCTCCAGGACGCGATCGGGGCCAAGGTCCCCGCTGCTCTGGCGGGAGAGGAGCTCTCCGGCAAATTTCCACTCAACCAAGTTCTATCGTACGCAGGATTAGATGCAAGGTCTATTTCCTTGGAAGATATGTTATCAGGTAGCGACCAACTTTGCTTGAGTAGCAGTTGACGGACTGGAAAGCGCTTCCATCCAGCTTGTTCTCGCCAATCCAGTAGTACGTCGAATCGACTTCAATAATTCCTGATTGCCAATAGTACGTATGTCAGCATTAGATAGTACTTAGATCGCAGATATGTACTGTACCACCACCATGTGCTTGGACATGTTGGTTGGTGCCCGCCGCGGTCCACGTCGCGCCAGGGACCTGCCTTTGAGTTAGTATTAGAGGAATCGTAAACCTGGATATAGTAAATGCTCACAATTTGGAGGGATGCTACAGCTGTTGCTGCCTGAGCTAGGCAAGCAATAAGGAAGCCGGGAACCATATCCTTGACGATGTCTTTGTTCGCGTATCGTTTGGCAAGAACAAGTTGAGGCACTGAGGTTAGGGGTGTGTCTCAATGGAGTATTTATGCCAGATATGCACTGGCAAGAGAAAAGTGGAGCCGGGACTGAGGGGTTGTGCTGCAATCTATCTTGGATGGTCTGATTAATGTGTTGCCTCACAGTCCACCAAACGGATTAGACTGGATATCGGCCATTTTTGAAACCGGGAATTTAGCGCAAAGCATGTACGCCATGCCTCATTTATGACGGGTGGTCATGATATGTAGAAAAATGAGAGTCCGTGTGGGCCAGAACAAAGCTTCGATAATCTAACAAACTTCAAATCCTTCCGACTCAGATACGGAGCGGACTCCGTTAGTTTGACCGAAGCCCGGCCAAGATAACTTGGGCATTACCACAGGAACCCGGTGCCTCACGCCATAACATAGCCTTTCAGGCTGCATGGTGTTAATCGATATCTTATATCACTCAGGCAGTTTTGTATATTCGACTACGGTGGGCCCTATTTACTCCATGATCTCACCGACCCTGCAATGGTGTTAAGCAGAAAGAGGCCCCAAACCTACTATCAAACTCGGTGTCTCTCCCCCTCCTATCTTCGTTCGGGTTCTTATTCGAGGCGGCTAATTCTTATGGGAAAATTCCCGAGCTCGGCAAGATAAAATGTTGAAACAAGGAACATTGAGAGGCAGCGCTAGACAGTAGTTCGGAATTTTTCCTGTGAAGGGAAAGGTGTGTCAGGTATACCAGCGGTGCGATAGAGAAGGCCATTATACACTATTAGCGTATCAATACTGGGATGGGTTGGGAGGCATTTGAGAAATTAACCACAGGCATCTATGGACATCTACACGCTCGACCTTCTTCCCTCTTTCCTTACCCCCATACATTCCTGTTAGATTTCGTCAGAGTCAGGGCACTGATGCGAGCTGTTGGAATATCCGAATGATTGATGCCATCATTCATTCGGCAACCTCACTCTCGGCTCAATGCGCCCCGAAGGCCAAGACGAACGGGGTCATGATGGACAAGTCTGTGGGCAGGAAACTTGATGATCGACAATGAACATCAGCTGCTCCCCGGGTTCCCCGCAAACTGTTGTGTCTGTGTCATTGGATACCCCACATCATTTATGCAGGGAAGCCGACAAATTCCGTTGCCAGTGGGAAAACCCTCAACTGTTAGTAAAACGAAGAGCATCATCGATGGCTCTTGCGCAAGCATTGGGCCATCATTGATCGGGAAAAGTCCCGGGAGGTGCCCTGCAGATAGAAACTGAGTATTCTATGCAGCTTGCTGACCGAGAACTTCGGTCGTCGGGTGAATATCAAGCGTTCGTTTACGGTTGCTGTGTCTGAGAGAATGTTCTTTGCAAGATATTTGAATACCGACCCGATCATGGCACCAAGCCGATTGCCCTCCTCTACTTCAAAAGCCTATCTGGAGACTCACCTGATCTAGCCATTTCCTTTTCCTTTCTGTCAACTATGGCGGTCTCAATATCTCAGCTATCATTCGAACATCACCGCGAAGCGTTGGGCATTGCCGAGTCCAAACCTCGCATATCTTGGCGATTCGAAGGTGTTTCACCCAACTGGACACAAGCTGGTTATGATATTGAGATTCTACGAAATGGCATACCGCAGGTTTATTCTTTTAATTCGTCCGATTCTATTCTAGTGCCATGGCCAGATGCTGCTCTGGGGACAGCCGAGGAAGCCAGAGTCCGGGCACGAGCCCATGGGAAGGAGGATCAACCTTCGACACCATGGTCTGACTGGGCATCAGTTGAACCAGGGCTATTAGACCCGACAGATTGGGGCGGCGCCGTCCCAATTGCCGCTGACCGTGAGACTGAGGCGAATGGATCCAAGCGTCCCATATACTTTCGAAAATCCTTTGCGGTGGATACGGAAATTCAATCTGCTCGGCTCTATATCACCGCACTAGGGGTCTATGAGGCAGAAATCAATGGACAAAGAGTGGGAAACCGTGTTATGGCACCTGGCTGGCAATCATACAACAATCGGCATGTCTACGACACATATGATGTGACTGAGCTTGTCCAGAAAGGTGACAACGGAATCGGTGCTACCGTCGCAGAGGGTTGGTTCTCCGGTATGCTTAGCTTCGGTGGTAAATATCGGAATAACTATGGAGACACAATCGGTCTGCTTTCTTTGCTTGTCGTTACCTTGAACGATGGAACCAGACTCGAGATCCCGACCGATGCATCTTGGCGGGCAAATATTGGACCTACCGTTGCTTCTGAAATTTACAATGGGGAAACATATGATTCACGACTTGAGTCCAACATTGCTGGGTGGTCCTCCGGGTCGTTCGATGCCTCCAGTTGGCTGGCAGTCAAGCCGTTGCCCAAGTTGAAAGGGAAGCTGACGCCCCCTGACGGTCCCCCCGTCAGAAGGGTCGAGGAAGTTAAGCCTCAGCGAATCTTCAAATCCTCCTCCAACAAAACGCTTATAGACTTTGGTCAAAACGTAGCCGGTAGGCTTAGGATTTCAGTATCGGGGCCGAGAGGCACAAACATTACTCTTCATCACGCCGAAGTCCTAGAAGATGGTGAGCTTGCACTTCGCCCACTGCGGCTGGCCAAAGCCACCGACACATTTATTCTGAACGGTAACAGTGTCCAGACCTGGGAGCCACGGTTCACTACCCACGGATTTCGGTATGCACAGGTGGACGGATGGCCAGAATCATCGACGCCACTGGATAAAACTTCAGTTACAGCAGTGGTTGTACATAGTGATATGGAACGGACAGGGTGGTTTGAATGCTCACATGCCCTACTCAATAAGTTCCATCATAACGTCCTATGGTCGATGAGAGGCAATTTTATTTCTATACCAACCGATTGCCCACAGCGTGATGAGCGACTGGGATGGACAGGAGACGCACACGCCTTTGGGCCTACCGCTGATTATCTTTACAATACTGCCGGCTTTTGGCGAGGCTGGCACCGCGATGTCTGGTCCGAGATGCAATTCAATGGGTCAATGAGTGTACCACCATTTGTTCCCATTATCCCACCGAACACAAATTCAAAACTGCAAGCTGCAGCGGTATGGGGAGACGTTGCCGTTGCTGGGCCATATAATCATTACCAGGCTTATGGTGACCTAGACATGCTCGAAGAGCAGTACTTGCAGTCCCGGGCATGGATCGACACTGGCATCCCGCGTGAGGATAGTGGCCTCTGGGATCGAGACAGCTTTCAGTACGGAGATTGGCTGGACCCGAAATCGCCCCCAGACAACCCTGGTGCCGCGACCACGGCTACACATCTTGTTGCCGATGCTTACTTGGTGCGAATGACCGAGCTTCTTGTCAATATCTCCACGTCCCTTGGTCACAGTGACCTGGCGAAAAAGTACAGTGAGCAGCACACCAGCTTGGTTGAGCAATTCCGGAAAGCATGGTTAACAAACGGTGCGATGGCAAATCGGACTCAAACCGCATATGCCCTCGGGCTACACTTCGGCCTTTTTACAAACAAAGAGCGATCCGCTGCCGGTGATACTTTGCGCACTATAATCGCCAATAATGACTATCTTGTTGGGACTGGCTTCGCGGGCACTCCTCCCCTAGGCTTTGCTTTGGCCGATATTGGCGCTACAGACGACTTTTACCGTATGCTTCTCCAAACGAAGGTCCCATCGTGGCTATACCAAGTTGTTCAAAATGGAACAACGACATGGGAACGCTGGGACAGCCTCTTGCAGAATGGCACTGTCAACCCTGGAGAGATGACAAGTTTCAACCATTATGCCTTTGGCTCTGTTGCAGATTGGATCCATCAAATTATTGGTGGCCTTGCTCCTGCCGCGCCTGGTTGGAAGAAAATTAAAGTCGCGCCTGTGCCAGGAGGCAATATTACCAGTGCTGATTCTCGCTTTATCAGTCCCTATGGCGAGGTAAGCGCCAAGTGGGAGCTTAATGGGGATGCCTTCGACTTGGAGGTCACTGTTCCCCCTAACACAAATGCCATCATTACAATGCCATATGGGAATGTGGCGCATGATGTTGGATCGGGGCAATATAAGTTCCATGCGTCCAGGAAGTAGTAATAGTGAGTGTTCTTATAGCATAAATGATTCCACACAATATCATCGTCATCTGTGTTTGCACTGGTTTCAGTTTCACCTTGAGAGTCTGGTAATATCCATTGTTGAGATAGCAATATTTCCCACTGTCTGTATATACATCCATATAGCCTCGGTGAAATACTACTATCTGCTTTGCTGCAAATGTAGGGAGGCAATCATACAGGGAGAGCCAGCATAAGATATCAGTGTTCCATCTTAGAAATTACCTCGACTTAACTGGGCGAGATAGCCAACCGCGCTTAACTGTGACCTCTATGGGCATGGACCACTTGAGCTACCCTTGCAGACAGCGGGAGAAGGAAGGAATTGGCAGGGTATATTTGGAAATGTCATTGATATGCTACATCAAACTAGACAAGTGTGGGTCACTCTGTGAGGACTGAGTTCATCGCTAGTGCTCTAATTTATGCTCATTCAGTTGGCAATTTCTAGTCGTTCTAGAATTTCACGGATTTTTCTTCTCCACGGATACTTGGGCGGCAGCGGCTAATTAATGTCTCTGAGATGCATTTCCCTAGCGAATATCGATTATGCTGTGTGATTCTACCGAAACCGCGATGCTGCCTCCCGGTCAAATTGCAGATCCGAACCCCTCATTATCACGCCAAGTGGGGTAGATGCATCAGGCATCACACCACTGAATAACTGCATTTTAAGCTGTCACACCCCTCACCATGGGCAGCGTGCAGTCCGAACCAACTGGTTTGGCTCTGGAATACCAAGAAGAGTCTGCCAGCCCGGGCAAAACTGACTTAATTGGCCCTTGTTCGCTTTGCACTACTTTCACCGGAAAATTATATGACAGAGCACTTCCAGCCTATAGAGACCCGAAGGCTATCTACGAGGCATGTCGTCTGCTATTCCACAGGGAGTGTGATGTTTGCTTAGACCAACAGAGCGAGCCACTTTGTGCAGTGTGTAAGCACATGAGGCTAGGACATCTTGTCCACTGCTGGGGCCAGGACCACTCTGCAAGATCCATAAATGAGAACGCCAATATATTACCGTCTCGGCGCGAACTAGAATTGGTGTTTGGAACGGTTCAAAATGTTACTCGACGGTCAACTATATGTACCATCTGTCATGAATTGGCGGATCTTTCTTCCTTGTCCACATCTATCAATCAGAATGATTTAGTGGTAGCTTCCGTCCTCGACGTGGATGACAATGACCCTATGCGCATAGTTTCCAATGCAGACTTTTGGTTTCACGTTTACTTTAAGCGCCCTGGTAAGTATTAATATTCTCCTAAAATAGTTCAAGCTAAGTGTCATCTTATTCAGGAGTCCCACTCTTGGACACTCTGTCTTCGCGGTTTCTTTCTCGGCTGTTTGTTGGCTTCGAAGATGTTCCCAATCCTGCGGCCTTGTCCTCACTACAGCGGCCCAGGCCACATATAAGCTGGGAAACTGTGAATCCCTGGCTTGAAGACTGTTTGAATAACCATACGGCACACGGATCGGAAGCAGTGCGACTCCCGCAACCACCAGGCCTGCGAGTGATAGATGTCTCAAGGGGGTGCATAGTCCACGCTCCACCGTCATGTAAGTATGCTGCGTTGAGCTACGTATGGGGCAGCACATCAAAGGCTGGTCTTCGGGCAACTGCTGGCAATATATCTGACCTGGAGCAAGACGGGTCGCTGTTTCGAACATACTTGCCCGCCACCATTAGAGATGCGATGACAGTCTGCACAGAAACCAAGATCCTATATCTATGGGTTGACAGACTCTGCATTCTCCAAGACATGCATCAAGAAAAGCATGATCAAATAAACGCTATGAGTGCTATCTACAGCAACTCTCACGTCACACTTGTTGCTCTTGGCGGTGGCAACATTGACTACGGGCTTCCAGGAGTTTCTGCAAAAAAGAGGACAAGTACACGAACATGTAGTACACAGGGAATATTTCTGATTCAAAAACATGCTTCCTACGGAGAAATTGTACAGAGCTCGGTATGGAATACCAGGGGTTGGACCTATCAGGAAGCCATTCTATCCCCAAGGCTACTCCTATTCTCAGACACTGGTGTATTCTATGAATGCACCCACCGCTCTGGTGTGCGTGATGAAGATGACACCATGCGCGACTTGGGCGTTGATGAAAGCATGTTCGCAGTGGCATTTTCCGGAAGTAATGATATTTCTACCTCAGTGAAGCGCTATGCCGAGCTTGTCGGTGCCTACACTAGGCGGACATTAAGCTATGACTCGGATATATTGAAGGCGTTTTCAGGGATCTTACACGCGCAGTATAGCAGTGAACACTACTGCGGACTTCCTTTCTCTATATTCGACATCGCTATTCGATGGAAAACACGCGATCCGAGGTATGCGAAACGATTTAAACAAAGTGGCAATGACTTTCCCTCCTGGTCATGGGCATCAGTCAAAGGTCCAATCCAAGTCCCATATCCAAAGATGTTTCAGGGCTTTACGACACCACTCGCAGTGTGGGCGAGGACATGCCATGCCTCTGACAGTCAATCCCAAATTGAAATCATTTCACCTCGCATGACCCAGGGCAGGAAGAAGCATAAGTTCAATAGCCGCCCTGGGATTCCCAGTCTTGCGTTGGTCAGGGCCTGGAAGAAGGGATGTCTCTCGAGTGAGATTCCAGCAATACTAAGGGATGCCAAAACGTGGCAACAAGAGCAAAAGACTATCATCAAATTGTGGCAATCTCTCGACGATCTAATTCTGGAGTCTCATGGACTAGCAGGAGTAAACATATGGGTAGAGGCACCATGTGTTGGATTTCCTGCGGACGATGTGAAGCGAGCATCCCATCCTGGGCGAATACTCGTATACGCTCAGTCGCTCATCGTTCGGCCAGTTCCTGCCAGCATGCCTGAAATCTCAACCCAGTATACTGTTCTGCAGACACCTGACGGGAACACTATAGCTTGCTTAGACCCAGAAAGCATAGCGAGACGCAGCTTTCAGGGCACCGTACAGAATAGCGACGCACCCTTTCACGCTTTCGTTCTTGACGTTGGATACGAATTAGCCCCGGATCTAGAGAACGCTGATCTGTATAAATGTGGGTTGGCAAGTGACATTGAAGGTATTTCTTCTCGTGATTCACAGGGAGAATCTCTTACCTGGGGGACTACTGGCGATGCCTGTCTCTTGTATGTAAATCTGATGCTAGTGGCCACCCACGATGGCATAAGCAAACGCGTGGCACTTGGTTGCGCTTTTCTCGAGGTCTGGACCAAGGCCAAACCTCAGTTTAGAACCTTTGTTCTTGAATAGACTACAGGATGAATAATGACGTTATTTTCTCAGTTATTTGGCGGTTTTCTTCAATTTTGCTCTTCATCCGCAAATACTACATTGGCCACATAACTACTCTCAATATATACCTCTGAGATCTGGTCGTGGGATGTTCAGTTAATACGATATCATTGTATGAGGTAGTCCAGAAGCTATGATACTTATGTAAAGCATAATAAATTATTTTAAAAAGATTTCAGGAAACCCAGGGAACAAGGTAGCATGTTCAATGCAGAGGGTTGTGATTCTCATTGAAGGTTGCCAAGAGATTGGATCGGGTTCGGCCCGGCGCGAAGAAGAGAGTTCGTGCTTAATGCCGAGCGGGTTGAACCCTAGCAGCCGATGAGCCTTCTCAAAATCGCCTCAATCCGGTATACTCGTCCGGCTTAAAAGGACCTTCGGTAATCAATGCATAAACGTGGGGCGAGATGATGACGCTAGGTTCATCTATCTCAAACCTCGTTTCAACATTATTCTGTCGGTTTCTACGCGATTGGGCCGGAAACCTGTAAGTTCCCTACTTTGGCTTAGAGTACTGGGGTAAAGTACTACTAAGCGGAAGCCAGACTTTTCTACCAATTCAATGAAGTACTAGATTGAACTATGTTACTAGATTAAATATGTCTTTGTATACGCGTTAATTGAACCTCTTTTTGGAGTTTCTATGTATCTATCTATATTCCTGCCGGATGAAAAGTTGCTAGCGCAAGTTCAATTGAACAATGATATTAGGCGGGGATTGCGATGTTCCATTTGCCGATCAACGTAGATAAGCATCTGGTTCGGCCTTCGAAGGAGAGGTTCTTGAGGAACTCAGCCCTGTAAATACTACGGTATCTGATCGTCATCTGGGTTCGGTACTGATGCAGCCGAATGGTTGTCAGTCTGCGGAGGGAAATGATCGTCTATATGGAATCTGGGCCATATATCTTGGCGGCATGCTGCCACGCGTCTTTCGATTTTTCCATTCGTGCCAAGAAAAGAACCCACCCAAGCTACACAATTCATATCGACGCCACTTGAACGACGAGAACGTTGTGATACCAATGAACAAGCCTCAATCACGACGGAAAAGCGCGATGGATATGGAAGGCCTTTACTGCATACCGTCTACTAACTAATACATGTACCCACTTCACACCAACAGTTCATGCGTTCCATGCTGAATTAAAATGGCTAAGTCTTGGAGGCTGTTAGAGTCAACTTTAGCTTCTCATTGTGGGATTGGCCGTCTCGAGAATGAATAGAGGTCATCTTAGGTGCGAACTTGCCTGTTAAATTTCACTTTTACTGCAGTTTTCCATGGAATATTTATGCGGATGGATAACTGAATCTGAGACGCGTATATCACATCTGTCAAATGTGCAAGCGAAGGGAATATGATGTGGATTCGCGGCCGGAGTCCGATTCATCATCTACCCACACCGATGCCAAATATAGGGTTTGCACTCATGGTTTCTCATGCCAAGCCCGCAAGTCGCTGGTAGGGCACTGACGGCTTCGAAGGGCATCGGAAGTTTGCAGTCAGGAATGGACCGTATAAAACCGGACGACAACACCTTCTCACTTCATCTAACCCGATTCATGCTTCTTTCTCTTGACCGTCGTTTCGTGTCTATTTTCTTCATTACTCCGGCGTACGTAGACGCTTGTCACTCATTAAGTTATTATTTTCTTAAACTTCACCATGAAATATTCTATCCTCAGCGCGGCATTGGGTCTGGTAGTCAGTGCGTCTGCTGCTGCCTTCCCACAAATGTCTTCTGATGTCGAGAAACGTGACACCGCCAGCCAATTCATCCCCGGGTACTTCACCGGTAGCTGTAGCAAAGAGAAAATGACGATCCGGAAGGAATGGCGTCATCTGACTGAAAAACAGCAGAACAAATTTCTTGATGCTGTCCAATGCTTGATGGACAGGCCTGCGAAATCAGGACTGACGGCTACTACCAGCCGGTTCAGTGATCTTCAAGCTCTTCATCGTGGAATGACCAATACCGCCTACGCGGACATTATTCACCACGTGGTAAGTTGACGCTTTCTTCCTTCTATAATATCTCTAACGATCATGTGACAAGGGCCAATTCCTTCCATGGCACCGCTATTACATGCACATATATGAGAACTTGCTCCGGGATGAGTGCGGCTATACTGGTTCTATACCGTAGGTGCATGGTACCTCTCTTTCACATATCTCTTGCATTCTAAGTTGTATTACAGATGGTGGGACGAACAGAAGGACGCGGACAGCGGTAATATGTGGCAGTCATCCATGTGGGGGCCCGATGCATTCGGCGGGAATGGTACCGGATCCGACCTTTGTGTGGCGGATGGTCGATTCGCCAACTACACTTTGCACATTGGCCCTGGCGACGAAGATACCGATTATTGTCTGCGCCGTGCGTGGGACAATAAAAACGCCATTGCCAATGCGAACAGCACCGCTCTCAACAATTGTAACGCCTATAACACGTTCTCCCCATGGTGGGACTGCATTTCCAACGTTCCTCATAAGGGCGTGCATACTTACATTGGTGGTGTGGTATGTATTAACCCCTAACTTCCTGTGGTTTTCTGCTTCTGTGCTAACCAATATTGAACCGTTTAGATGGCCGATATCAAATCCTCTCCTGGTGACCCGATTTTCTTCATGCATCACATGTACATCGACCGTGTTTGGTGGAAGTGGCAGAAGCAAGATCCCGTCAACCGTCTCTACGATATCAGCGGGCCGACTTTGAACCATACTGCCAATGTTGAACCTGCCGGTGGATGGCAGAATGCAACCCTTCACTATGAATTATCGTCCTTTGAGATCAAGCCCAATGTTACTATTGGAGAGGTTATGAACACCCAGGGTGGATACTTGTGTTATGGATATGATTAAGATTGCTATGCCTAAAGACATAGTAGATTTAGCCATTGATTGTATCATCCATTAGCCCTGTTCTTTAACTGTAATTCATCTAGACAAGGCCTCTGGTAATGGAATTTTGGGGTGGCTAAATGATTATGCTACAGGCGAAACGCTGTGCAGAACTTATCCCAAGCAATGAAGCTAGAAATTCCATTCAGCATAATATCTATAGCAAGACAGAGCGAGAGAGACAAAAAGTTACAGCAGATATGTGCGAAGTCTGCTTTTATGTCGAGGATCCTGTGGATGCAGGCTTGGAACTGATTGAAGTAGATCTACAGTATTGTTGGCGGAAGGATGATTCTCAGATTATAGTTGGAGGTAGTCCTGCAGGCAATATACAACAGCAAGTCTGGGTTCGGTTCCGTCAAGAGAGAGAGGGAACCAGTGACTTCCTTGTACTACTTGAATCAGAATCGCAAAGCAAGGCATATGGTCACCTTATGATTGCATCCCAAGCAACTGGGTTGAAAGGTGTAGCTGAGCAATGTTGTAGTATCAGGGATGAGGCATTTGGCTATAAGTTTGCTAGTAACGGCATGCTGAGTATCCATCTGACAGTGGAGCAAGATACCATTAAACAAGGGATGTTTGTGGTGAAGTTAGCCAAAACAACTATCCTACCCAACGCCACTGTGAATGCGACATTTGAGCTAGAGCTACAGGAAGTGATGTTGTACTTCGTTGCAAAAGCACGAGAAGAAGAACGGCTTCGTCTAGAAATGGGAAATTTCAACCAAAAAAGAGGAACAAGTCTGACCTTGGAATCGGTTAGAAGTCGTCTAGATGCAATCGACGAGGAGAAATCCGTATTGGAGAGAATTGAAAAACTGCACATTGAAATATTAAAGGACATGTTACCAATGAGGAGGAAATGGGAAAGCCTTGCAGATAGGGCCCTGGAAAATCGATATATGCCAGTGAAGGATGATGGGATGTTCTAGTGATGGTCCCTCTGACGGGGTCGGCCGAGTTGAACCACGTAAAGCCACAAGAAGCTCCAGTACGAACAGAAACCAAAGACATCTTGCGCGTATAAAAGCCAGATATCAATCAGGGTAGTGTGGCAGTATTGAGAGGACTTTTATCACTGTTTACCCAGCCATACGACTGACCATATACCTTAGTAGGTATATCAGGATAACGGGGCTATACTTTGCCAGATTTAATACTAATTGGAGCTCTAAACATAGAGTTTATCTCGCTCCACAAGTGAACAGTGCGGTCACTGAGGAAAGGGTCACTTTCATATAATAGCGCAACGCCCGAAAGTAGGTGTTAACTATAGGGGAGCGGAGTTTTGTCAAGAGTTAGACTCCGATATTTCAATTGCCTTTCTTTACCTATGCTCTCACCCTTGTAGCACTTCGTCCTTGCTATGTAGAATATGCTTTGCAGTATGAAACTGATGCACAACGGCAAAGACGGGAATCGGAAAGTCTTCTGGAGCCTTGAGCGTCCCGCCTAAACGAGGACCGAAATGTCCGACATACCCCGAAGAAGCCGATAATAGCGAGACTTGGCCCCAACCAACGACTTATAATATGCTTCAGATTGTATCTGTTCTGTTTGCTCACAGGCCTTATTTTCTTTGCAATGGTCGGTAACTAAGGATACAGTCCGACGCGGCACTGGCTAATTCCTGGATACGACGGTTATTGCATTCCAACCTTGATCATCCCGGAACCCTAACATCAGGATGATCCGCAATCTATTGGCTATTTAGTGGTCAATCCCAGACCCTCAGCTAGCATACTCCTTGTTCGATTGCGGTGACGAGGAGTGGGTAATGGCGTCTGAATATCTCATGGAGGCATTGCATGTAAAAGGACGAAAGCCTTTTCCTTGTGAGCTAGAATATGTTCTAACTGATGGGTTGAAGAGAAACAATGGTTTTCGGCTAGCCCTTTCAACCCGGGATCGCGTCATTGATGAACCCGATGATACAAGTGCTAGTAAACCTACTACCGGAGATATTTTACTGGAGTGTATATTGCTTCGGCAATGACACAAAAACCTCCGCATTAGCTGCATGTAAGCGAGATTAATAATTGCTCACACGTTATGCAAATGGCGTTATCAATCCACGCGTGCCGTTTAGACGCTCCCAAGCCACAACAGATGACATGATGACAAGAGAAAGCGAGAACTAAACCTATAAATAGGGAGAGTATGTAACCCCCCTCAGCATATGGAGTATCGTATCGACAGGAGCAACAACTGGCCTAGCTTCACCACCTCCAAGACTCTCAGATAACACGATGGGGTCGCTCAAGCAATATAGTCTCCTGTTAGCTGCGGCCGCAAGTGTTCCTTTCAGTTCAACAGATGAACAATACCGGTCCCGTCCAGATCTCACCGTCCCTAAGCTGAATATAACTGTTCCTGCACCCGACGCGAATGGCACGGAGTATGTTTTCGTGGCGCCCTACGCCGATGCTACCCAACAGCCGAGCGCTTATATCTATCGAAAGGACGGTGATCTTGTGTGGTCCGGCGTTGGGTACTACGCTGGGTTTGTAGCAAATTTTCATCCCACCACATACAATGGGCAAACCGTCCTCCAGGCCTTCCAGGGGTCGATAGACCAAAATCATGGAGAGGGTGTTGGCCAACATGTACTCCTCGACCAAAGCTACGAGCATGTTGTAACTACCAAGACTGGAAACTACCATATTCCTTCGATACACGAATTTACTGTCGTGAATGGCGAGACTGCTCTTGTGGAAGTCTACCGTCCTACCATTGCAGACCTGACACCCTACGGCGGAAATTCCTCGCAGCAATGGCTTGGAAACGGCCTCTTCCAAGGTTGGTTACTCTCGGATACAGACTAGAGTGTACAAACAACTAACGAGCGAGTAGAATTCGATATCACAACTGGAGAGCTGCTATTTGAGTGGAATTCTCTGGACTATCTCGACCCGGCTGGTGAGTTGCAGTCTGGACTATTACACAAATGCGGGGGCCTGTCTAACTGTACATCATTTAGATTCATTGAACACATTAGGCTCATCCGCATGGAATAGTGGACTCTCCTCCGCCCAAACCTGGGATTACGTTCATATTAATAGTATTGACAAAGGCAATGATGGAAGCTATCTAGTTTCATCGCGACACTTTAGTACGATATTCAAGATCAACGGCACCGACGGCTCCATCATCTGGCAGCTGGGCGGTAATCGTTCCACATTTACTCAAGACTTCACATTTGGCTTCCAGCACGACGCCCGCTGGCAATCGCAGTCTGGCGACATCGACGTGATCTCCTTCTTTGATAATTCAGGCAACGGTAAAATAACGTACAATAATGTCTCCAGAGCCTTGTTTGTCCAGCTCAATCACACGGATAATAGCGCCACGGTTGTTCGTAAGGCCACCGCCCCGTACCAGCTGCAGGCCACTTCACAGGGGAACGCTCAATTGCTTCCAAACGACAATCTTTTCGTCAACTGGGGATCTGCACGTGCCTTCACCGAATTTGGGGCTGACAATGAAGTTTTGTATCATGCGTTCATCGAAGACGGGGTCAGCTACCGTGGGTTCATAGCCAACTGGACTGGTACACCCAGTGAACCTCCAGCTCTCGCAGCTTACGTGGATGCGGCCAATACCACTAGGTTATATGTGTCCTGGAACGGAGATACCGAGACCAAAGTCTGGAGGTTTTACCAGGCTCAAGGAGGTCGCTCCAACGACGAGCTACGGTATCTTGGTGAGCAGAGCAGAAGTTCATTTGAAACAATTTTCATATGGGAGAGCGAGGTCCGTCCCACACACGACGTGAAGTTTTACGCGGAAGCTATTGATGGTAATGGCGACGTCCTTGTGAGGAGCTTGCCTTCTGCGGCAAGTGACCTTACCAACGTTGCAAAGGAGTGATTAAGTAGAGGTATACGAGTTTGGCGTGGGCCGGTTGGGAATGTGAGCCCCCCTTTGAAATGTTATATGTCAGTGTCAGTTTAGCGCTTATGGAGGCAAGCATGTCCTATAACCAACATACCGCGGTATATCTAAGATAGTAAATCATTGGGGTATTGAATTAAAATATAAAATGCGGAATTCAGAAACGACTTCAAAGCGTCATCGCAACACCAGATGTAGTACCGTGTGCGATGTCACCTGGCGAGCTGAATTTTGATCATAGTGGTTGCCAAGACTTCGAAAGTGATGAGCCCCATCCCCTTGCATGACAATGAATTTTTGCAACCTAATTTGACCACGCGTAGGTTTGTTAGTAGAGTTTATTTGGGACCCGCAGCACAGGGGCGTGTGAGGGGGAAGAAACAGAAGAGAAAACCCCTGAGAGATTTCATATGAGGCGGGACGCTCGATGTTTCTCTGTCCACGTTGACCCTGTTACAGTTTGACAATTAATCCACAAACAGCAAGCAACCATGCAATACGCGTGGCTTATGTCCCTGTTGGCATGGGGCTTGCCCGCTGTCACCATCACGGACCAGGCCACTCTTCGCAGCTGTCTGACGGCCGCCGTTGACCATGATGCTACCCTTGTGGCACTGAAAGGCGACCTTCTTTACCAAACGCTCGCGGTGAAGGTCTACAATCTCAATCTACCCGTTACACCCGCCGCAGTAACATTTCCAAAAACCTCACAGCATGTCTCAGGAGTTGTCGGCTGTGCGACAGCCTTTGGATACAAGGTGCAGGCAAAATCTGGGGGTCACAGCTACGGGAACTACGGTATGCATGGCCTTCAGCGAAAAACTGACCGTGTGTAGCTAATAGCTTAGGCTTGGGGGGAACGGACGGCGCGATCGTCGTCGACCTTCGCAACATGAAGCAGTTCTCCTATGATACTACCACCGAGGAGGCCACTGTAGGCGGAGGCATGCTGAACGGGGAGCTTGATACCCACCTTAATATCGCCGGAAACCGCGCTGTCACCCATGGTACTTCGCCACAAATAGGAATCGGTGGTCATGCCACCATTGGAGGACTGGGCCCGAGTGCACGACAGTGGGGGATGGAGCTCGATCATGTCGTCGAGGCGGAGGTGGTATTGGCCAACGGGTCAATCGTTCGTGCATCAGCCACACAATATCAGGATGTTCTCTTCGCAGTCAAGGGCGCGGGGGCGAGCTTTGGCGTCGTGACCGAGTTTGTTCTGCGAACAGAGGAAGCCCCCGGCGAGGCCGTCGCGTACACGTATACACTCAACCTCGGGGGCGCGAAGTCCAATGCTGCTCTCTTCAAACAATGGCAGGAGCTTATTATGGACCCGCAGCTCAGCCGCAAATTTGCTAGTGTGTGCACCATCACCCAAGGTGCTATGGTTATCTCGGGCACTTACTTCGGAAGTAAGGCAGAATTCGATGCACTGGGCTTGGGGGAGCGGTTTCCCGGTGTTACAAGCACAAACGCCATTGTCTTCACAGATTGGCTAGGTTTAGTTGCACATTGGACGGAACAGTCGTTATTGGATTTAACTGGTGGGATCCCAGCGTCGTTCTACTCGCGCTGTCTGTCATTTACAGAAAGAACGCCTATCACCGAGGATGGCATTGACCGACTGTTTGACTACCTTGCGACCAAGCCGTCCGGTGCTCTGGTGTGGCTCCTATACTTTGATCTGGAGGCAGGGGCGATCAATGATGTGCCAATGGATGCGACAGGATACGCACATCGCGACGTGCTCTACTGGATGCAGTCGTATGCAGTCAGTTTGGGACCAGTATCAGCAACTACGTACGAGTTTTTGGACGGGCTCAATGAGGTTGTCCGGAATGGCACGCCGGGAATCGGTATCGGCGTATATCCGGGGTACGTGGATCCAAGATTAGAAAATCCACGCCAGTCGTATTGGAGGAGTAACCTGGGGAGGTTAAGTGAAATTAAAAGTCATGTGGACCCAGAGGATGTGTTCCATAACCCACAAGGCGTTCTGCCGGCATAGCATAATGTACTAGGTGATATATGTTCCTTAAAGCTGGGATGGTGAGCCAGAGCTATCGTCCAGTACAAAAATGACACCAGCTTCCATGCCCATATCTCGTGGAGAGCCCAACGAACTCAATACCACGGGAATATTCCGATAAACCGTGCCTATTTAGCGACGCATGAGTGTTGCTATTGGTACCACAAACACAGCCCTTTAACTGGAGGCCAATTATCAAACGGAAGCTTAAAATGACAAGCCACGATCAGTTGGCTTTACAGGTGTCATTCAAGTTATACTAGATCGCACAAGGAGGACGATGTAACGGAGAATATCCTATGCAGGGTAGGACGCCTGTTTTCTTAGTTGTAAATGCGTAGGCAGATCAGGACACGAACAGTTTCTTTTCCTAGGATAATGCCATCAAGATCGGAGGCTGCCTCCTGTCCGTCCCTACTAACGGTAACAATGTTCGCTATAACGGGGGGGGAAGGATCACCCCCTTACGAACATTGATTGATTGTTGAGAATCGGACTTTGGGGTCAGCCGATCTTGCTCCAGATCAGATTGATCGTGAACCGTAGTCTTGACTAATCTGTAACACCGTGGGGCGTAATAAACCCCTAAAATTGGCTGAGCTGATGGTGTGTTGCAGTTGGCGAAATTTGGCGATGGATCCTCAGCCTGAGGTATCCACTTTAACAGCCGCAAAATACCAGTCAGGCTAGAGTAATACGGCACGTGATCTATCAGAGGGGGTTTTGTTTAGGTTTTTTTTTTTTTTTTTTTTTTTTCCTAAAAAGAGAAGGTTTTATAAGTAATGTAACCGGCCTGCATTGGCGTCTTTACTTTATTAGATGCAGTCTTCAATAGATCGAAGGTTGCGTAAAATCAAGAAATTGCTGTCTAATATATCCAGCTACTAGGGTGTTGGTGTATGCCTATGCTATGAAAGATGCCTTAGGGTGTCAAAGCGGCGGAGCAGTGGCAAATACAATACGAGCCATTGAAATTACCCCCCGCCAGCTTGGAGTTTCCAGTATGTAATTATGCCTCAACTTCTATCAGTGTCCAACAGCCCTTCCATTCCGTAGTCTTTTAAACTATACCTACTATCGATCATAAGGCAACCTCAATTTATACGGACCCATCATTCAATAAGGAAATATAATACGTAGTGACATTCTAAATAAAATGTTCGATGTCAGTGGTGAGGATATTCCCCCGCGAGGCGTCATGAAAACGTGCCGTAATACTGCTATGGATACATCGGTAATTCTGGGATGAGTTGGAAGATCGACAACAAGCGATCGACAACAAGCGATCACCTGGGAAAAGTTTATATAAATACTCAGCTGCCCCTCAGCTGTCATCCTTCATCGTTTTCTCCTTTTCTCCTTTTCTCATACTCTCGATATCGTTGTGCGTGTGTATTGGGCTCACAATTTATTTCAGTTACGTGATATTACTACATCGGTTGCTGTCAAGCGGAAATCGAGTCAAAACAATCAATATGCCTGTTACTCTTTCAGTTGCAAAACACGGCGCAGAGCAGTGGCGGGGGGTCAAGGCCACCACCGCTGAAAAGCTGCTGGAAGGGTCATCGGCGAGAGACTACAGACGCTGCGTCAAACTGGTCCAGAGTTCATTCGATGAGAACACGTTAGATGGAACGCATCTGCTAGAGAAGAACCACATCACACCGTCAGACAACGGCCTGGTCCGCGCAGTCTACGCAGCGTATAGCCATCACCATCATCTTATCATCCGTCCGGAAGATGTCTGGTTCGCTATCCTATCGCAACTCGGCTTCTACATTAACGCACACGCCGAAGAGCTACGCTCGTACTTTGTCTCGCATGAGGGGCAGAAAGAGCTTGAAGTCAAGAGTGCGATAAGAGACTTTGGCCATCTAGCAGTTGAAATGACAGAGCAGATTCAGGCCAACGTCAACGATCCTGCGCTGCGCGAATGGATCTTTCCAGCTTTCAGCACAACTACCCCATCTGACACCATCGTCTCGGCGATTTTGATGATGGGTGTGATGCAGAAATACTTCTCGTATACCATGATGCTGATGTGCGGTATTCCTACCGTGACACTACTCGGTGAGAGGGATGACTGGGTCCTCCTACTATCAAAAATTGACAAGATCCCGGAGTTGGGAGAGGAACCGACTCAATTTGCAACCCTTCTGCGACCAGTTCTCGAGCACTTCGTCGCAACATTTGATAACCCCTCTGATCCCGATATTGTGGACTTCTGGGGAAGATCTGTCCATCGCGAGGGTGGGGGGAGTGGCCCGACCTATTTGTCGGGCTGGATTACAGCACTTTGCTTCTGGGATGTAGATGGCAAACCTCTCCATCATAAAGAGGTTGTCAACAACCGCCCCGGTTGCGATCTCAAGGGTGTCTTGTACCACCGTGTGGACACAGATTCAATTCCTTCTGGGTTTACTACCGTTCCTGTGAAGGTTAACGACAACGGCCACGAGTTCAATACCACCATGGTCGCCGGCCTGGTCGGAATCCAAGCCTCGGTGACGCCAGATGATGAGGGCTCAAAGGAGAAAGGTGGATCTCTGAACACTATTCAGCCGGTTGCAGGATGGTGGATGTATGAGACCGATCCAGCAGGTGAAGCAGCGCGGCAAAAGGAGATGGCCGAGCTTAAAACAGAAATCGACTCTATTAAGAAAACTGCCGACTGGCATCAGGACTCCCAGCTTTCTGACCGTTACTGGACTTTACAGGGGAGATATCGAGAGTTAGAAAATTTCTGAGGCCTATATTTTTGAAAGCCTAACTAAGACACAAGAATGAAAAACCCCGCTTGCGTGCAAAGGCCCTGGCGACCTCTTTCAATCACAATATGAACGTTCCTAGCCGTGCCTGTGTGTGAAGTTATCCATTAAACAGAGCTGCTGACTTTATCCTTTCTGTATTGCTATACCGCATGTTCCTACACAAGAACTTCATCATACGTCTAAAACATCTAGCTCAGGCCACCGACACTGTGATTGCTATGGAGGTCTGTCTATTACGTTTCTAACCAGATCTACTTTACTGCTCTATATTTCCTTATGACTTTGTAGTAACCAGCTTTCCCGAATTTCTAGCTGAGGGTTTTATATACTACGCATAATGTATGCAGTACAAACGTTTAATGAACTATAGAGAGACCCTACCGCTAACAATACAACATGATAAAACGCCACGAGATGAAGAAACAGTGATCAATTATTTGTATCAATGTGCTGTATAGCACTATACTCCACTGTACTTGAGATTTACTTCAAACGAGCTTCAATGACACCAACCGAGGTTTCTGGAGTTCTCCACACCTTGACCAACTTCAGACCAGCTTTATCAAGCAAGCTTTCAAAGTCCTTTTCAGTACGTTCACGGCCACCAAACGTCATCACAGTGCTGTCGGTCCAAGAATCAAACATGTTGCAGCCAATATCCGACAGGATATATTCGGTGATCAACATGCGTGACTTTTCGGGATCCATCGCCGAGGCTATGTTCTCCAGGATCTGCCTTGCCTCTGGTTCATCCGGCCAGTCATGGAGACAGCGGCGTATATAGTAGGCCAACGCCCCTGTAAAAATATCAGTCACAATCTGTCATATCGTTTTGTATAAACAGAAATTTGGTGTACCCTTAATTGGTTCTGGTTGGAAGAAATCATGTGGCATGGATTCAATGCCATGCTCCTGATTCTGCGATCCATTCTCTGCGATCACAGTGGCTTTGTCCTGGAGGATGAACCTGCCCTTCAGTTGAGGACAGCTTTCCTTGATCTGACGCAGCATATGACCCCGGCCTCCTCCGACATCGATGATAGTGACCGTGCTCTCATCCGCCAAGGGGCTCAGTTCCTCAGTAAACGGGTACTGGCTGATGAAAATCATATCCGAGTCCTGGGCCATCATCGCTTCATTGAAGGTCGTAAAGCGGTCGGGGAACTTTGAAATGTGTTGGAACACGGTTTCGCCTTCGCAATTGTTTGCCATAGTATAAGGGTTATTCCGCGCAGTATACCGGTGTTGCCAATTGTGTTTGCGCAGAAATTCATGGTTTCTCAGCATGGGCGTAGTGAATTCATCGATACTACGGAATCCTTGTTAGACCTTTCGTCGTCGGAATCTGCCATTAGCATATCCTACATCATCGTATACTTAGCCATCATATACGGTTTCAGGTATATTTCCGAGAATGGCGTGTGGGCGTATTCCTCTTTCCCGGTCTCGCGAAACGGTCCTAGCGGAGTGGCTAGGCGCATGAGTCGCACTGGGTTTCGCCATGAGATACATGCCGTGATAGTATATTGGACCATGACAGGTACCTATAACATCTTTGTCCACCCCTGTCTCTGCGGAAATATCCCTGGCCGAGATAGCCTTTCCCCCGGTAGGGATGGCGTGAAAGACGCCCCCCTCCAGCAGCGTCCTGAGTGCTCCCAAAATCCCCACCTAATGATATCCATCGCGGATTAGGTATGTAATGCTGCAGGTGAGGTAAAGGAAACACTAATGCCTACATCCTCAAACTTGGAAAAAAACATATCTGCAGGTCCGCGAATAGTTTGATAGAGGCGAGCGGCCTTCACCACGAGGTCATGTTTGGAACTTCTGTTTTCTCCCTGGAGCAATTGCTCCTTGTACCTCATAGCGGCAGCAATGACTTGGTCTAGGTGCTCCTGGATTAAGTCATTGTTGTTATGGGTGCTACTCATTTTGGTGGGAAAGTTTGATGGATAGATAGGAATGGAGGCTGTAGAGAGGACTCTCTTTACCACCATTTCGGTTCAGGATTTGGCAATTAATTTATACATTGATCTCCAACGACGGGGCATGGAGTCTGGCGCACAACTTCTGCAAAAGTGTCAATTATGATCGGTGAACAACAATAGAAGTATGATATAGACGTATGGCCATGCACCGTGCAGAGCCCACCCGGCGCATTTCTTGTAGTGCACGTTTAGGACTGGGCTTTTCAGAAAATCTGGCGCCCCCACCTCAAGTCATAGTGAAACCTTTCGGAGAATATAGGAAATGATATTTTCAACTGTCGATGCCAGGCCAGAATTTCGATCATTCCTAACGTCAAAATGGAAGACAGTCCCGACGTGTTTGAAGTGTATAGGCACAAGATAACCTGCTTCCGAAGTGAACGGACGTGGATCCCATGCCATTGATGCATACGCGGTTTTAGGGAACAGATCAGATTGGCTGCACATTTCAACCACAAACTCTATGCGTCCAGAACACGAACGCAAGCATCAAGGCTGTGGAATATGACTCGGGTATCGTCAGCCGAACCAACTGCCGATCTGATATGTCTAATTTCACCCCAATTTGATGGCTATAACATTTCAATAAGACGTCATTACGCGCCAAGCTATAGGGAAGACGAACCACCTATAAGACGCCATCTAATGATTGACTACCAGTAGTTTACCCTACCCCCTGATTCTCCCATCAGTAGAATGGCAATCTTCATGATGGTGGTGCATAATACCTGCACGATCGTCATAATTGCTACACACCAACATCGGTCACAAACTTCCTTAGACATCAGCCGCGTCATCTACTGCCTACGATGGAAGGAGTCCTGCAATAGAGGAGGCATTACTAGCGGTCGCAATCCCGCCTTTTCAACTAGCTGCTCATAAGGTTGTGCTCTTTATTCTCAACTAACCAAGAGACTACGGCTAGTAAAATTTGACTTGATCTGCTATAAGTTTATGGCCCATACACGGTGCACGGATATACCCCATAAGACAGGGTGACCATTTTTCTTCCTCTCGGCTGACCAAAGGCAATGATACATGATGCCAATGCGGATGTGTGATCCTTAAAGTTATCGATCTACACCAGTGTAATCGTGACATCCAGCTGGCAAATCACTTGTCTTGCTGGTATGTATACTATACCAGAGTGTTATGTATTAAACTATTAATAGTCCGATAGAAAATCAAGTTATTTACACACTTAACAATATCTCCCGTTGGTGTACCTAGTCCCTAGCGCCTCGGAAGCTTTCCCTTTCGTAAAAAGGTTACAGCCCCAGAGTATAAAGTTCGACGGGGACGGGCCTGTATATCGCCCGTCCAACGAAGGATAGGATCTACGGCTAGTACTTCGTACACTGAGTAGATAGCCAGTCAACTGGGTGGGGATATTTTGGAAATTCTTGAACACAAATTTACCTAGCATTCGTCATAATGGAATCAAGATTCAAGAATAGAAATCAATTCGTACAAGTTCTTCCTGATCAGAGGAGCGTGATGAGATTAGGAAACTTCACACTGGGGGTAGCAGCATACCCCTATTCGGCGCAGAGTTATTATTGCAAATTAGACTATCAGGCCATTTGATCACTTACAGGGAACAGGGTAATAGTATCATAGTATGTAGTATATATGTATACATGATTGGGCCCACCAACTAGCGCCTGATCGTGCCTTAAACCTCTCCATGTCTTTAGGGCTGGACTGGCATCCAATCGGTAATGGTTTGTTCGTAATAGAGGGCCTGATGCCTGTATATTTTGTTGTCCTATCATTACACATGCCAGCTGGCAGCCTTTGCGCTGCCGGACGCTGGTTCGGATATACTTGGTTCGAGTAGCGACGATATTGACGTCACAATCTGTAGTAACGTGTTACAGGTGGAATTCGGAGTGTTCATCCTTTTATGTCTTTAATAAGGCGGGCAGCCGCTAGCATAACTTAAACTTCGACTAAATGAAAATCCATTTACCCAGGAATACTCCGTGTGGGGGTACCTACTGGAGGTAACAGGAAGAGTGGTGATAATAGGGATATTTCGTGACTAACACCCGTTTCACATTTTTTTTTTTTTTTTTTTTTTTTTCGCTCTTTCACTAGAATGCCTGGGGATAGCTTTGGTTGCGCACTTGAGTGGAATGGGGATCTGTGAATTTGAGAATAGCTAGATCTGGGATTAATAGGACCATCATCTGGATATTCAGCTTGGATTACGCGATGCTGATTATCAGTCGGGAAGGCTCACCGCTAGGTAAAATATAAAAAAAAATAAAAATCATGAATAGGGAGCTTGACTCCTAATTTGGACCTGGGTTCGCTTTTTCTTTGCACACGCCTAAAGACAACAACAAAAAAAAAATTAATCGATTTGAAAGAGGGTGATTATATAGCGATTTGTATAGCAAGGCCCTTACTGGCCGACTGCCAAGCTTACTAGTGTGGATCGATGACTCTTGGATCACATCTCCGTAGAGCTATCAAGTGCCTAATGAAGATCATGCGGTCCAGAACTGTATCGGCATTGGCTTCTCCAATATTCCTCCGCATACTGGTCTGAAGGTAGGGTTACATTCTGGTCGGTTGCATTACAAGGTTCAGGAATGACAATGCATGATACATCACTACTATCGATGATCCGCGCGTACTAATTGGTACAGGAATTAATTGGGCCCCATAGGATCGCTCTCTGATCAAAAGTATCAAAGCTCTTTCGTGTTCTCTAGGGAAGCCGGTGCTGTAAAGATCATCGTCTATTCGTTTGCCATGACCACACTAACTGGCTCCTAGCCGAACACTATCTCGATCAACATAAGAAGCAGGCGACTTGTCAAAAATGGAGCCATGGAAATTAATATGGAACAATTTATATGGATATAAGTGTAATGTTTTTTCCCTGTCTCTTTCTGAGGTTGGATTAATTTTAAAATGAGCATCTTTATCTACCATAGTGGAATTGATCCCTCTGTTAAAACATTTCATCCAACGAGTCGCTGGGATCCAGGCGCTTAACTACATTTCGATGACTATAATATCAGACTCGCGATGGACCTAAGCACAATACCAGTGGCCCCCCCGCCACCAGGGGTAACTCCCAACTTTGATAACCCGGACGGCTCCAAGTATGAGATCACCTCCGTCAGCATCGCCATGTGCTCATCGGCAACGATTGTCTTGCTGCTTCGATTATATACTCGTCTTTACCTCCTAAAGACATATGGCCTAGATGATTGTATTTACTACCCTGTTGATATTCTACAATCCCTTTCGCATTGTTATTTGGCTAATACTCGGTATTACCTAGTCTTCTGCTCGATGGGGCTCATTTGTGCGTGGATTTTTGCCATTCTCAGCTTGATCAGTAAGTGAATTGCCCTGGATATTTGTATTCCATGAAGCAGTAACTGACAGACTAAGACATCAAAAACGGTTACGGTATGCATGTGTGGGACTTACATCTTGACAAACTCACGCCGTTCAAGAAGGTTGGTCTGCTCATTAGTTTTTGAACGCATTGATATCCTAAACAATAGCAGTATGATCTTGCAGAAGAGGATATCTACGCTCTCGGAGTCTGGTTCGTCAAAACGGCCATCCTACTCTTCTACCTGCGACTTAACCCCGATAAGCGTTTCCGCCAGATGACTTGGGCGATCCTCGGCTTCGTTGCTTTCTACAGTTTACTGAGCATCCTGATCTTCACCCTTGGATGTCGCCCTGTGCAGGCTATGTGGGACGTCACTATTACGGATGCCAAATGCGTTGACCAGTTTTCATTCGTTTATGCTAACGCGGCGTTCAATGTGTTTTCTGACCTTGCGACCCTGGTCCTCCCGATCAAGCTTTGTTGGTCACTGCAGACGTCACGGAGGCAACGTATGCTTCTTATGGTTGTTTTTGGGATGGGTTCTTTGTAAGTACTTCGTTCTCAATGGCGTGTGGATGCGGTTGCATGGCTAATGATATCTATGATAGCTGTTGTGTTATAGCCATCCTACGAATCGTGACCATGATGCCCTACATTCACAGCAATGACTTTACACACTTCAAGGTCACTCTGGCAAACTGGTGGTATGTTCGGCCTCACTGACAATCCTCATTATGCACCATAACGCCATTATATACTAATACAAGTGGTCTAGCATGATTGAAATCAATGTCGGTATAATATGTGCCTGCCTGCCAACGATGCGGCCGCTCCTAGCCCGATGCTTCCCACGAGTCTTCAGCAGTATCGACAGGAGCAATAACAAAAATTACAAGGGTTCAGGCGGTAGCTATGCTTTGAAGCCACGCAAGAAGGTGCATAACTGGGACCACCTCACTACTCTCCAAGGCACGCAACTCACGACACAAGATCCGGGGAGGCTGCAGAATTCGGAAAGTGTGCAGGAGTTGGTCAAGTCCGATGAGCAGACTGAACCTCAGGGAATCATGACCAGCAAAGATTATTCAGTAACCTACACCAGGGACAACAGTCATATGGCATAACGAAAGGCTGAGCGATCGACCATGAGCCATGCGGCAGCTGGTTCATCGGTGGAGAACGAAAATACCCCCTATTTAACTCATTAATAACGTAATTTTGGGACATTCTTACGATGCTACCAAGCGTGACTATTTACTACTATACCATGTACTCTTACCCAATGCCTAATACTATAACTATTAATTCTGGTCACAATCATTCTGGGCCCGCGTCAATTATTCGTGTTTGCTTTTTATGTCCAGGCCTTGTTGCGCATAAATTTATGGCGTCATCGTTAATTCAACCCTTGCATATCGTCTCACATGGAGCAGGAATCCATCTGTCAGATCTACCAATTATAGCATGCAGTGATCGGATCCTTCCAAGATCGCATCCAATAGTTTTTTTTCATGAATATTTCCGCCTTGTCGCTCGATCGCCAATGCCCGCGGAGTCTGGAGATCTGTGCGCCTGTGCCTCTGGCATAGTTGACAAATCACCTACTCTCCAGAGCTCGTCGTGTCCTATCCAAGAGACGGGTCTGCCATACTTCAATGGTGACTTCAGGCTCGTATTAGGTATGACTTGGGTTTCTTCACCTCGATGGTCAGGGGTTGTATGCATGCCGACGATCCTCGTCATTTTTAGAAGAGATTGGAGGAAATATTACGATTTAGGTGAGACATAATCTTGAATCCATGACGCTCTTGGAAATTTCAGTGTATAGAGTAACCACTTTTGGAATAGAAATAATCCATCGCAGAATGAAAAATATTACATACAGACACTGGTACGTGGATAAATGAGGTCAAGGTTCGCATAGATGCCATTTCTAATTGGGAATTAGTTTTCCCCTATTTAACTTGTGCATCAACAATTAGTATCCATTGATACGCTGAGCGATGTTGTGTGCATTTTATACTATTTCCAATCATCATATCGGCCCATCCGTGACACATCCATGGCTGGCATCACTCACTAACATGGCATACTTCCGTAGGGTTCCCTTGGTGGCCCTCGGCTTAGGCGCCTTCCACCTCTTTTGCCTTCTTTCCATCTCTTCGTCAGGGACATCCAGATCAACTATCCTCTCTTCCGCATCAATGATCACCCTATCGCCATCTTTGACCAACGCAATTGGACCACCCTCCATAGCCTCTGGCACAATATGCCCAATCAAGAAGCCATGACTGCCACCCGAAAATCGACCATCCGTGAGCAATGCGACGTCCTGGCCAAGCCCGGCTCCCATGATAGCAGAGCTTGGCTTGAGCATCTCCGGCATACCTGGCCCACCCTTCGGTCCCTCGTATCGGATGATCACCACTGTTTTTTCTCCCTGTTTGATATCCCCTCTTTCTAGCGCCTCTATGAAAGCATCCTCGTACTCATAACACCTAGCTGTACCTTCAAATCGTAGACCTTCTTTTCCTGTGATTTTACCGACCGAGCCTCCCGGGGCCAAGGAGCCACGTAAGATCTGAAGATGGCCTGTAGGCTTGATGGGGTTACTTAGTGAGTGGATGATTGGCTGATCTTTTGGAAAGTCAGGCCATGAGGCTACATTTTCCTTCATCGTTTTGCCTGTGACCGTGATTCCGGAACCATCGATCAGACCCTCCTTGAGAAGGAGCTTGAGGAGTGCTGGAGTGCCACCGATCTTATACAAATCGTGCATAACATACTTGCCGGAGGGCTTGAGATCGGCCAAGAACGGTGTCTTGTCCGACACAGCTTGGAAGTCATCGATTGTTAGGTTGATACCAACCGAGTCTGCCACGGCGATCAGATGTAGAACAGCATTTGTACTGCCGCCGAGGATGTTAACCACGATCATAGCATTCTCAAACGCTTGACGCGTAAGTATGTCCTTGGGGCGGATATCCTCCTTGAGGAGGTTTCTGATGGTTTGACCGATCTGTTGACATTCAAGCCTTTTGGCTGGATCGTCGGCAGGGGTGCTGCTACTGCCCGTCATAGTCATCCCCAGGGTTTCAATTGCGGTTGCCATCGTGTTTGCAGTATACATGCCCCCACAAGCCCCGCTGCCGGGACACGCATTGCGAATGATATCAAACCGTTGCTGCTCGTCGATCTGGCCGGTAATATATTGGCCATAAGACTGGAAAGCACTAACAAGGTCAAGCGGCTGACCACTTGCAGAGCATCCAGGCTTAATACTTCCGCCATATATCATAATACTGGGACGATTGACACGACCCATAGCTATCAGGACACCAGGCATATTTTTGTCGCAGCCGGGTAATGAGATATTTGCATCGTACCATTGCCCATTCATCACCGTCTCGATACCATCTGCGATGATCTCGCGGCTTTGCAAACTGTACCGCATACCGGTCGTTCCCATACTGATTCCATCCGATACCCCGATGGAGTTGAAGCGCATTGGTACCAGACCGGCCTGTGCGACCGATTCGCGGACCAAGGACGACATATCCAGCAGGTGCTTGTTACAAGGGTTGCCTTCGAACCAGACCGATGAGATTCCAACTTGGGCTTTGGACATGTCCTGTTCACTTAGACCGGTCGCGTATAACATTGCTTGGGAAGCGCCTTGTGATTTTGGTTGCGTGATGTGAGAGGAGACCTTGTTCAGCCTGTCGTTAGCATAACGGCGAGTGCAGGAGGCGAAGAAACGAGTCCTACATAGGAGGCTGGTCAGTTTTCAAAAGTTCTCCAACTCCCAAAGCCAACTGACAACTCACCAATCTGCCCGACTATTGAATGATTCGCATGTCTTAGAGGCCGAATACCTGGCCTGAAGAACCCGCGCGATCATCTTCGGTATTGCGTGTTTTTCAATGGGGCTGCAATTGGCAATTATCTTTCTCTGACCATGAACACCTTATATATGTTGGTCATACGGCAAAAGTACCGAATACATTGATCACGATTGACTCAATCGCAGTTTACTCGACGCCCTTTCTTGGAATTCTTTTGTCTACCTGCGGCATCGCCCCCAACCTCCAGCAAGGAACTAACGGGATTGATACTGCGGTGATACAGTCATCAACTATCCTGGTTGCATTTGAGAACTCCCTGATTGGATGCCTCCTATGAGGTTAAGAACTACGGTGGCTGCTTACTCCCGGAGTTGAGGGATGGCTCCGGAGAGCCCTTAAAAAAGGAGATCGCTGTGGTCCGGTGGGGATCGGACTTCGCTCCGTGCCCACTGGCCACGAAGGAAAGAAAGCTTGTTGGGCAACAGGGGCGACCAGCAAATAAAGAAACATGCATCAATTCACTATCTAGTGATTTGGGGGATTGTTTTGTGCTATGTGGATCGTAATATTCGCGGAGAGTTTATGATTATCGGGTTACGGCATAACGCGGTCGGCATCTTTGAGAAGCATAACAACAGCTCGCGCTATATTGAGAAGGCCTGGAGTATGCTAGTGATAGGTTATCAACAGTGTAGTATAGCCAATAAGTCTGTATTCATCATATAACCAGAGGGTTAGTGTCACCTTGTTCTTCTCCTTGGCATCATTTTCAATCCACGCTGTGTGACCAGAAGACTAGGCTAGGCACAGTTGCTTTGAGGACGTATGTGAACTACTTATGGTGTTTGTACCACTTTTTAGGGGCCTTACTGAGTCCGATATTCTCTATATATTGTTCCAGTCAGCATATGTTAATCTGTTTAAGGCAACATCCATGAAAATGGTTTTCTTATAGCCTGGCCGGCTTCCGTTGGGACCTCTACTTGTAGTAAGTAATTGAACACATATACTATCTATCACATCTCGACCATACAAGACTACATTCTTTACCCTATCACAGGGCCCAGGCTTCTTTGCTACTGGCATCTCACAAAATGAAATAAAAGACACACTGCCCGTTATTCTCAGCGACCCTTACGTTCACCCTTTGATGACCTCCTCAGACCTCAATAAACTAATATACGCAGACAAGGCCAATATTAGGAGCAGTGATCAACCAACACAAATTTTACTAACCGGAACAACTAAACAGCATAGCCCTCATTGTTATACAAATGTTCCGCAAACTTCTGTCCCTTGTTAAACTCCCCGAACCCGATGCTATTGGTTGATTTTCGAAGGCCAGGCGGAACGATAACGGCTGGAGATCCACTTCTGTTCTATTCATTGATGCCTATACAGTAGAGTATATAGTTAACATCGGATCTGAATGCGCTCAGCGTTTGGTTGAATCGGTACTTCTGTGGTGATGCTCGTAGGAATAGCCCTTTCGAGGACTTCTATGCATACCCATCTTGCCTAAAGCTATACTGTCTCGACTACGAAGGACAGAAATTTCCTCGTCGAGGTCAAATGCCAAATTCTACCTGATACTGTCAGCCTGTGCCTTTACATCCATCGTAACCTAATCCCTATTCCTTCGCTGTGCAATTATCAGAGCCACTGAAGGACCAAAAACCCACATGAAGTGGTCCGTGCGTTCCTTACACGATCATACTAAGGAGTGGATTGCGGATATATATTTCTCTACTCTATAGGGTCTGGTTCTCTCTCTCTCTCTCTCTCTCTCTCTTCCACCCCCCCTTTACATGTCTCAGTGTGAGGCATCTGATAATGTTGGGTCATTTCTAGGGCTACGATTGATTTCTAACCAAAGATGTTCCATGGTTGGGCCGCCCACGTGATTGCATCGTCGTTTTCTCCCTTTGAGTTTCTGCGTCTTCGTCCTTCCGCCCAAACACGGATAAAATGGACACGAATACGACCACCATGGATAGCGCCACACTACAGAAGATTCGCTCTCGGAGATCACATCAGAAGTCTCGGCTCGGCTGTAAAAATTGTAAAAGGCGACGGGTGAAAGTAAGTGTTCCTGCTATTTATTCTTCTATTGTCTCTTATCAATGTGGACTTCTTGTCATTCTTTGGCGTGGTAGCACGCTTCGGTACAGCGACAGGACCTTCCAACATGTGGACTTTTCTACGGTCGCTTTTATGCTTCCGACCAAGGGGATATGATTTGTTGGATCAATACCCGCCCCCGAATCTCACTGACAGGCTACAGTGTGACGAGAAGCGACCGTCATGTACGAACTGTGTGAACCATTCCATCGAATGCGACTTTTCCGTATTCACGCCAACGTCACCGTCACCATCACCACCCGCTGCGTCATCAACTCGCCAGCGCTACCGATTCAGACAATCCAAGTATCAGACTTTAACTTCCTCGGAGCCTAGTGAAGGGAATCAGAACCCTGGTGGCAGCTCTGTTGCCGTTCAATGCAATCTTTCTGCCAACAGCAGTGCCGCGGGCGGAATTTCGTTTGCTGACCTTGAACTCTTCCACCACTATCTTATTTCAACATATCGCACCCTCAGAGACGATGCCTTTGATCCATGCAGTGTTTGGTCCATTCATGTCCCTCAGTGGGGAATATCGTTTCCCTCAATCCTCCATTTGATGCTAGCTTTGTCCGCCCTCCATCTTGGCCACCAAAAGCCAGATCTCCGACACCAATATGTGATGCAGGCAAATGACCATTTTACTTTTGGGGTCCGATCAGTCACCACTGTCTTGTCCCAATTGAATTCCGAGAACTGTCAGATGATCTATATGTCAGCGGTCATGATCTGTCTCGTGTATTTCGGAAACGGCCCCCGACCGGGTGAATATCTTGTTTTCAGCAGCCAGGGAAAGGCCGAGTGGCTAGTCCTCATGAGGGGAGTTCGTTCCATCCTCGCATCAAATCATGACGAGATCTTCTCGGGGATATTGGAACCTCAGCCAGACGATAGTATTCAAAGCGTCTGTCCCGACTTAGAGGGGGAATTACGCCAACATCGCGAGCGCATCGATGAGTTAAAAACTTTAATCGAGATGCAGGCTGTTGGCTCCGAGAAGGGCTTGTATCTTGGAGCTGTGGGTAGCCTACCGGGCACTTTCGAGGAGGTTTATAAGATGCGGAGTGCTGGAAAGGTTGCTATATCCTTTTTGCCTATGGTCATAGGTTGGATATATCGACTCCCAGAACCGTTTATTGTGCTTCTGGAGGAAAAGGACCCATTTGCACTTGTTATCCTGGCTCATTGGAGTATTCTTCTCACGTATATGAAATCGTCTTGGCTCTTTATTGGCTGGGATGAACATGTTATCAAGGGTATTCGGGCTTCTCTCAAGAGCGAATTCCACGATTGGATTAGCTGGCCTGAGACTGCCATCAGCATGCGGACCTAGTATTTTATATTTCTGTGGATTCTCTGGAATATATGTTTATTGGCCTAACATCCACTTCGTCGCATCATCTTGCGCTATCGTATATTCATGCCCTAATTGAGAAACAAATATCCGTACAAACAGTACCAAAGAATCAACCCGGTGCTTCAAATGTTAGAAGGAAGCCATGATCGCAAGGGATATCATTGTGGCCTATCTCCCAGTTCATCTATTTTTAGTATTGTACTAGCGGCCCAAAGTATCCACCATGTTTAAACCCTGAGTGCGCCATACATGCAGGTATGAGGCGATGGTAAATCAATAGCTGGAAGTACTAAGGGTTGAGTCTAATACCTATACGGTATGGCTTAGCATGTGACTGCGCCTTCCCTAAAAGACTCCTCTGCTGACAGGACATGCAGAATTATCATCGCCATACATCCGGCTTAATATATATGTTTAAGCAAGACACTGTAAGCATATATGCACCTCGAAGTATTTCCTCGGGGTCAATTCAATGTCCCTCACACTGTGGGGCGCTTACACTGGGATGCCCAGCAGAACGTGCTCCTGGCTGCAGCCCACAGTGCGAGGGACTACTTCTTGACGGATAGACTATCATGGATGATACACTTTCTATTTTCTTACACAATTTCAACGTCGATGCTGGGTATCATCACGGCTGCGACTCAATTATGGATCCTACGACATAAGGAGGTCAAGGTGCTTCCGAGCTATCGAATGTGCATACAAATGGTAAGTATTGATATTTCTTTTACATCGCAAACGAAGCATAGTTCACAATGGGAGGTTTGACGAGGATATTAGGTGTTATATATGGCAATATTTGGGTTGCAGACCTTTTCCCTCTTTCCACCTCTAAACAAGTTTATAGAAACAATGCAGATCGCCTTTCTGTCTGCGACAGTCTCCTTGGTTTCCACATTGTTAGTCGGCATAATGTCGTTCATCGAATACCGGTGAATAGTTCGTACTTCGTGGGCAACTTTGCTCTACCTTGTTTGTAGCCTGTTTGGGGATATTCTGTTCTTGACTGTCCCCAAGACAAGTTTTCTGAGCCAGACCCTAAACTGGATATAGTTATGTGCCTGGCTCCAATTAAAGCAGTTCTTATTGTCCTTGAGTCATGCAGCAAGGAGCCAATTCCAATGCGCCACTCCAGGGAGCTGCCGCCAGAACAACTAGCGGGGGCTTTTGGAAAGATATTCTTTACCTGGATCTATCCTATTCTCCGAACAGGCTATACACGTATTCTAATACCGCAGGATATTCCTAATTTGGAGACAAAAATGAGCTCGGATGATCTGCGTCGGGATATTCTTCGAGTCTGGAGTCAAAGAAGTCAGTTTCTAAGATATTCAAACGTGGCAATTTCGAATGCTGACCCCCTATTTAGGAAAACCTGAAACCATACTGACATTACTAGTAACGTTGCTACGATTTGCACCAGGGGCCTTCATATCACCGACTTTCTCCCGGATATTCCTAATCCTCTTCCGATATTGCCAGCCGGCCTTGATTAGTGCCACTGTTCGTTTTGTGAACCATGACATCGAAAACCAAAACGAACCTAACTATGGCTATTGGCTTATCGTTATGGCTGGTATTATCTATTTTGGATTGGCGGGAAGTACAGTATCAACCTGAACCCCCCTTCCTCGTAGCCAACTCGGCTGTAGGTCAGCACCGCCGTGTACCACCATCAGCTCAACCGACTACAAATCATGATTCGCAGTGCTTTAATCGCACCCCTTCACCATAGAACACTTCATCTGTTTGTTTAGCAAGGTAGCAACGCGCTGACTGGGAGCAACAGTTCGATGGTCTTGACACAATACGTGCACTTCAATGGCAGGAGAAGTATTCTAGTGACATCGTAGGAAAGGTCGATGCCTCACAAAAGCCGGCTTATTTACTATTTTGTCTTCAAAGATGGTTGAGCCTTGTCCTTGACCTCTTGATCGCTGTAGTTGCGGTGGGCCTCGTAGCTTTAGCTGTAGCATCTCGAGGGACACAGAGAGCCACCGCCGTGGGTCTATCACTGAATATAATCATCCTCGCCAACACAACACTACTCCGTCTTGTCCAATCATGGACCTCGCTAGAGGTTTCCCTTGGAGCAATCGCGCGGGTACGTTCCGTTGTGACGGAGACACCCCAGGAAGAAACTATAGGGGAGCAGGAGAGGTCTCCGCCCACCAATGGGCCGACCTCAGGAAGCCTTGTTGTTCGAGGCCTGGAGGGCTCCTACAGGTAAGTTATGACCAGATATAATACTATCACTTTGATTTTTAACGAGATTCTAGTCACGCAAAACTCGCGCTCAGGAATATCGACCTTAATGTGAATGCCGGACAGAAGCTCTTAATATGCGGCAGAACTGGGAGGTATGACCAGCCTATCCTTCTTTGCATATCGCTTTGCTAACGATTTGACCGTTCTACTACAGCGGTAAGAGTACATTGCTGCTTTCCTTTCTACGTCTGCTGGACCTCCAACACGGATCTGTAATGGTAGCCAACATCGACAACTCCAAGATGTCCCAGACATCTCTACGCCGCCATGGCTTTATTACAGTACCGCAAGACCCGTTGGTCTTAGGAGGAGCTACCCTGCGTTTCAACCTTGACCCAGAAGAATCGCTCCCAGATAGGACACTAATTGAAGCCCTTCAAAAAACAAGACTTTGGGAGCATTTCTGCCAAGTGTCTAAGTCTAGCCACCAGAGTGCTACTGCCGAAGAAGATCTTCCAGAGTTCCCAGTATCCTCTCTCCCACCGCTCTCTGCTGGACAGCAGCAATTGCTTTCACTCTCTCGAGCAATTGCTCAGAAAATGGCTCCCACCGGTCCTGAATGCTCTGATATCCAGGGGCAATTCTCTGTCGCGCAACGCAGACCGATTCTTCTTCTGGATGAAGCTACCTCTGCCCTGGATCCAGATACAGAAGCATTTATGCAAGATGTCATCGATGAGGAATTCACTCGGAAAGGGTATACAGTCATTATTGTCGCCCATAGAATAGGGGGTCTGGCCAAGTATTTCCGGGACGCAGTGGTCTGGATGAGTGAAGGGAGAATTGAACGAGTGGCACAGACTCAAGCTGCTGCCGGGCTTGCACTCAGGGACAGTATTGAAGGTTGAATACCTGGTTTTCACTCGGCATGGTTATCAAAAGTGAATATTGGCAATCCTTGTCCGTAATCGTCGCGATCAACATGATCACAATATCGCTATATTGCAAACAAACCCTAGTGAATCCAAGACAATCTAAATTCAACATAAAACGAATACCTGTACCAAAAAATATACAAACTAAGTAGGCACCATCAACGCCTGAAAGTATCGCAACGCTCAACATCTCTGATAGCCCTTATACCCGGCCAAAGGAACCCCATCCCCCGAACCCTCCTCCATACCTGCACACAGCCGACCAGCTTGTGCAGCCTGTCTCGCCTTCTTAATCAACAACCCAGGGTGCCAAAGTATCAGCACCGCCATAGAAAGAAACATGGTGGCCGCATCGAAGATATAAATATACACCTCCTGCTGATTCAGCGCCGACTTGACTGCCCCGAACTCGACCAACCGGACCAAGTTCCTCACCATCAGAAACAAACAACTGACATAGATAGCCCACATATACCTCTTCCAATTCAAGTCTGGGTTCTCAGCCGCCACTCTCGTCGGCTGCGTGCCCAACCTCCGATGAAACACCCACGCAATCCAAACAAACACCAGGAACACCACAAGCGCAAACACAAGGCCGACAAGGACGACCTTGCGGCCAATATCCATGACCTTGGCGTCGCCTGTGATCTGCACGCCTGCGCCGCCCAGCTGCGTCAGGAAACAGATGACGTCGTTTAACACGAACAGCACGGTGATTCGCTTCGTCCGCATCGGGGATAGGTGCTCTGCGTCAAAGGCGCGGATGATTCGGCCCAGAACCATGTAGATCGTGGCGGCGACGAAGGGCGGTGCGCAGAGGATGAGCATTTGTTGCAGCGCCCAGGACTTGATCAGGGTGATGTTGTTGTGGGACCAGGCGCGGCCGTAGTAGCCGAACGTTTCGCCTGGTTGTATCTAGGTTAGTTTGGGTTTCTGGCACATTTCCCCTTCGTCTGAGGGAAGGAAGGAGTGGAATGTGGAAGGTTGCTGTACGTACATATTCCACCTATGATTAGAGGTATGAAGTAGGCTGCTCTGTAGGGGAACATGAGGATAATGTGGGCGACTGTCGTGATGCCGAATATAGCCATGAAGGCATAGCCGGCTGTCTGGGATGGGTTGTAGGGGTAGAAGTCGACCCAGGGTGCGGAGCCGTTGACGCCTGGGTGGAAGGTGAAGTCCATTGTGACAGGAGGTAATTGTTCAGTGTGTATGTATGTGTCTGTGTATACTGCGGTTCGGCGTGAAGTATTGAGAGAAGAATATGCCCATCGTAGGATACAACAAAACCCTCCCCCGGCCCTGATTTATATCTGATCTGTCCATGAGTATGAGAAAACGACGATATTACCGGATTAGGGAATTCTCCTCACGAATACGAGTGGAGCTGCCGGGAAAAGCTTAACTGTAGGGATCGAAGAATCCTGCCGGTGGAGAACCCTAATTTTAGCCATGTTTCTTTGTTCCTGGGGGATGGCTTTCAACGTTACTCGGCGGGTCAATTGTTGGCTTTGACGAATGATGCTGGTTGTTTTGACCTATATCTATGGCCGGTGTGAGGATTTCCATGCCGATCGCTTCGGTCTGAGCAAGGGGCTGGAAACGGCTGCTCCCTCGCTGATGCTCTACTCTCATTCCATTTGTTCCTGGTTCCTGGTTCCTGGTTCTTGGTTCCTTTGTTGTTGCCTGATTTGCCTCTGTGCGTGCTCTTTGTCCATGCGTGCTGGGTTTATGATCGCTTTGGCATTATTCGTCAGCATGCCGAGTCTGACACGGTCCGCTTCCCATTGAGCCAGGTGCACCCCTAAGCATGAAGTCATGCTATAGGCTACAAACATGTATTAGAGCGAAGGCCATTACTATTGGCCATCCAGGGTCCATGGTGGATGTCTACAGTGGTGGAGCAAACTCCGCTTCAGGTTTCGAGGCTATTTACGCCACTAGTTACTGGCAGTAGTCGAAGCTTAAATACTCCCTGCCAATAATATTACTAGAACAAGAGCAGAAACAGAGTCTATACAACGATGCCATTTAATTCTAGGCTAAAACGCTCAAATTACACATGGAATGCGGTCTATCGTGAAATTCATGCAGACTTGCCGAAGACCTTGAAGCGGTCCTCAAGAGGGGCGAACTCCTTGGCGCCAGGCTCGCTGGTAGGGGTACCGAAGACGAGCTGGGCATCCAGCTTCCAGGAGGCGGGCAGGTTCCAGGTCTTCTGGATGTCGGCGTCGATGAGGGGGCTGTAGTGCTGCAGGTTGGCACCGAAGCCTTCGGACTGGAGGGCAGTCCAGACTGGGGGATCGTTAGTAGGGTTCTTGTTTCATGTGTGTGATTGTTATGTTTTTTTTTTTTAAAATCAGGGATGGCAACATACCGAGGTACTGAGACATGGCGTTGGACTCGAGGGCGAAGGGGTCGAACTTGTCGGCGTAGATGGCGAACTTCTCCTTGATGCCGGCGAGAGAGTCGTAGTCAACGAAGAAGAGAACCTAAGGAGGTATATTAGTATTGATTTGTCCCCGGTTTTCCAGGCGAGCGGAAGGGGAATTGGACGTACAGTTCCGTAGGCGGCACGGAAAGCCTCAAGCTTGGGCTTGGTGTGGTTCTCGAACATCTCCTTGGGGACGGCACCGGCAGCAACAAGACCCTCCATGGCCTTGATGGCGATGTCCCAGACCTTCTGGTGCTCCTCCTTCAGCAGGAGAACGACACGGGAGGTCTGGGTGTTGAAAGAGCTGGGGACATGGAGGACGGAGGTCTCGACAATGGACTGGATGGCACTGTCGGAGATGGGGCTCTCGGCCTTGAGGCCATAGTAGGTACGGCGGGCCTTAACCAACTCGAGGAGAGTGTTGGTGGCGGGGTTCTTGAATTCGACCTGAACGGAGCCCATTGTGACGGTGTTGAAGGGTGATATTGAATTGGGAATGATGACTGTTTGAAAGGGGTGCTTGGCAGGATGCTGATGAGATCTAAGAGGAGTCTTGGGGAGGAATTTGGGATCTTATATATAGTATTCTCGCTGTCGTGGAACGTCTTGGACGGTGGCACCCCGCGATTTTGGTTCCCCTTCATAAAAAAAATTCACAATTAATTCTCTCAGATGGTCCCATCGCTCACCAATCACATTATTGCCCTGGAATCCATCCGCATTGGTAAAAATCCGGGTTTGTAAGACCAGTGGAGAAATTTATAAGCTGGTAGAGTATCTCTGGCCTGGTCTGATTGGCTGTGCGGAATGCCAGATCCACGGCTTAGGGAAAAGTGCGGAATTACGGGTAACCACTGCCACAAGCTGACAAAAGATTTCAAGAGCTTAAATTTATTTCGTAACGCTGAATAAGGGGTGCCCCTGCATATTCTTGCTGCGTCGCAGGCGAATTGTCTTAGGGTCTCTTGCCGCACGGGACCTGGCGGCCGTTCTCAATTGCCGAGTCCCGTTGACTAAGCGGCTGCATTCAGAGATTTTCAACCCATCATGAAGCATTGGCGATGGCGAAATGGCTGCCCATTGGCTCCATGGCCATTCTACGTTGAATGTCGACTTCTCGGGGAATCCCCCTAGACTACTCGCATGCCCTCATTCGGCAGACCACATCCAGGAAATACGCCACAACCCTTCACCCTTCTCATCTCCACCCACAATAGAAGCGATAGAATTCTATACTTAGATCACTGACAGACACCGCTGCTTCTATCAAGTGTATACACTGTCGTTTCTCATGCGCAACATTCGAACGGAAGTGAAAGGTATCATGCCCTGGTCCAGTTTGAACCAAGGGCCATTTCTCCCGGGCTATATGCCAGGATGAACACTGGTACTCGCACGTGGCCGTAGTGTACTTTCGGTGAGGGGCATGGCTTGCATTGAGCAATCTACACACTAGGTTTGCTATGCCAGAGCTCATGATTCGGAACTTTTTGGTGGAGTCTCAGATCCAGGGGCTTGGCACTATTCATGCCTGAGGCAGAAAGTTTCATAGAGGGCGGCCTCTGATGTGACGGTCACATTTGAATCTCATACCAAGACATATGGAAAGCAATACCCATACCAACGCCTGCTAAAGTCGGACAGAATCACTTGGCATCTCTTCCATCGCTGAAATACTCATCTACCTGGCAGGGCCTAACGCGTGCATGGTCAGCTTTTTATATGCCTGAACTCCCTCCACAAGCTCATCAATCTGGATCTGTTCATTGTCTCCGTGCGCTACTAGGATTGATCCCGGCCCATATAGGTATTTCGTATGAGATCCCTTAAATCGGGGAACATCAGTTCCATACGAAACAGGGGCAGTCTCGAATCCTACGTGCAAGTGTCAGCCGATTGCTCATACAAGTAACAAGACTCAGCATTAAGCGTGCCTTCGACATCATGATCCAGCAAGGTTTCCGGATACTCAAACTTGAACTCCAGTCGCACATTTGCGTGGCGAGCAACAGTATCCGAGACAATCTGTTTTATCCTCGCCATATCGGTCGCTACACGCACAGCACAGAGCGCTTTACTCGTCTCCGGGACGATATTATAGCTCACGCCCCCCTCAATCTTCCCAATATTGAAAGTCGATGGCCCCAGCAGCGACGATCCCGGGAATTCTGTATTCACCAAGTCATTCAGCGTTTCAATGAGTGCGATATTCGCATTCACTCCATGCTGAGGATATCCCGAGTGGCTGTCGCAGTCAGGTCAAGCACAAACGAACAGGTGAAACGGGCAATATGAAAGGAGCCAACCTACCAAGCTCTGCCCTCCCCAATCAATTCAAACACTAAGTGGCCCTTGTGTCCGACAACCAACTTCCCCTCGGTTGGCTCCCCAAATATAACCCCCTCGAAACTCAGGTCCTGGTCATTGGCCGCTATCATGCCGGGTCCACCTCTCTCTTCCCCGACTACGAATAGCAGGCCTACATCGCCTTCCTTGACGGCTCCTTCGGCCCGCAGCTCTTCCAGTGCGCATATCTGTGCGGCCATGGGACCCTTATCATCGCATGCGCCCCGCCCGTAGATGGTAGATCCCTCGATTCGTAGCGGGATGTAGGGCGGAACGGTGTCCATGTGTGACGTGAGGCATACTCTAGTTTTCCGCTGGATGCCTAGATAGGCGTAGACGTTTTCTCTGGTTGAGCCTTCAGCGATCGGAAGGCGTTCAACGGTATAGCCGAGGTTAGTGAGGTGGTTGTCCAAAAAGTGGGCGATTTCCTGTTCCTGCTCACTGGTGCTCATGGTCTGCATCAGGGAGCACAGGAGTGATACAACGGTGTCGGTGGCCATTTTGGGGGACGATATGGAATGTCTTGATAACACTTTAAGCTTAATTATACTGTCTGTATCGAAGTCACAGTGAGGAGAACAAGTGCTCGATGCATGCGGAGACTGATGTGCCATGTCGTCATCGGACCGACCGGCCGATCGGTCCAGATCAAGATAAGATAAGACAGGCATCCAGAGTAATTGATTCGGGATCCTGACTCAAAATATTAACCATGTTGAGCCTCGAATTTCGAATTATAAAGGCAAGGGAATATGGAATGTCACAAGTCCTTGACCAACATGGACTCAGACGGTGCAATCTCCAGCTGCATGAGGCAGTCTTCCAATATGCGAGCAAACTTTCCAGAGGCCGTGGCAGACGCCGTATTCCTTTGTCATCATTAACAGATCATGTTGACATTCCCAGCAGGAAAAGCAGGTCAACTTAAACAGACATGTCTCTACATTATGCCTACAGCATCTTACGATCAAGCAATCCATCCCAGTGCTGGCGGCTTGTCTACCAAAACGGGCATTAACGAGCACCAACCATAATTATACCCCACACGGATCCGGCTGATCTCCCATGCGGAGCCTTGGTTGAGGCAGAAGTTAGATGGCGCTTGAAGCAGGGAAAGCAAGACAAAAAGGAGTAAGACACAATGAATGGCGCGGTCAGGGCGTATGATGCAAACATAAAGAAGGTTTCGGGCAAAGTTTCCTACTAAGCCTTTCTTGAATAGGCATGCTCAGATCTCTGATGGAAAGCCGTCTTGACGTAAGGGTGAGGACGATCAATAATGACAGTATTATGCTGCCGTGATATGACTCAGAATTGGGAGACAGACTCTTGAAATCAGGCCAGCCTTTTTCTCTGAGTACATCAGCACGGCAAGGTTTACAATGAAAGAGAGAAAGTAGAGGTAGCTGCTCTTTAGAGCAATAGACTATCATTCTCAGCTTCCCCGGAAGGGCCGCGAATATCCAATTAGACCGCTCAAGGGTCCAGGTTCCAATTCTATACAATCAACATCATACAATGATTCGATACGGGCAACCTGGTCTAGTTCGTGGCTTGGGTCTCCACCATTCGCTTGTGACTCTACTGGCTATCATAATATACCCATTGGCCAGCCTTGACAGGCCGAGTTTTGGTTCAGATTATAGCGGTATGGTTGACTATGGATTTCGGCCGTAGGCGGCCATTGATCGGCGTAAAATAGATAGAATGATAGGAACCAAGAAGCAGAACCACGGGTCTGGAAAGGGGATTTTCAGCCACAGGGTGTCACCCACCAATAATCTATAGCTCTGGGTTCGAATATACTCTGTGGCTTTTCTCATCTGACACTTATTCAGGTGGTACTCTAGGCTTCCAAGTTATACGACAAATAACATGAAAAGGTGAAACGACCAAGCCAAACGGGGTGTACCGAGCAATTCAAGAAATCCTGCTGTCAATCGGGTTAGCGCATATATCATGACTCCATGTGAACTTCGAACACGTTGTGAAATTGGGCAGATTTCAGTCCAGGCTTTGACTCGTGGTAGAGTAGAATAAATCATTTATAGTAAAGTGAAAAAGATGTTTTAGACTTTTCGATGTACCATACATAGTCGAATTTCTGGGTGGCGATGGCATGTGTGCAGGTAGTCTGCGAGCAATGCTCAGGAAACTTTGACGCCCCAAAGAAATGTCCTATGGCCGGATTCTCTGGACTGAAGAAAGGGCAACAAACTGAGATCTCAAGCTGGGGTCATTGTTCTCCATGAGTAACCAGTGGCCGGCCAGTCTCGGTCTTAAATTGCCCTTAATCATTGGCCCTTGAGTTATACGCCATCAATTTAGGCATTTCATAAACTAAAATGATTTGGTGTGTAGACTAGCAACGCATTATAATTAAAATTGCCAAGATTCTCTACACTACTACCTATACACGTTTATCGATTAACCCTGGATACTAGTATAAGAGTCTCGGTAATGAGACTCAGGCAGCACCGCAGCATGAAGAAGCTCAAGACAGTCCATAGGGTTAGCCACGGCCACGACAGCTGAGGGAGGAAGGGCAATGTCCGAAGCAGTCCACATGTACGTTGCGAACTGGATCTAGGGTAACTAGTCATATGTCATTTGCGCACTGAAACAAGTTCTCTTCCAACGGCCTTAATGCTGCGGGATATTGGTATTCAGCTAGTCTGTCATATCATTACACTGGTAGATGTCAACATTCAACCCGCTTGGTGGAGCTATAGAACGATGCAATACGCGATATACACCTCTACTTAAATATCTCAAACATTGGATGAACCATTATCAAGACTTTAGGATTCGCACGACCCTGAAGTATACTGTTGAACTTAGAGGCAGAAAATTGATTCATGCCAGCAGAAGCAGTGTCTGTAGCACCCTCAGAGGCAAGACGCTACTGCGCTTGATATACAAGTAGTCCCTCATATAGTAAGCCTTCCAGGACCTATAACACTCTGCATGGCTGTTACGAGACAACCAAGACGAGGATCACTGATACGACCCGTACTGGAGAGTTGCTGATACATCCGCACTTTCGAAACCGTCAACAAAACGAGCTTCAGTCGCGATAAAGCAAGCAAACCCATGAGAAACCCGCATTGGCCATGATTCCTCCCTATAGAAAGAATACGTGGACACCATTGGGGAAAATACCAACATCACAGTAATCTTGTGGGGGACTCCGGAGATAACGGATGAACTCCGTTGGCGGAGGTTTGTCTCTTGTATCCCAGATGACTCCGATTCGGAGATATGACGGCACCGAGAAACAGAGGGGAGGGGATTGTTTGTTATTGAGGAATCAGCAGCAATCGTACTGGGCTCATCCACTCGGATGCGATCGGGGCAGCCGTACCGACAAACATCCGTATCCGGGGGCCTCTAATTGATACTATTCAGGACGGCGTTAAGGACGATCTAACTCCGTTATGGGGGCTCAATGATATTGAGTGCAAATTTTGGCACCATGTTAAGCAAAGCTGGAACAGATAAAAGGGATATAATTCCAGGCCTTCTAAAGCTATCGAGAGAAATAGTTTGCAATATATCAAATTATTCCAACTACCACGACAATATACCAGTAAACGGGCGACCTTCCTCAAGATGTCTACCGCAACCGGCTCATCCAACTGCCACCCGACCGCACTAGAGATCGTCCAGAGCAATGACCTAGAAGGCAAACTCCAGGACAAAGTCATCCTGATCACAGGCTGCTCGTCCGGCATTGGCATTGACACAGCCCGTGCCCTCTCCGTCACTGGCGCTACGCTCTATCTCACCGCGCGTGATCTGAAGAAGGCCGAGAAAGCGTTAGGAGACGTCATCAAGAAACCCAATGTCCACCTCCTAACGTTAAACCTCGACTCGCTGACCAGCGTGCGTGCCTGTGCGGAGGAATTCCTATCCAAGAGTTCCCAATTGAACATTCTCATTAATAACGCAGCGGTCATGGCGACACCGGAGGGTCGGACGCAGGATGGGTTCGAAACGCAATTTGGTACTAATCACTTAGGCCATTTTACGCTTTTCTACCGGTTAAAACCTACCCTGCTGGCTTCCTCTACCCCCGGGTTCAACTCGCGTGTTGTCAATGTCGCCTCCATGGCACATCGCTGGGGTGAGCCTGCCTTTGACAATCTTAATCTGGAGGGCATCTACGAGCCATGGAGGGCATATGGTCAGAGCAAAACAGCGAACATCTGGATGGCCAATGAGATCGAGAGACGCCATGGGTCTGAGGGCCTTCATAGTTTTAGTCTTCACCCGGGCGGGATTCGGACTGGGTTACAGCAATACGTTCCAAAGGAACAGCGGGAGGCCTGGGAGAAGGATGGCGCCATCGCCAGTGTGTGGAAAACCCCAGAGCAGGGGGCCGCGACCACCGTTTGGGCTGCAGTGGCAAAGGAGTTAGAGGGCAAGGGCGGGAAATATCTCGAGGACTGTCAGATTGCAGAAAAACATGACCCCAGCACTGGAACTATGGGCAAGGGATACGCGCCGTGGGCGTATGATGAAGCCAAGCAGACGAAGCTGTGGGACTTGTCATTGACCCTGACAGGGTTACATGCCTAGATCGGATATGACGTCGGAATTCTGCAAGTGAAGAGCGAATCGAAGCATTTGATTTAATTCTTATTTGTCCATGGCCGATTCATAGGCGCAGCTTTTTGCCAGGTCGACCAATAAAGCCACCATTGCCAAGCATGCTCTCCTTCTCACAGCCGACACTAAACCCACCAGCCCCAATCACATCCACCTACTGCTGCAGATCCGATCAGCGCGTGGTGAGGAGGCGCATTATGATTCATGCGTGGAATCAGCCGATAAAAAGACCCCGCCCGATAAGCCGGGCAATATAAAATCATGTCATTCTGCCTGCGTGGCTTCTTCAACCAGCACAAAAATAGTCCCGTTACGTAAAATGGCTTCTCTAACTTTGTCTTCACGCATTGAATCAGCTTCGGAGCGAGAAAACCAAATCTTTACGATCTTGGATGAATATGTCCAACCTTCCAGCTCGACCACTGCTGCCGCTGCCGCCCAGCGTATCCATGGTTTCGCAGCTCCACTCCTATCCGATTCCGATGTAGACGGCCTGGAGAACCTGCTTTGGCAACTTTGGACGATTACGATCAATGTCGCCAAGCAGATTTCATGTGATAGCCCAGCACAGGGACGATTAGTGGAGCTGGTAAAGGCACTGACTGAAATACCACCGGTGACGATACAGATTTGGGGTGTGAGTATCCCCCCCTTGAGCAACTTTGGGTGGGACTGAAAAGTTATAGAACGACAGTAAACTCTGGGTTGACCTACCACTGCTCGGGCCTCAGATGCGAGAAGCCTGGAACCGTACGTATTCCCACGTCATACGGACAAGGGAAAGGGAAAAGAAAAAGTCTACTAATAAATTGTTAGTCCTTCCAACAGGCAACGAAGCGGAAGAAAAAGTCAAAGAATGGATCAACCTTAATTCTTTCGTCGCACGTCTCCTGAGCCTCGGTCTCGCACCATGGAACAATCTCGCCGTATGGGCTCTCCGCGACGCTCTCGAGGAAGAGTCGTCCGGAAGGAAGGCAGATTGCGACATTGCGGTGGCTGGCGAATGGTTCAAGCATGGTGGGGCATTCTTGCGACAGCAGACTCTGGTTGCAGAGAACCAGGAAGAGCGGATCATGGCGGGTGGGTCATTATACCAGGGACCAGCGAAGCTGTGCCCTGAACGATGGAACTTCTGGAAGGGGCGTTTGAGTAAGATCAGCGATCAGGGGGGCGAGGCTGGGCAGGTTGCAAGTACGGCCAAGACGGCCATGGAGCAGTGGGAAGAGAGTTGAGACCAGTGGAGCCTTAGTCCAGTACAGCCATCAGCGCTCCATGCGGAATTTCCTTCCGTATTCACATGATATCACTCGAACCAGGTACAGCATATATTTTCAATGGCAAAGCATTAGTTGGACGGTGGTGCAGCGTGCATGTGTGGAGGTGGTCTCGGTATTTCCCAATACCCTATTTGGGTATGAGACAGCTTGGTAAAAAGTTACCGTTACCTGGTCCATGGCTCAGGACTGGTGGATAGCCAATCGCTGAGCTGCCTATACTCTGACTGACTATAAATATGCTTTGTTTTTGACCTTTGAGCTATCCAAAGTTATAGACACCCCAATAGGGTTCCGAGGGCGTGACATCACGACTCCCAGTAGGATAGGGGAAAACTAGTTCAATTCTGATAGCAGCCATTGTACGAGACACCGGTGGTCCTTGCTGATGTGAGGGTTTGGAATCGTTATTACGGCCAAAGTCACTATATGTAGATCTGTCGAAACCGGTGCGTGATGAACGCAGACGGTAGCTTGGTCGCCTAATGGCAAAGACGAGATTACTGCTTCGACATTATACTAGGTACATTTGGCCGCGAATGGAGTAGACCCGTAGCTGATGACCAGCCCCGATTATTACAAGCAGCTACTCATCGCCCTGCCGATCGCTGGGGCTGTGTTAGCCACGCTCTTTTATCTCCTCCGCTTGTATAGCCATTGCATTGGCACCGGGGCATGGGACACTGGTGATATGCTTCTTGGCCTAGGACTAGTGCTGTCGTATGGCATAACTATAACAACTGTGATCGGTATGTGTGACGACGCCTACAGGTCGCAAGTTCATGATTGACCCAGCCAGCTGCATTCGAAGGCATTGGAAAAGATCCTTCAGTTCCCCCGTTATGGTCCGCTCGTCACGTAACGACGGTATGGGTCGCCCACTATTGAAATCAGACATTCACTAACTCCCATTAGATGTTTTGGATCGCCAACGAATTCTGGCCAGCCTGCCAGGTCTGCATCAAGCTATCCATTCTTCTTCTTCTTCGGCAGTCGCTGGGGTTTGTAAAGAGTGTCCTTCCCCTTACATTATTTCTCGCCATCTTTACTTTCGCATGGGGACTAGCCGATCTCCTTGCAAATACCTTCCAGTGCTGGCCACCACAATATCTTTGGGATATCGAAGCCGAGGGCCACTGCATGAGTGGACAGAGGGCCCTGTTCATGGCTATCGGATCCATCTCAGTTCTCGAAAATATAGTGCTGCTGGCAATCCCTATTGCTCTTGTAGGGCGACTGCAAATGGTGCCACGAAAGAGGGTACTTCTTACCATTCCTTTCGTGATGGGTGGAATGTAAGGCCATAACATCACTCTAATGCGACGAGCCCGCTGCTTACCGACCATCACCAGGGTTTGTGCTTTTAGCCTTATGCGCCTGATTGAATTCAGACATTACCAACCGGGACACCTGACTGGTACACACACCCCTGTGTCACATTATCCTGATATACGCTGACATACCCAAGCGAGTAGCGCAAGAGAGAGAGTCTGGACGCTTCTCGAAATCGATATCGCCATCGTTTGCGCTTCGGTCGTTTCTGTACCCCCTCTGTTCAAATATTGTACCGAGGCCCGCAGCAAATACCACCAAGACAGAAGTCGCTCGATGGCGGCGGAGGATATACAAGAAATTGATATTTGGCCATTTCGAAAACACTGCACGAACTTGTCCCAGGACGGTCGCTCCGAGGTGCGATCACAAGCGTATTTTGGTCCCACTGCGGCGGTGCGTGACCGTGAAGCAAATATTGCAGAGGGCTGTATTAGGGTCGAGACGACTATCAGCCAGGAGGTTCATGATCGGGAAGTAATGTGCCCAGAGGCATGGGAGACATCATTACAACAGGGCGTACAGCCGGCGCATACAAATGGGACTGAACAACTCCCTGGTGATATGTTGAATGTGGACTTTAGTGGTGTTGGTTTCGGTCGGGGTTCTGGCCGTCCGTAGCCACTATCCTCTTTGGTGATATAGCAGTGCTGCTGAACATAGCGCATAATGTATCCATACAACTAGGATCTTGAGCTGACAAAGAATATTGAGTGGCAGCGTTGCTTACTCAAATTGCTCAACTGAAGCTCTCCTGTTTGATCCAAGCCAATGTGGCATGAGTTATTGCTTTGAGAATTTTTGCTCTCTCTCATGGTCCAGTGCATTGCCATATCGACACTTGGATACTTCCTGCATCAATCAAAGCACACAACTTGCCCTTTGCCTTTTTTTTCAACTTGATCACTTGGAGAAACACACATGGATGGATTATTCCCCATCATTGCCCCCCCCCCCCCCCGACTCAACCGGTTGGAATATGCCTTGAAACTTCTAAAGCGGAAAATACGAAAGGTCAGCCCATACTAGCAAAATCAAGTCCTGGTTCGTCTTAGCCACAACCGGAGAGCCATCTGATGGTGAATCAAAGACTCCATATGCCAGCGTATTCGATACGCAACCAATAGTGTCTTCTGGGGATATGATCATGAGTCTATCCAATAGGCTAATGTCTAGTGTCTGTTTGTTTTACAGCCGAGGGACCCAGTACCCGGGATCTGCACTCCCGGCGTGGACCATGAAGATTGGCCTGTCATGGTGCTGCTTTGCCAATTTAGAGGACAATCATGCATGCACGGACCCAATAAAATGTTGTATCGCAGTGATAGGCTTTCGGCTTTTTAACGGTAGATCCTGCAGGCTACGGCGAGTTCATGCCCCAGCTCTCTCAGATCGACTCCTCGTACGATGTCGGTTTCGTCTACCCGACAAATACCACTCAGATGATTCGCTACAAGCTACGGAGGTCCGGATATTTCGAGTGCCGTTGGATGGGCAGGGCCTCCATCGTTCGTGCCCTCTCGCTGTTGGTTGATCGACAAGCTTCCCCGCGTCCTGTTTCCTCGGTCCGCAATAACCTAGCTAGCTTCTTGCATATGACTGATACTGCTGCAATACCTCATCGTGCATTCACTCAGAGAGCGTGGGCATGCTGCAAGTGACCTTGAATTCGGAGAATTATGTATGTGCTCATCTTGTCAGAGTTACAAGAGGGGAGCTACGATGCGGAGTATAAAGCAAGCTCTCCCGTACTGTCTGATGAGTCTTTAGGGCTGTCAAAGAACACTGACCGAGCCGATCGATAACGATACTTATTCACCATGGAGAATTCCATCTCTCGCCTAGCTACATTAACAGAGCATGTCCCATTTCGCAGGGCACTCAAGATATTGTCGGATAATCCTAAACGCCGCGTGGCCACTTTGGTAGGCCTGGTCGCAACGTATCTGGCTCTCGTGGCTTGTTTACGGTTTCAGAGACTACGGAGATTACATCGCCAATATCGTCAATACTCCACCCGTCAAGGGATGGCTTCCATGACGGACCATGATGCCTGGGCCATTCAAAAACGGATCCTCCAGCTGGAGTTCCCTTCGATATCCCTGAAGGCTCTACAGTTTGCCCTCTTCCGAGTACTACTACCCAGCTTTACACGATAGAGATCACTACTAACGGACAGACCAGACATACGGGATCCCCACCATCTCCAGACTGCTACTCAAGACGTCCCAATTCTCTGACCCCGCCACCTCGTTCAAGCGCTATGCTGATACGGGTGCGCTCATCGGCCAGTTCATGTCCTTTGAGCCCACCTCCCCTCGTGCCCTGCGGGCCATCGCGCGAACAAAGTACCTGCACACTGGGTATCGAACCAGCGGTAGTATTCTCAATTCGGACATGCTATACACGCTAAGTCTGTTTGCAACCGAGCCGATCCGCTTCGTAGAAATGTTCGAATGGCGCTCCATGAGCGATCTTGAGAAATGTGCTATCGGCACTTATTGGAAAAACTTGGGAGATGCACTGGATATTGACTTCGCGGAGTTACCCTCGGCGAAGACCGGATTCCGAGACGGACTACAATTCCTCGAGGAGATAACGGAATGGAGCCATCAGTACGAGGTGCAATATATGAAGCCTAGCCTGGAAAATAAGGCCGTCGCTGATAAGACTATGGACGTTCTGGTGTATGCGCTGCCATCCTGGTTGAAGGGGGTCGGGGTGAACTTTGCTTCCTGCATGATGGATGAACGGCTACGGGTGGCAATGATGTGAGTAGTATTAGACCTCCTCACGCGGGGGTAGTGACATGCTAACTAGTCAGGTATAATGCTCCTCCTCGCATATACCACGCCATCTTCCTCTCCCTGGTGGCTGTTCGCCGGTTTTACCTCCGCTATTTGTCCCTACCACGGCCGAACTTCCTGCGACTCGATGTATTTTCGGAGAAGCCCAATGAACACGGCCGCCACTATGTGCGCACCTGGAGTGGCGCACCATACTACGTGCAGCCGACTCTATTAAACCGCTGGGGTATATCGGCGTGGTTTAGTCGGCTGCTTGGACTGCCACTGCCTGGCGATGAAGGAGAGAAGTACTATCCCAATGGATTTGACACGGCCGACCTCGGGCCGAAGTATTTCGAAGGCAAAGGGCGCAAAACGGTGCAAGAGTATTATGAGGAACTGGTGAAAAACAGAAAACCAAGGCCATTTGTGGGTTGAATCGCCTGTCGGATACCTCGGGATCTTGGAATAACACGAGCAAATTCCCCCTTCTCCCTCCCCTTTTTTTTTAAAAAAAAAAAAAAGGGAAATAATGAGCAGTGCCTGGCCCCATATTCCTATTAAGTCCCGCATGCTAGAGAAAGTTACTCTGTAAGGGTAGGAACAACTCGCTTGCAGAGTTCTTCTGCTCCTTTTCCACGTTCAACCTGCATGGTGGCTGTCGTGGCGTCATCGTGGAAATGATCCAGACTCGGTGGTCAAGCGAATCAGCCCTCCAGACTCCACGCCTTGACATGCCAGTCCCACGGTTCGGATCTTTCCTCAATTGCCTAATCATAATCCAAAATATTAAAATACAATATATATCTCTCTGACATCAGAGATACTCTATTGCCACCCATCCGTTGAGAAACCAGCTCTATAAAAAGCCAATTAAGCCACTACTCCATTCACGATTCTACTCCCTTCATATACTGGACCAGGTGCTGTCCCCTCTGGTCCTCCTCTCCTCTGATTATCGTCGTCATGCACAGTAGTAAATCTTCCCGGTCATCGTTAAGTCGACGTGTTGACCGGGGCCATCGCCCGCCCGATAAGCTTGATGCCTGGATCCTCGGCAGCGGCATTGCTTCGCTGACTGCGGCCGTGCATTTAATCCAGGAGGCCAATGTGCCTCCCGAACGGATCCATATCCTGGAGAAGCTAGCGGTGGCAGGGGGGGGTACGATCAGTGAAGGGGACTCGGTGAATGGGTACAATTGTCGGGCAGGCGGGATGCCTCCCTTCAACGGCGCCGCCATGGAAGAATTGCTCTCGGTAGTTCCCTCCCGGACGCGGAAAGGCAAGACAGCTTTAGATGACATTGTAGAGTTTGGGAGCCATGCAGTCAATCGGACCTCTCACACCCGCCTCCTCACCCGGAGGTCCCATAGCGTGGGGCGCATCGGTCCTCGCAAGGTCAGCATGGGGCTGCGAGACCGTATCGAGCTTTATATGATGCTCTCCAAAACCGAGACTGCGCTCGGGAGAACACGGATTAATGATCATTTTGGCGAGAGCTTCTTCAAGAGCAATTACTGGCTAGTGCTAGCCACGACGTGAGCAACCGCCGCGGGCAACGTGAGGATTCTGAAGGCTAATCATCCACTAGCTTCGGCTTCCAGCCCTGGCACAGCGCTGCGGAATTGCGTCGATATTTCGCTCGTTTCCCGCACGATCTGGAAGATCTCGACCTGCCGCGCGTCCTGGACGCTGGTCGCTATAATCGGCACGAGGCCATTGTCGCGCCCGTCGCACAGTTTCTAACCTCCCAAGGCGTGGACTTCCGGTTTAATACTGTCGTCTCCGATATTGTGATCGACCCGGCCAACGAGAACCGCGTGTCGGCCATTTACGCGCGCGGGGAGAATGAGCGCAGTCAAAAGATTGTGCTCGGGAAAAACGACATCGTCATCGTGTCTGTGGGTTCCGTCATGTCGGGGTCGACGACGGGCAGCAACACGGAACCGCCCTCATTAGAGCTCATGGACATCGAGAAAGATCTTGATGAAAACTGGCTGCTCTGGCTCGAACTATCGACAGCCAACCCCAAGTTCGGAAACGCTTATAACTTCTGCACGCGCATGCCAGAATCGCGCTTGGAATCGTTTACGGTTACGCTCAAAGATCCAGAATTCTTCAATCGATTCTGTAAATTGACGGACAACCAGCCGGGCGCCGCCGCCTTGGTCACTTTGAAGCATAGTCGCTGGGTCATCAGCCTGAACGTTCCGCAACAGCCTGTATTCCCCAATCAACCCGGCGACGTGCAAGTACTGTGGGGTTATGGGCTGTGTCCCGAGGCAGAGGGTGACTATATTCGGAAGCCGATGCTGGCCTGTTCGGGGCAGGAGATTATGACCGAAATCCTGCATCATTTGCAATTTCCGGTCGAGACGATATTGACAAACTCCGTCACCATCCCATGTGTGGTTCCACGGATGACCGCAACATTACTACCGCGGGCCTGTGGCGATCGCCCGCCAGTGATCCCGGAAGGAATGGAGAACGTGGCACTCATTGGACAATTTGTCGATATCCCCGAAGAAGTAGTGGTTACAATGGATTATGGTGTGCGAGGGGCGCAGATGGCGGTGCGGCGGTTGATGGGGTTGGAGATTGAAGGCAGGAAGTCGCAGGGAAATTCCTCCATTAGCCTGTTACGATAAGTTTTTCAAGCGTGTTTTTAGGTACGCAAATTGGTCATGCCCGCATGATTAGAGCTCTCTAGATATTCGTCGCTTATGTACGTAGCATGCCGTCGGCCCTCGGGTGCTGGCTGGGTGGGGGTGAGGGCTTTGTAAATCCATACTGGATTCGGTGTGGAATATGGGTCCACGATGCCTATCGTCGTCTATCCACGGCCCCCGCCACTAAGAGAATGAATGCGAAGCTATGATGCTTGATCGCGATACCCATGACTAACTAAGGACGTTCGTCTTAGTAGCAGCGAGAGCTTCGATTCCCCCTAAACATCATAGGAGTAATCGTCGAGTCTATTGGCAGCTGCAGAATCCCTATCTTGGGTGTTTATTGCCATCGTGCCTAGTGGACCGGGGCGTATCTGAAACTGGTCCAATCGTATACCGGCGGGGAACAGAGAGATATGCAAGGCAATATAATTTGTCTTTTATCTCCGTCGGAGAGCGCCGTGGAATGATCCATCGCGTGCTTCCAGAGAGACCGCTAGTCCGGTCTCTACCAGGCAGTAGTTTGGGAAATGAAGCAGCGCCACATTCAAGCTTTCGACTGGGGCCCATAATTCAGGGCTCGTTCGTTTTCCATTCCATCTTCTGTGTGCTATTGGCCACCAGTTCAGGCCTTCCCCCGCTCTCTTGGGCCCGTTTACGATAAGAGGCTTTCGTGCCTCGTTTGACTCCGCATCCTCTGCCTTTCTGATTGAACAATCCCACGCAATGGCCCACAGCCTGCTAGGATGTCTCCCTATCTGGTATTGTCGCAGCTCTGCTTGAACATGCAATGCTATCATGCAAGTCGCGGACTCATTCGGATCTGGTGGTTATAAAACCCCACGCACCCCAAAGGAAAAGAAAAAAGAAAACCAAGGAGCCTTGCTCTCACCACATCGGATACCTCCAAAATGCTATTGAAAAGCATCGTGTCCACGGCTGCCCTAGCCGCTGCTCTATGCACAGGTTATGTCTCTGCTGGCCAACATGGCCGATTTGGCCAAAAGGCCCGCGACTCTCTGGCCAAGCGAGCTGCAGAACCGCAGAAGTCGTCGCACAAGATGCCGGTGGACGATTTTCGGTTTCTAAACCATAAAACCAAATGTAAGTTCGAAAATACTAGAATATCGCTGTATCACAATATTTGCTCACAGACAGGCTTGCCTTTTAAATAGCCTACCGCGTCGACCACCTCCCAGATGTTCCGTTTGATGTCGGCGAGATGTACTCGGGATTGGTCCCCATCGACAAGAACGACAAGTCGAGGGCGCTTTTCTTTGTCTTCCAGCCTACCATTGGCGATCCCGTGGATGAGATCACAATTTGGCTCAATGGCGGCCCTGGATGCAGCTCTCTGGAAGGTTTCTTCCAAGAAAACGGCCGGTTTACGTGGCAGCCTGGCACTTTTGCGCCGGTGGAAAACCCATATTCGTGGGTGAATCTGACCAATGTGCTTTGGTACGTTCTCTTGCACACGCTCGGTAGGCTCAACGAGTGGTCTAATATCTTTCTTGCAATAGGGTCGAACAGCCCGTAGGCACTGGGTTCTCCATCGGCAAGCCGAATGCCACCACCCAGGAAGAAACGGCGGAGGACTTTGTGAAATTCTTCAAGAACTTCCAGGAGCTCTTTGGCATTAAGAACTTCAAGATCTACGTTACTGGCGAAAGTTACGCCGGCCGTTATGTTCCGTATATCTCCTCTGCCATGCTGGACCAGAAGGACACAGAGCACTATGACCTGCAAGGTGAATATCCTCCCATTTCACAGTGGTAAGCATTGAATTTGGCACTGACCCATTAAAAAAAAAACAGGTGCCCTCGTGTACGACCCATGTATTGGCCAGCACGACTACGTCCAGGAAGAAGTGCCTGCCGTGCCCTTTGTCCAGCAAAACGCCAACCTCTTCAACTTCAACGCCAGCTTCATGTCCGAACTGGAGAAACTGCACGACTCCTGCGGCTACAAGGCCTACCTGGACGAGTACCTCGTGTTCCCGCCGGCCGGTGTGCAACCCCCGAAGTTTTTCAACTACACCACCGAAGGCGACTGCGACGTCTTCGACCTGATCGCCAACGAAGCCATGGTCGCCAACTCCTGCTTCGACATCTACGAGATTAGCCTCATGTGCCCACTCGCCTGGGATGTGCTGGCCATGCCCACCGCATTCGACTACCAGCCCGCCGGCGCCACCGTGTACTTCGACCGCCCGGACGTCAAGCGCGCCATGCACGCCCCCATGAACGTCACTTGGTCCGGCTGTTCCAGCCAGGCCGTCTACGTGGGCGGCGACGCCGGTCCCGAGCAGGAGGGAGAGACATCCGCGAACCCGATCGAGCACGTCCTGCCGCAGGTCATCGAGGCCACTAACCGCGTCTTGGTCAGCAACGGTGACTACGACATGATCATCCTCACCAACGGCACCCTGCTGTCCATCCAGAACATGACTTGGAACGGTCAGCTCGGGTTCCAGTCCGCGCCGGTCACACCCATCCACATTGACCTGCCCGACCTCGCCTGGGGAGAAGTGTTCGAGGACAATGGCCAGTCCATGCTGCAGACCCAGGGCATTATGGGTGTCCAGCACTACGAGCGTGGCCTGATGTGGGCGGAGACGTACCAGTCTGGTCATATGCAGCCGCAATACCAGCCGCGGGTGTCGTATCGGCATCTTCAGTGGCTGTTGGGCCGGGTCGATAAGCTGTAGAGGACTCTGGACAAGCGATAATGATGTATGACGGAACCGATATGGATATTTGGTATTGGGTGACATTTTGAGCCGTGTTAAACGGCGGGTTAGGGGACAAGGTGATATGTACATATAGTTGAGTAGTTACCACAGTACTGTCAGAGAATGGGATCCACCGTGTATTATACACGATATCTGACACCAATTTTCTTAACGCAAGATGATATTAAATGCGAGAACGTATTATTCGCTACACACCATTTTGAAGAAACCTTTAGTTCGTGCAAAAAGGCCCCATGGTGGCATCACACTCGCAACATGTATGGGACGTCATACCATCAACGACGATCAATCCCTATAAATGTCTCAGAGCTGCGCAGGTGAGGTCAACCGAGGCATCCATGGATTGGCCCGTTGGCTATAGTTGGCCGGCTTGGGCGGAAGGCTCAAAAAACAAGCTATAGAGGGCGTTCCATGTTGGTGCGGATGTTTGCTAGGGCTAGACTGCGGCATATCCTCTCCATTGGATATTGGGTCGCATACCATATCCGCAAATGAAGGATAATAGATATTACGTCAATACCATATCCTCATTGAGGATATCCATGGATATCCGCGAGGGTATGAGGATATTTTGCGGATATCCGTACTAGCATAATTCTCGCTTAATTATCATATAGAGATAGTCATGTGCCTCTTATGCAGCTTAATAATATATACTTTTTAACTAATAAAATATATAAAAGAAATTGTATAAATAGTGCATAAGTCACAAGGCTTGGCATGTTTGGTCTGTTTAATATCCTCTGGATATTTGAGGATATTGAGTGGAATACCATATCCACAAAATTGAGGATTGAGGATAGTGGGTGACATACCATATCCGCAATTTGCGGAGAGGATATGCGGATATCCATGGATATTGAGGATGTTGCCGCAGTCTAGCTAGGGCTTTCAACTTTTGTTGTTTCTACCGTCATGAATTATGTGTCTCGTTTCTATGTAGTGAGTCGGTAGCAGCGTAGCGATGTGCAGGGTGTGTCTTGTAGTATACAATAAGTTGCATGTTGCGAAAGAGTACCTTATGGTAACGGACCCCCATAGTTTGTCTTTTGCTGCTCTGCGGCAGTGTATGAGAGGGGCCGCTTGAACAGAACTTAACAATGACCCTTTCGTCTCGAAGCACAAAAGATACTCCCCATAGTTCAGGTCTATATCTCGATATCGACAAACATAACTGATATTTTTATTATCTTAGAATTAATGATGAATTTCACTTTTGTCGCCCAACATGAACCAGGCCAATTGAACTAGATCGTCACGCAATCGCCAAAGAATCCCAGTTAAATACAACATCTCAACGTAATACGCATTAAAGTGATATGATGCGAGAAAAACTACACAAATAGGCAAATAGGTATATCACACGTCAACGCTTGACAAATTGGCTGTCCTCCCTCAACCAGGTATCGAAGTCCTTCAAGCCCGGATGGATCTGTTTGATCTGCGTAATATCCGCATTACACCCATGACGATCGAACCACTTGAACATGACCCTCAAATCCTTGGCCATCAGCATAACGAAGTAGGCCACGAAATGGAACGTGGTTGGCACATTGTATCCCGTTTGGGTCTTGAACTTCTTTGCCATCTCGTCGAAAGTAAGCTCATCGCCCGCCAAAGAGAGACACTGGTTCTTGAACCGGTCGTGCTGCAACAGGACTTTGGCCGCAATGATCCCGATATCGCTCGTTGCGATGCATTGGAGCGGTTTTCCCTGTACATATGCGTCCCAGGAAGTGCAGATCACCTTGCCAAAAAAGTCGGGCGCAATATTTTCAAAGAAGAACACAGGCCGCAAGACTGTCCAGTCCATGCAACCATCTTTGGTCTTCTCAAATAGGTACTGTTCGATATTATACTTAGTAATGAAATGAGGAACGTTCGTGGGGTTATCAGTCGATGCATCACCACCGCGGTCAACAGACGTTTGGACGAAGTGTTGTACGCGCTGTTTGATTGCCTCGTCAATCAGGGCCTTGCCTTGGCGTTCTTCGCTTTCAAGGCTCTCGCCTTTAGTGAACGGGCTCTATTTAGTTCCGTTAGCCCAGTCAGTTCACAATATAAGTAATAATCTACGTCATTGCTAAATAATAATATTACTACCTACCTGAACGCTGAATACACCCCAAACAGGTAAGGATGAGGCCTTCTTGGCATTTTCGAAGATCCCCGCGGGATTATTGAGATTGCCCTGGACCAGCTTAACCTGGTCCGACTTGTGAGCCAGTTTCTGGGCCGATGGGGACTTTGTATTACGGGTGACGGCCAGGATCTCCACATCTGCGTCCTGTGCCAGTAACCCGTCGACTACGGCACCACCCTGCTTGCCGGTGGCACCGATGATGAGGAGAGCGATAGTCATTCTGCGCGGAGCTATTGAGGATGTTCAATGACGCTGTGATAAGTTGGTTCCTCACCGGTTAGGAACGCCGTCCTCCTTATATTCTAGCCACCTTACATGCTTGAATGTGAGGCAGAATTGTTGGTCTTTTCTTGTGATGTCCATGCAATGGACAGTTTAACTAATCGTGATGTCAGCATTGTTGGTCAGCAGACCCGAGACCCAGACTAAGGCAGCAATTGATGACTGAGGCGACGAGGGAGATGACTAACCGCGTTAATATTAAATTTGGGCCTCAGGCAGATATCACCATTTCTCACCCACCTTCTAGCAGTAACTTATATCTAGAAGAGTATCCCCTGCCGTTAAAAAAGACTGTTAAAAGGACGATACTAGACAAGCTTTTAGTGCAGAAATGTATCTATGCCATGACCACTCCATGAACGCTAGTATCTATGTGTATATTTCATGCCGCGATATGCCGAAAGTATATATCCCCACCCACGTGTTGAGTTCAAATTGCTCACCATGATTCAGAAACTACATCAATAGTTCGTATGGTAGCATTTTTCGAGACCCTCATGGCTATTGGCACAAGACGCATGGTAATGTAAACCTTTAAAAGAGATTGAAAATGATGGCACTACGCAGCGCGATCGGTGCGCAGACAAACTCGCCATCCTAGAGCCTTTGATGATTGCTTAATTACAATATCAGACCAGGACAGGCGGGTCTATACTCGTTGATGTTTCACTGTGCTGAAATAAAGGACGGCCGATCATATCTATTGTGAAATATCGGACATACTGCTATCTATGGACTAGTTGTTTATGGACTAATTGATTGAGGAGGGGCTCTATCGCCAAAGAGCCTCTCATGTCCATATCTTTCTCCAGTCAGGCTAAGCTAGATTTTTCGCATATCAAAGCAGTAGCTGTATAGCCGAATGGACCATCATATCCGGAGCCTAGAAGTGCTAATAAAGCCTCGTATCATGCGGCGTCTGTACCTTCGCGGGCGTAAAAGACGACCGTTTGCACTGTTATCGGAGTGATATAATACCTGGCTAATCATGGAGCACTGAGGCGTGTATTCTGGACGATCCATACTGTGGAAAGGTTCATATTTGGTGTTGATTGTCCCGCCTCCATAGAAATAGGCACATTACTATGTAAACGCACTAAGGGGCCTCCCTCGCTCGCAGGTGAAGATGGTTCAGGCATAGTATCGTATACAGATTGAATAGGGCTAGGCATCGAGCTGGGAGATTTGTACATACGCTCTGGAGACTCTGGGGGATGTTGCCTGCTCTCAAGGGCGCTTCCACCGCGCTCATCATCTTCAGCTTCATATCCAGGATCCTCCTCAGTGGTGGCTGCGACATCTTCAGATATACCCTTGCTCCTGTGACGCAGGTGAGCTGTGCGATACTTTGAAACCGTTAGGTGGTGATGAGAGCCGTTGTCCCGCTCATGCTTGGTCCGCCTCTCTAAACGATACGGTTTTCTAACGCATGACTTGATGGATGCTGGTTGCACATCTGAACCGGAAATATCGGCATCCCAATCCGAGAAACACTCACTCTGGCGCATAGCCTGTATGGCCATCTTTTTGCTTATGATAAGGAGGCCTCCCGCGTCTCTCTCTGTGGTATTGATTCTGAATTTGCTGTCAACGACGACTGGTTGTTGCTGGCGGATAATGCGTCTCTTAGATTATTCTCACATTTGAAATAGTTAAGCGGGCGCCTTGCATTCACGAAACTGAAATATTTGGCCTTCTGAGGCTGGGTGGATTGATCTTTGCTGGCAGCAATCTGGTTATGAGGATACAGCTCTCAAAGGTGAATGAGGCAATGTGCCCGCAGGGGTAGAACTGGTGGTATGTGCACAAGAATATGTCATGTGGTGTTACTAACCGGAGAGATGCTATATGATGGGAGTGGAGAGGGAAAGTAGCTGAACCATACACGGGAAGATGTCAATAATCCGGTACGTGGAAAGTGTCTTGTACGGTAGTGTCCATTGAGAGAGAGAAGGGTAGGAGGATAAAGGCACGAAGGGAGGGCATTCCCCTTAACAATTGAATCTGCTTAGTCGCTTTATTTAGAAGCTCTGAGACTCTCAAAGAAACAGCAGCCTCACAAACATCTCAACTCAACGGGGGTGTTCCTCCAATAACGGGGGATCTCCCTTTAGATCCAGCAGATAAGTGACACCAGAATCAATCAACCACCATGCAGCCATCTCATGAAGGAACCTCAGCACGGGATTCTCCAGCGGCACGATGACTCTTTTTCTTTGTCCGGACAGTATTTTCCTTGTCCACATGATCGTCTCCGTGCAAAATACAACCTCCTCGCCATCTTCCCAACATCGGATGATCAAACGTCCACTGACTTCCCCTTCGAATAGCAGCTCAAGCACAGCTTTATTGTGAGTTCGTTCTTGGACACGGTACACCCCACAGACGATTTCACCGTCTTGGAACTGGATTGATTGGATATGCGACGCATGAAAGGTCCTACGGGCTACAGGAGCGACGGTCAACCTCAGCATCCAAGCTTGTGGAAACCGGGAGAAAGCGGTCATATTGCGACGGAGGAGAAGTGTGAACAAGTCTTGCAGCTTTTGAGCTGGCAGAAGTTTGCGCGCGACGCGACGCGAAGCATGGTCATAGAATGTACGGCATTCTCCACGAGAAACCTCTGATGGAAGCGATACGATGGCAGCAACGGATGCAGGGAGCTCGCCATGGTGAAACTCGTGATGGATGCGATGCTCGAGAGAGCGGTGGAAGAAATACAAACATGTTACCGTGGCAGATGATGTGGCTAATAGGATGGAGGAAATATATAGAAGACTAGGCATCCTGCTTTGTGTAGTGGATAATCAGTCCAGAGGGGCTAGAGTGGTGAGGAAGAAGGAACAAGTGAGGGTCATCAAGCGACGAGAAATTGATGCTGCGTCTACAAAATAAAACAAAACGAAAGCAGTGCCTTGCCAGCCAGGTGTCGACGGCGGCCTGCCTAAGTAGGCCTAGCGCCTCGGCGTCAGATCAATTAACTCCGTTGTTCTTCCCCAACTTTTCTGTCTTCCAAATCAATAATTGGTCTGAGGATGGTTTGTATCTCCTTAAACCCAAAGTACAAGCTACCGATAGAGCTCGTTCATAGATGTGCGGACGAGTTAACTCCCAGATTATGATTACAAGTCTTATCAAAATGTATTATTAACAATCGAGGTCAAACCAAACGCCATATCTTATAAACCTCGTGCATCCGATATTTGTCGTCCATCGTGCGTCTTCCTACCTGCAGAGAACCGGGGAGTGGATCTTGCCAATGTCAAATTGGACAGGATAAAATGGGTATTCATCACACTCCCACCGAATGGGCCTCGTTGCCCTTGCAATAATATGCCGTTCTGCGGTCCTTTACTTTCGTTCTTCCACCTCGTAGGACTGTCTCTTTGCTTTGCGCTTCATCCACAATCGGTACGCGAAGAGAGCAACGATGCCCATGCCCACGATAAAGACGATGCAGAAGACTAGGATGACACCCGGGTTTTCTGAGGCCCAGTTGCTGCGTCGAATAATTTGATCCCGAACATGGGGAGTTATGGCCTTGATTGCGGGCATATTCTAAATCCTCCAATTAGTGCTCTTCACGGTTCTGGATATAGGGCTCGGGGTGTTTACAGAGTTGGCGGGAAGGGAATACCCTTCAAAACACAACAGGGAGCTGGTCTATATCCTGTCAAGACAATCGGGAAGCCGATGAGGTGTCAAACAGGCCACACAGGGATCAAAAAAAAGAATAGAGACGGAGCCGGGGCATATGGGAGAGAGACATATTGCACATATCGGGAGCAGCGGAAGCTGTGATGGGAATGACGTGGAAGAAACGGGCTTATGCAACCTCATCGACTTGGTATTTAGGGCCAGGGCTCGGGATTGACGGGTTCCAGTCTAGATAGAAGTCTAAGTGATGCCAGTCTTGGGCTTTCAATGTTTATACTTCTAGATTAGACTTTGTGGTGTCCGTGCTGCAAGGCCATTGGCCAATGGCTGTCTTATTGATGGAAGTATGTGGCTTCATAGAACGTTATTTCTTGTAACAGATGACTGCTTCGGATTCTGGCAGCTCTCCACACGGCAAAATAACCTCAGAGTCGATCTGCCTCGACCCTCCCGGGATTTCCGCTCTCTCCACTTGGGAGTTTTATGCGAACAATAATCTGGGTTTTGAGCTCCACACGAGACGAGCAGGTCCAATGTTTCGACCTTACACTACCGATACACGTCTCGCATCTTTGTTAAGTATTTCTTATTAGCTAGTAGATAGACAGCGTGAACAGTTCGGGAGCAAGCAGGTGATAAGCTTCGGGCTCCATCGGTCCCGCTGGCGTCACCACTGCAACCATAGCCATGGATCGTGTCATACACGGAAGGTGTCGAAAGAGGAGATTGGATTGGTGAGTGGATGGCTGACAGTCGAGCCTTTTCAAGGCTCATATATAACAGGTCGGTTCCTAACGCTTGCTGTAAACTTACTTGTGGCTGCGAGGACATACGTGACTTGACATGGTGACGTCATTGATATCAATTACGACGTTAGATCATCACTGAATCATGCCAGCTGCCTCGGAGAAAAAAATGGACCTCTTCAACGGACAAGCTAACCTTGGTTGTGGGGACGCATTGACGATTGTTGGTTGATAGAAGTGCATGCCCCGCCCAGGGCTCAGGGCTTCATTGTCATTCACGGCCTTCCTGTTTGGGTATCTACGCACGTGACGTATCGATTCGATTAGTCATATATGCAGATCCCAATTCGGAAAAATGCCAACATTTCAGTCATTGTGAGCTTCCTTTTGGCATTCAAACTTTTCAGCAACGTTGATCTCTGGACAACTGGGGATCCCGTTTCCACACTCCCCTCTGATAGACCCGTTCATTTTCCGCTTCTAGTGTTAACCTTGATGGAACGTACTCGCTCAACCCACCCATCTCCCCTTACCCTTGGCCTAATGGAAGGATTAATGTCCATCTTGCATCCATTCGCTCGTATTCGGCCGATGAACAACCAATCAGACCATCTGCCAATGTTAATTGCAGGACCAAGACTCTTGAATCATAACGGAAGGGATTAAACACCCACAGGAACACACGAGACGAGACACTGGGCTCCTGTCCAAGACCAATCATGGGAGATCGTGCCTTGACGGAGGCTCTTCCTGTCGAATGTTACCACGGCTAACCTCGCTACAATGTCTAGCCTTGTGATAGTAATGCCCATGTTTCTAGTCTGCGTGCGTTTGAGAGGCTGTCAAATATCCGGGTAATCCTATTTGAGTAAAGATTATCCACACCATGTGCCGTGCCAAATAATCTGCACACATCTCGGCGGGCTGCGCTGGAGAGGCCTGATCCCTACACAGAGTCTGGTGAGAATGTACCCGCCTAATACTTATCCCCAGACAGACCCCACTAGCCTGCCCGTCAGAAATTATTCACCAACGCTCAGGGAACCGATTTCTTGGCTGCCAGCATGGCTCGTCTGTCAATACTTTGCCTAGCATACTTGACCCTTACCTTTCTCTCCTGCACGAATGCATGGACACTAACCTGGCGAAATGAGACCGGCGCGTTCATAGTCGACGGCGATTCTGTACGAAATTGCACCAGGATTTACCATGAGAAGGGTTTGGAATTCTCATTCAACCCGGAAGGCAAGTGGTGCCTGAAATTCTGGGACGAGGCCACATGCCAGACACAAATTGGAAAGACGTGTGAGGGGAGGCGGTGGCAACAAATTGCGTCAAAGAATCTTACTGCATTTAATGTCTACGCGATGCCGCCGGCTGACATTAGCGCGAACGGTATGGCGAGTACAAGTACGACATCCACATCGAGCGCATCGAGCACGTCCACCATGACTACCACAACATCTGCGACTACAAGTGCGACTCCAACGGAAACACCTCAAACCGAAGAGGGCGGCACGTCACTATCGGGTGGCGCAATTGCGGGTATTGTTGTTGGTTCTGTTGCTGGTGTTGCCATCCTCGCTGCGTTATTCTTCTTTTGGGGTCGACGGAAGCGTAATGCTGCTGCTCTGGCTTCAACTGGTACGGCTCCAGCGTCTGGTCCAGAGGAGCGACCTTTGCCCGAACCTGTGGATCCATCGAAATCAGCCATGTCGGAAACACAGACTTCGGTATCTTCGCCCCACCCATACGGTTATCCTGCCTCCGAGACGCACAAGGTGGAGTTACCCGGGGAGAAGGTGGGCGCGGAATTGAGCAGTAGCCGCCAGCTAGTGGAAATGGGCAACAGCACTATTTTGGCGGAGATGGATGGAGAGAGCACTGTTAAACGCCCTTGATTATTTGGGTTGACGTACTTGGGGGGAACGCTCTTCTTCTAAGTACTACCATCAGAGAGATCCGTTCACAGTCAACGTTTTACCTATGTGTAGCGCCTTTTGTCAAATACCCTGTCATTCAATTTATAATACTAATTTAGATTTGTTTTTTGCACTCCATAATTTATATCTGCGTTTATAGAAATTCTCTTCATGACCAAGACCGCCATCTTATTTTTGTTCTAGCCACGGTACCTGCTCCGGTAGATACTTGTACGCCCGAAATATAGCATTGCTCTCATACGCGAAGCCCATCTTCCGCATCTCCTCTAGCTCACCCTCTCCAAGAACAATATTGTAGTCACTCAACTGCGGCACCACAAACTCCCAAACCAAGTCTCCCGACTCAGTAACCTCGAGAATCCTTCCCGTAGCCGCCTCGCAAAGCACCACGTTTCCATTCGGCAGCTTCTGGGCAGAGCCCATAAACGGCGTGAACAGCCCAATACCCCCCGTACTCCGATCCTTGTATTCCCAGATGATCTCCTTCGTCTTGCGTGCCACCACAATAGCCCGAGTAAATGGCACCGCGATTCCAGGTCTATAGACCCCATTATCAAAAATCAAGAGGTCACCCGACGGCAGCTCATGCGCACAGTGCTGCTGGCTGACGACCGGTTGTGTAAGATGCCAGAGCACTTCACCAGTCTCCCGACTGATGACAACCACAGAAGATGTGTTCCGCATCGAGGCAATGATATTGCCATCCGAGTCAAACGAAACACTATTGATCAACGGCCAATGCTCCCGTGGATAATCCTGATGCATGCGGAACAGCTCAGGATCCAGATGATCGATCGCTCGCCAAGACCAAAGGAGCTTCGCGCCGCCTTTACCATCTCCCTCGAAGTCCTCCGAGGACGAGCGATTGGAGCTAGACCACGGCTCAACCAGCTTGATGCAATCCCCGTACACAATCCCACCGGGCGCTTCACTGTCTGGAGTCCCGCCTTGCACTTTCGCCGCCTCTTCCGGTGTCAGCGCTTCCAAGGTCGTATATAGGAGCTTCCCATCAGGAAGGTGGTGTTGGTCATGATGGGCCTTGGGGTCGCGGTACTCTCGCACGATTTCCCCCGACGGTGACACTTGGATCATTGCGCCGCCGCGGTATTTGGCCCACATGGGGAAGAGGTTTGGGGCGTCGGGGTGTGCGCCGTTGTAGGCGAGGTTGCCGTCGGGGAGGAGTCTGGCGTGTCGGCCAGCGCGGTAGGGGAGCGTCCATTTATGGACTTCTTCTCCGGCTGTTGAGATGAGGTGCGCAGTGCGGGATGTGAGGGGGGTGTAGAGGACGTAGCCGGGGGAGACCTTAGGGTCGCTGCCGCGGAGGCCCAACCCGCGACGGCGGAGGGTGTGTTGTTCCATCTTTTTGTTGTATTGTTTTTTTCTGTATAGGAAAAATGATTGTTTGCTTAACGGTTGCTTGGTATTTTCAGCGTTGTGGGTGCCATTTTGTGGAATATATAGTAGGGTTTGTGGATCCTGAATGGTCGACCGGCATGCCGCGGTATGCCGCGGGGAGATAGACTTGATCAACGTCATTGATATGGCGTCAGTTTGGCTATTATCGTGCTATCGGGATGCCGCGGTGTCTGGTGATACGTGTGATATGGGTGAGCGCAGATATAACTGGGAGGGTGGGATAGCTGTGCTGTAAGTATTTTGTTCGAAAGTTTGGTTGGGGTCATTCGGTGCTGATCAAAATGGGCCAAATCTCAGATATACATGAAAAGCCTGCGTCGAGCATAGAAACCGACGAGAAGACAAGCTCAACATGGATACAAACCCTCTCTATTGAGACTGGGGGTATTGAGCGTGTCACTCCTGATCAACGACAGGAAAATGTGACCCATTTCTGGAATGCCTGCACTTTCTGGTAAGGCTTTGCTTGCTATCTCGCCCGCAACTTTGATCTGGACTAACATGATCAGGCTGAGCGCGAATATGGCCGTGGCTACAATCACCACAGGAGCCCTCGGAGGACCCATGGGTCTTGAATTCTGGGATAGCTTCATCGTCATCCTCGTCGTTAACCTCTTCAGCGTCCTCCTGCCTGCATGGACAGCCGCATTCGGGCTAACGGGGCTACGCATGACAACATTCTCGTATGGCTCCTCGAACTACATGCCTGAAGGGATAACTAATGTGTATCAGGCGGTATTCATTTGGCTATTGGGGTAACCTTCTTGTGGTCGTGTTCTCCATGGTGGCCACTACAGGCTGGAACGCAATCAACTCTATCTCTGGCGCCGTCGTGATCAACGCGCTCTCTGACGGACGGTGTCCTACCTGGGCCGGGGTAATCATTATCTGCACCGTTGTCTGGATACTCTGTGTCTTAGGAATCAACTGGATCCACAAAATCGACACCTTTATCTGGATCCCACCCCTGATAGTCTGGTGCGTAACAGCCGGCACCGGTGCATCGCACTTCAGCAGCGCCCAGCCCAAGGAATTCAAAAGCAGCGAGGACCGAGCAGCCGCTATACTCTCTTTCATGGCCATTATCTTCTCGTTCGCTGTGTCGTGGGTCAACTGCGCGGCGGACTACAACGTCCGCATGCCGATCAACACCTCCCGCGCGAGGATATTCGGCGCAACATACGTCGGGATCTTCGCTCCTTCGGTTCTAGTTCAAACTCTTGGTGCCGCGTTGTACAGTGGAACTATACATCGCCCAGAATGGAAAGCCGCATATGCCAGTGCAGGTGCAGGCGGGCTGCTGAAGATGGCCCTCGAGCCGGCTGGCGGGTTTGGAAAATTCCTCATGGTTATTGCGGCACTCAGTTCAATCCCGGTATGTAATATATACCTTCCTCCTTGACGCCTTTAATTTCAAATCATGAAAAAAATTAGATTTACTAAATCCAACAAACTCACCAGAACAATATCCCCAACAACTACTCTTTCGCGCTACATGCGCAGAACTTCGGCCCCTGGGCCGTCCGCATTCCCCGCATCGCCCTCGTCACATTCGGCTTCGTTGTCTCCGTCATTGTCGGTTGTTGCGCAGCCCAGTATTTCAAGGACACACTGCAGACTTTCCTCAGCGTCATAGGATATTGGACTGTCATTCATATAGTCCTTGTCGTAGTGGAACATGTCGTCTTCCGTCGCGGCTGGCAGGGCTATGACCTTGACGCTTGGGACGATCCTGCGAAGATGCATTTCGGATGGTCCGCTATTGGGGCCTTTGCAGCTGGGTTCGTGGGGGCTGCGCTGGGGATGAAGGTAGCGTGGTATGTTGGGCCGATCGCTGGGTTGATTGGGAATGGAGCAAATATAGGACATGAGTTGACGGGGGCGTTTTCAGGGATAGCATTTGTGGGTTTACGATGGGCTGAGAAACGTGTCTGTGGAATGTGATATGCGTTCTTAATTTTGTGATTTCGTAGGTTCATATGGGTAGGACACGGTATGTACATATATAGTCTCAATGATATGTTCTGTTCACTTGGGGATGGTAACCATTATGAAGGGCTTGAAAACCCCCAACTGGGCAGTAGATCCCAATTTCCGTCTTGTGTTGTCTCGACGCCTAGGAATTCGGGGAAGTAGTTTACTAAGTCCTGTCCTAAGAAACCTTCACTTTCTTCTGTAGCGAGGGACTGGGCCATAACTGCTGGGCGCAATTTCTGATGAACTTTGCCAATGACGTGACCGAGTGTGTGTGCTGCGTGACAGGGAAGACCGATTGTCTGCATCCAGTTTACGAGGCTGAGTATCAGCGAGTCTAATTCGTCCAAGTTATAGACTGGTAATAATTGCCCTTCGTATGCGTTCATCAGTCTGCATATGATAATCGCAGCGAACGTGATCATATGGTAGATGTGGTCGGTTAAATGGCGGGTACGGTCATCTGCGGTGTCTATAGCAAGGCGAATGATGGCTGTTGAGTGGCGGATCATTTCGGAAATGACTGATTCGCGGGCTCGTGCAGTCTTGGATTTAAGGCATTGATCATACAGGAGAAGATGAGCGAAATGAAAGCCCATCAGCAGGAATTGTGCGCGGGGTTGTTCTGGCTTGATCAGCAGATGAGCAATGTCTATTGGGGGATGGGGCCTACCGAGGATAAACTGCCACTCTTTCTTCCAGTCCTGCAGGCTGGCTGTGGATTTCAAGAGGTCGATTAATTCGCTCGATGTGTGTTCATACAGCGTCCAGTATAGATGAATCTCCGCTACCATCCGCAGTTCGTAGTTTGTAGCATGGTCGGAGCCCACTATCGCTCGGCATTTCGGTATCTGCGAGGCATGCAGCATGGACCTTCTGCTAGTGCCAACGCAATACTGTAGGTGTGCGAGACAGAGATGGTTCCAGATACACCAGTTATCAAGGGTGGTTTTTGTGAGTTCGCTGTGTGAGTTTGCTGTGTTGACGGCATCAAACAAAGGGCTGGATTGGCAATGTTGCAAAGCGAATCCACTTAGTAGCCAGCTGTCGATACTCAGCGGGACTTGACCCACCGTCGTTGACCACAGCGAAAGGACAAGAGCAGCCTGGAAGAACTCTATTGGCTGCGGGGCGACAAGTAGTCCAGCCGAGATCAAGGATCGAGCACTTTGGTAAAGCTTCGGGGCAAGAACAGTGGCTAGGCTTTCTGTCGTATGGCGGACAGCAATTAGGCAGCAAGCGGCGAACAGCAGTGGTGATTGATGAACCTTGTTAAGCAGGGCCTTCGGGTCGCTTTCTGGATCGAACAGAACCCATCGACCGTAATGCTCTAGGAAGCTTTATTGGTCAGATTTGTCACCACATGCGGGCCCCTGTGACGTACATGGTGATCAGATCAATTGCAAGATCGGCCGATATGAGGCCGTCCAGTGCTGATGCATGCGAGCTGGCATCTGGTGATTTTACTCCGACATCTGACGCTAGATCACGGATGACCATTACCGGTGGAGCCGAAGGATAATCTGACCTGGATGCTGCATTCGCTATGCTTTTGGGTGATGAGTGCTCTGGGTAATTAGGGCGTTCGATGGATGGAGGCATGATAGTAGACGAGTCCTCTCCCAAGCGTTCTAACAAGGCCCCAACTGTCCTCTCGAGTTGCTCTATTCTTCATGATATTAACGATGTACATGCGGAACACCTTCGGCAATGAAGCTACCTTGCATTTACACCGGAAGTGGGAGAAGCACTAGCTTCTTGTGAAGAGCTGAGCTGATGCTCAAATGAACATCTTTGCTGTAGTCGTTCGCACCGAAGACATGGTCGCCCGCTTGTGCCCGACTCGTAGCATCTTGTCTTTTGTTTCCGACAGGAAACACACGCTCTTGAAGCGCGACCCCGATCTGGAGGCATTGAGCTCACGTCGATATTATAGCACGAGAAATCAAATCAAGGGTAGGAAGTGGATGTTGTGTGGAGAGACCAGCTCGCCATGACATGGGGAAATGACGTGAAATCCTTATCAAGTGACTTTTGATCCCTTGATAAGATAAAAAGTCTTGGCTTTGTGATCGCTTCCGAATGATCGCTACTTTTTCCTGCAAGATCAAGATATCACTCCCTAGAATCCCTCTAGTTCCCATATGTAAAAATAGTAGTATGCCTTCTCAGTTCTAGGAAATTCAAACATTATTAATCATCAAGCATATGCTCTCCTTTATATAAAAAAACTGGTATCAACCGTGTTAACCCGACAATCTCCGAACGCCCCGACCGCAGACACGAAAAAATCAATATAAACAAGCAAGACCACGTCACTCTATTGTCTCACGTTCTGGTGGACTTCGACCCTTCCACTGTTATGCCATGTAGCCAACATAGTGCCACACTGGCCACAGTAATGGTTGTAGTCTTTCAGCGAGGACATGAGGTATGGGATACATCCCAGACAGAAACAGCAGCAAATAAGAGCAGCCCACCCACTATTCCTCGTTAGCGTTTGCCCGACTAAAAGTCTTGAAGTATTTGCACGCACTGTGTTGTATTTCCTGACTCTGCTTCGGTTCGGGTCATCTCACGGACTCCGCAGATCGGGCAATCAACCGGGGTCGGGCCGCGTTGCAAAGCATGTAATGGAGTTGCAGCGTTGTATCCACTTGGATGTCCACCGGCGGGGTGAACATACGGCTGTGGCGCGGCCATCATAGTGGGATCATGCACTGGAGGCGGAACGTGTGCATTGGGAGGAGCGGCTGGCTGGGGCTGGTAAAACTGAGGCTGTTGTTCGTACACGGGGACGGGGGCTGCCATGGTCAGCGTGAATCAAAGGGTTAATTCACAGCGAAGCGCTAAACATTCAACAACATACTGGATGGTACTTTCTCCATAGTTAATGATGATAGGAGTAACGACTACGTTCCCGAAGAATTCTCAGATAACTGGGTAGTGCGGGAAGGGCGAAGAAGAAAAATTGAAGAAAGAGTAGGCTGGCTACGAGGGACTTGTCTACTTATGTTGAATCTCATTCCTCTTACCACCCTGCAACCCTTCAAACAAACTTGGTCATCTCATTGCACGTCGATACTATTTCTAGAAGCCCAATCAGACATGCTGCTACTAGTGTAAGATAATTTCCTGTCACGAACGACGCCCCGGTGGCCGGCCATTTAGAGGCAACGTCGAGCCCCACTGACAGGCGTTGGAGTGAACTGTCATAGATTAGCGCGGTATTTTACGAGGCTCAAGCAGACTACGCCTTGTCAGTGTGGGCGATTAGGCTGGTGACTAACAGACTTGATTGAGGCTGTACAGCCGAACCATCTTACTTTCTTTTGTGTGGCCGATCTTTTGCCCGTTGGAGATTTGCCTTCAAAAATACGAAGGCCAAGCATGTCGTCCGCGAAAGTGGTCAGAACGTAAATACGATTTCGCTCGTTTGAACCAGTCGCTGTCTCTACCCGGCGAAATGTTGAATTCCGAGGAGACTCGTGTTGGCTCGACGGAATAATACGAGTTTCGCCTGCGTTAGCAGAAATCACCACAGGTCAGGGTCAAATGATGGTAATTAGGGATGAGGAACCCCTTTTCTTTTTGGCCCCATGCACGGCCGGCGCTGTGGATCTCGTAGCTTTTGATCTTCATCCCGTTTTCTGACTTGTCTCTCCACCATACCTTGACCAGTAAGGCTCTGGAATGGAGGCGCACTTATGGAGTACACACCACCTCCTTGCTCGATCAATCTGAAGATCACGATTCAAAAGAGATGAAGGACGGCGTAGCTGAAACGGAGCCGCATGAAACAATCTCCGATGACTTCAGTAGGGAGACCGGATTCTAACCACTTTCCCACGATGCCGCTCATTTTAATCAGAGGCGGACAGAAGCTTGGCATGCGTCTGTCCACTGAATAAGACCCCTATCTTTGTCATAAGAATTCAAAAGGCCCTCAATAATGGAAATCATTAAATGTGGGGGGAAATATAAAGTACTCTCTAGTACGTGCTAGCGTCAGGGCGTCGCTTGGTCTAAATGGCCAAAATCAGTCATAGCTATGGAGGTCCCGTCAACTTTTGCTGTTGCCAGGCAAGGGGAAAATGGCTGCGGGGGGCTAGATCATGCGTTATTGCTAGGTGTCAAGGCTGATTGACCCAGGCATTATGTACTACCATCCTTCGCAGGGAGCATTGAGCGGGGCCCGCAAACCAGACTTTTCAGCTTCAAAATAGGCAACTAGAATAGATTAATCGTTTGAGCACGTGGCCTAGCCGTAACATAACAGCAGCCTACCACCCATGCATCAACGATTAACCTTTGTAAGACCTCAGATCGACTGCGAAATATCTCAGATGACTGCTGTAGAGCTAGCCACATTCTCCGTAGTGGATGGGATGTTGGGAAAGATGGGACCATGAAGTCTTGTTTTATTTGACGGTTCATCAATATACTATTCCATGAAAGCGGGCTATGCAAATAATCAGGTAAACTTATAAATGTAGAAGCCCTACGGAAGGCGGATGAGGCATACCTTGTAGCTTAGCATAAGAGCCAGAAACCATTGAATTCGTTATGGTTCGCGATAATGTGGATTTGAGCCTGGATCAGCCGTGTATGATATATTCGTTGGCAATGTTCAACCCCCTTTAAGGCGAGGTGGATGTGTTATCGGACGTTCGACTCTATGGAAGATGCCATGAATCATGATCATCTCTTCTTCGATCTCCGTAAGATGATGTGAAGCACAACACCTACCGGCTCCACTGATATTCCTTCCCATCTTTGAACACAATAACTATCTTCATCATATGATATCCAGACAGCGTAGTGTAATAGTGGTCAGTGACAGCGTTGGTCCTTGTTTTGGCAGGTCAGGACTTTACCGAGACTGGGCAGGGAATAAGTAAACGGGCTGCCCCAGGCACCTTCCCTCATCGCGCGACCCGCGGTTTGTTTACCTTGTGTTTCGTCCCCGTCTTTCTCTCTTCCATCTTTGTTATTCCTATCGCACTTTCTCCTCTTCTCTAGCCATCTAACGATAACTGTGCCACGATCTGGCCGTCGTAATGCTAAGAAGCCCCTAGCGGCATGGCCTAGTTGCTGCCACCTCCATTTCGAGGTAGGGCTCCAGTGAGGGAGCCTGATGAAGCTCGTCATGAGCCACTCTGTCGGGGGCAACCCGTCGCTTATGCCGCCGCGCCGTCCAGATGTTGTCGATGCTTTAGCGAAACCCACTCGGATTGAGAAGGCCTTGGTAAGTGAGACCACGCATCGTGATCTCTGGGGGACGATGAATTGTCTAACTATTACCTCCCAACTAGTCTTGCTTGCGCCAAAACTCAATAATGAGCTCAAACCTGGGATCAACCAGATGTTTGTCATGTCGTGGTGTGCATTTCGCCCCCGTATGGCTGAACTTTAGTGCGGGGAAGGGAGGTGTCTGTCGAGTTCCTCCATCGAACTAGATAATACGGTCGGACCTAGAAACACATACTCATTGCCAACTCAATTCGAGTCACCGTGGGAGGTTGACCAGCTTGACTGGTTGCTGTCGTTGCTGGAGCCCTGCCGTTGAGAAAGGAGGTTTTCTGGGAAGGCACACTTGGCAGGTTGCAATGACTTCTTGGTTTGGTTGGCAATGGGTCAGAGAGGCAACGCCTACCGTAGTGGCGAGTCCTCTTCCAGGCTATAATAGATCAAGGTGATCTACATTCACGCAGAACATGGTTTCTGTTGGCGCTGTAATGTTGGATCTGAGATCACGAAGGACGGATATTGGCCAATTCGTCCGCCTTGTGTGTAATACAGCTGCTAAAATGGAGAGCCCCAGAAGCTCGATAGCATTTAATGAACAATAGAATATGCTAAGTAGAAGGGCCCTGCTCGACGATGGGACATTCTGACATTACACCTCGTTAACCGAAAATAGTCATGACTATGACCACCCAGTGTAGAACGACCAGTCGCCAAGACTACCACGTCGACGATGGATGAAACCGTGTATCCCACCTCATGGAAAAGGCATGGTCACCGCCCAAACATACTACTAATACCTGATATACGTTGCATCCATGAAGTGTGTAAGGATGCTTGAGTAAATCTAAGAAGATCATTGAGGAGCTCCTGGCCGGGTAGCCAACCGAGGGGAAGTCTTAAAGCCCACGGAGCACAGATGCATTATACTTGCTTGACCCATTATCGTCTAGCATCGTATTACTCACATTAGAACACGGGGAAGGCATATGTCAGCTTCATCCTGGGTAGATAACAGAGTAAACAGCCACTCGGTTAGCATTCGTTACCCAAAGCGGTTTCTCCTAATGGCTGCCATATTGCTGGAGCGTGTACCGGTTTGTATAGTTAGCTTTCATTTAGCTTCATTAGGTGCGTTTGCAACGGCATGATTGCTACCCCTGATTACAGTGCTATCCGGCACATTGTTCTCGCCGATAGCCAAGGTATAGAGAATGGAATCGCTGTGCAATTAGTGATGTGTAGACAGATGCTTTAAGGAATATCCTTTTGCTATCTGGTAGTCCGTTGTAATATCCAACCGGAGAGATGGACAGGGACATGCAGCAAGCAGAGAAACCTAAAGAAAAAAAAAACGAAACGAAGCTAACTGAAAATTTTGTCCCTTGGTAGCAGCCATGCCCAGAACCACATACCTCGTTGACTCAATCTCAACCCTGTGACATGATACATAGAGTCATCCTCATTCAGCATACCGTTCATCATTAGTTGCTTTCCCTACTACCGCCCAGAACCTTCGTAAGACACCCAGAGCAAGCCCTGTTTGGCTGCCTCCCCTAATCGAAGAGCGCCTCGCCTACTGATGATTCGGCCGCGTTGACAAAGTTACTGTTCTCCCCGAGGATATCGGCGACACCCCGCGCATGGGGCTGAGATTTGTGTAGTGAGGTACTGGAAGCTGCTAAATCCGTAAGCCCGTGTCAACTATCTCCCTGTTTGCTGGGATTCAATTATTAGTTACTGTTTATTGGTGCTGCCACAGAGAGAGACACCAGTCCAAGGGTCACAATAGAGACAAGGACTGAATAATGCATAATGAAGAAATTTAAAGACTTCGTAGTGGATAATAACATAAAACTGTTGAGAACAGTGGACTGTGAATGATAAGAATTATTAAAAGATGACGCCTGTCTACCTAACAGAGGGTATTTATCGCGTCGAGTGCCTCTTTCTTCACTGTTGTGTCATATTGGCAATTTGGTATGTTATTCCTAGGGGGAAGCATGATATCGCTCATTTTCGCAGCGATGCGCTTCATATTTCGGTAAAGTATAACTGGAATATTGTGTTTTCTGTTCTTTTCCTTTTTTAGCAAGAAAATAACAGAAAGCACATTTTATTCGATCTATCCTTATCACGGCTTGACTAGATTGTTAATTTATTATATGCTGGCGTATGATAAATTCAAATGAATAGTCCAAGTTTTAAATATAGACGATTCAAACAGGTTGAAAACTGTTTATTGTTGTTGTACTTAAGCCAACTAGGAACAATTGAAGCTATGGAAGTAGAATACAAAGAAACATATTACATTTATGTGATTTCAAAGCCTTAGGCTCCAACATTAAAACAAAATCAGCACCTAGAGCCACAGGGAAGATGGATATACATGTATTCAGCGTCTCCAGGCAAGCACTTATGGACTTAGTAGTTATCCCTTCTCCTTCTATTGCATTAAGTATATCATGAATCATGCTTTCGCCTTATCAAGGTGCACGGCGAAACCTGTTTACATTTATATTTCAATGATCCCCCCATAGTTGGTTTGCCTCCGCCGCTTTTAAAATCTCCACTACACCCCCAGAGCAAGTTCTGCTGGCATCGCCTCCCTCTAAACATCCATGACAGGGACAATAGTTAACCCATAAAGAAACTCCTCCGCTGAAGCGACCATCTTCTCAGCTATCGGGTCTGTGGGTAGATCCCGCGCGTGGGGCTGAGATTCGGATTGAAGGGCAACGGGAGCAAGGATAGATTGGGAATAAAGAGGATTGCAGACGGCTATAGTTCGTGGGAAACTGTATCTTAATAGAGGGTCTTTATAGTGTTGAACCCCTGTCCGCCTGGTGACGCGGTTTTAAGTTGCTAAAATGCCTGCTGCTCCGTATTTAATATTCTTGTAAACTGTTATATATTTAGATCTGATCTTTGGTACTATTCTAAAGGGTAGGGAGTGTATGCTAGTACTCGATTCCTAGTAAATTTTATCGAGCTGAAATCCATACCATACTTTTTTTTTTCTTTTTAAAGGGAAAATCCTTACTATTTAATTAACCTCTTCTACTATATGATATACCAGTGCGTGATAATATTTAAATTGATAAACTAAACTTTATATCTAACCCAGTATGTAGAGCGACTGAAAAGAAAAGTAACAGCTTGGAACACAACATCTAGGTACATGACTAAGTCCTTCAAGTCCAACATTAATTGTCACTATCGTTGGGCTTGGTCTCACTCATCCTTATTCTGCCAATCGACGATAGTGTGTATCCCTACTACCGCGCAAAATCCTCTGCAGACACTCAAAGCTAGGCACCCGTTCCATCTAAGGCGTCACCCACTGACCCTACAATCCCTGTTACTGCACCGGCCGCGGTATCCCCTTTTAGTAGGAGGCCCCTCACGTGAGGTTGGGATCTAGGATCCACTAAACCTGGTTTATCAAGCGTCAGTCCCATGGACACCCATCTGCTGGAATTTATACACGACTTACCAGTCGAGACCCTTGGGTCTATTGGTACCGCCGCAGAGAAAGAGGCCAGTCCAAGGATCATGATGGATATAAGAGCTGAATAATGCATGATGGAAAGATTTAAAAGGAGTCGATCAAGATTGGTCTCTGGAGAATAATAGGTTGGGAATAAGGAGGGTTGCAAGAAATGGCACTTAGTGGGGGATTGCATCGTCACATTTTATTTATTTATTTAATCAAGTTTAACGTCCATATAGAGCCATTTGGCTATGACAGACACATGCTTCTAGGCAGTGGTCTAGACCACTGCCTCTAGGTTATCCCTAGAGGCTCTACCAGCCCCTTCTATCCTTTTTTATGTTCGTTCTGGTCATTTTCCTCGCCCGAACCGCCTGTCTGCGCCAGGGCCTTTGGGCTATGCCCTGCTCGGTATTCATTGTCTGTTGGGTATCCCCTGGGCATGCCTAGGTTACCCCGTTTGCTACCCTTCCCCCCTATTAGATCGTCAGAGAGAATGGTACATATAAGTTTTAGCTTGGAAAGCCGGGGGCTCTCCTGAACTACCGAAATGCGTGCTTCCCATTTAACATTCTTGTACGGATCCGATTCTTCTGCTCCAGTATGTCGGTCATGGTTCCAAGGGGGCAAAGATATGCACTATACGGGTCATGCCGCATTTTCGCAGGGATACGCGTCTCCTGGAGCCAATTTATCTTTACTACTCGCTCTCAGACAGGTCACAAGCCTAAAGATACTAGCGTGTTCTTACGACGCATGAGGAATTTTATTTTAGATTCTTGAAGACTTCAACCGTCCACAATTCCATCCAAATGAGGACCATTTGAACTGAAATTGCTCAGAAATCAAAGACCTCATACTGAATTTTTTATTGAATCTTATATGGCTACAAATTAATTTACCTGACGAAAAATTTAGAAAATATTTTTATGTAATCACAGTGGAAGCTTAGCTACACCGTTCTCTATGTAAATTTTAACGGAAGGTCCTAATGAAGGGTAGATTTTTATTGTAATTTCTGGTATCGAGTGGAATCGCCTACATTAATATGTTTCTATTACTTTAGGCACAGAAATTAACAACGCGCTACTATCAGCAGTCGGTATGTAGGGCAGGGACTTGTTTAACTTTTTGGGATGCTGCCGACGTGATCCACAGTCGGATAGAATCAGAGGTGTTTGCCTGGCTTCTGCAGCTATAGTGGTCACCGGTTCTTTTATATACATAGATTCTAGCTAATATTTACCTCAGCGACACTGTGGAGCTTCCGACGGGTCGTTTTGCAGTGTTGTTAACTTGATATTAGGGATGCTCTTTAGGGTAGCGTCTTCGTGTGGTAATGCTAGAGAGTTGGCGTAGCTGAGAATATTTACAATGGAGTGGTCAATATTTTATAGTATGTATATTGCTACTATTCAATCCTATTCTGCTCCGTAGAGCTTTGGATGCCAACCTCATAGTTATTACACATCCTTTCTAAAAATATGTTAAAAAAACAATTTTGAAACATTATCTTCTACTGACACATTTTGAAAGCCTATCTATTATTTCAATATTGTCCTGACACATATCTCCACTGCTGAATATAAGATTTTTACATTTATATACAATATTTATTAATACATCCAAGAGTCTACAGACTGTATCCTGTCTGTCTACTCGTCCAATACAAACGATTAAATCGTCCTTATAATCGGTGGTATAAGGCCTGGGAAATGGTGGCAAGTAGTCTACTATATATACTAAGTTACTAGTTACTAAACGGCTCCAGGTAGGAGCCATAATCGGGTCTTGCGCAAATCTCTCTCTCTCTCTAGCGCAGTCCAAACTGCATTATAATAGACTAGAAGCAGCAATCCAAATTTCGATAAATGAATTGATAGCCAGGGAAGAAAAGGTAACACTGTAACAGAAACTTTGTCTATCAGCAGCAGCTATGCCCACTGTTTTCAATATTCAGGTATATCATTGTTTCCGTGACTCTCTTGTTGAGTTTAGATATGAACAGGACGCACAGCTGCCTTGCCCTAGCCCTTTCGATGGTCTGTTACCAGGCAACATCCTCGCCACACACTCAGAGAAAGCCCTTCTTGAACTGCCTCCCTCCCCCCTAACCAACAATTAGGTCGTTTAGTGCCCTTTCTCTGTCATGGAGAAAATCAGTGTAGTCCTCGACGATATCGATGGCACCTCGCGCATGAGGCTGAGATTTGGGTTGCAAGGCACCACGAGCTAACATTTTCTCTTATATTAATCCAATGTTCGCCATACACCTGTCTTACTACAGTTTTTAGGGTTGCTTACCAGTCATAACATCCTTGGATGTCGAATCTACGGGTGCTGCCGTAGAGAAAGACACCAGTCCAAGGGTCGCCATAGACACAATAATTGAATAACGCATGATGAAATAAATTTAGAGATGTTATGATACTGGGTGGTAGGATAAAGCGTTTGAAAATAAGAAGTTAGGAGATGAGGAAGATTGTAGAAGATGATGATGGTTGTTTAGTCCTGAGCATGTACGGATCTTCCTTCTCTAGGAGGGTATTTATACCTTTCGAATTTCGGGTCCGGGGGTTCTGAGCTATTGGAATGCTCGCTTTGCATTTAAAATTTCTGTGTAGATTGGTGAGCTTGTCCATTTGTGTATGCCTCCGTTGATTTAGGGAGTAGATCCTCGCGCCACCGTAGTTTGTGTCGCATTTTCAGAGCGCCAAACTTTGTAACTGAACTTTTTTTGGTTTGGTTTCTTTTGCCTTTGTTTCTTTTTGCTTTTTGCTTTTTTTGCCTTGAAGGAAAGAAAAAGAATGCGTAGTGTTTTATTAAGTTTTATTAGTATTTATGACTGCTCTGCTAAATGCTAGCCAGTAACATTATCAGAGTCAAAGAGCAATGTCTCATCCAACAAGCATAGTCCGACGCAAACACGGCCCACAATTTCCCTATACTAGAAACTCATCCCTCCCCGTTATTAAAGTATGTTGTGTTAAATTGCGTAGATCAGTGACCAGTCTCGTATCGATCAATTGCACACAGATAGACCTGCTCAGCCTATGTTGGCAGCGTCCCCATTGATACCCTCCTTCCCCCTCCTTCACGAGGGGACATTCTCAACATGCCTATTGACGATACTACCAGTATATCGCTTAGTTGTGCGGACCCCCTCGGTTTCCGCTGCCCTGGAATGAGTTAAATAATCCCCCCATCCCACCACCGAGCGCTGTACCAGAGACTGTGCCCCCACCCGTCATTGAACCTGAAGCTAGGCCACCCAAAGCACCCGCAAGGCCGCGCTTTTTAGAGCTAGCGATGGGGTCCTTCGGTACGGGTTCGCGGGCATTTAAATCCCGCACATGGGGGTGCTGAGGTTCAGGGAGCGAGGCTGCTAGATTTTTTTTTTCAGTATTAGCCGGAGGTTTGTCCGCTAAGATATATGGACTACTTGCCGATCATCGCACCCGACGTCGCTGCGCCTGTTGGTGCCGCTGCAGTAAGAGACGCCAGTCCGAGCGTGATGATGGATGCAAGGGCTGAATAATGCATAGTGGAATTAATTTCCGAGACTTGGTCACGGGAAATGGTGAATAATGTGGGGTGTGAGGCTTCGAGAATATAGGATGAGGAATGAGGAGGAGAGCAGAAGATGGTCGTTTGTTTGCTGGATCGATAGGTCTAGGCTAGTAGTGAGTGGCAGAACTACTTATACTTTCAGAAGCCCAGGGAGGCCATTTCTAAACCGCAAGACAAAATGCTTAGTGCCTAGCCTAAGCATGCCGGGATGAGCTTAGCCATGTAGGGATGTCATCTTCGTCCTGTGTAGGGGTTCGTTGGATATGTATGATGTAAGGATCGTGAACATACAGTGTTTCAAGGGTGTTCCATGTCTTTTTCGGTTGGCTCATCCCCCTTTTTTGAATTTAATTTTTTCTAAGGGGGAGGAGGTGTGATTTTGTCTAGTCTTTGTACAGCTCCCCATCTGAATGAACCCATTATTTTTGTATATTGTCGGAGATAGCAGGTGATGATCTACGTCTCATGCACGTTGCTTGTAGAAACTTTACGATATATCTTCACCATCTGTGACGAGTACCCATATCCAAGTAAGGAATCGCAAGAAAACTAATACCCTAAAAAAAAAAGAATAAGAGGGAGAGATGAAGGCGCGAGAAGAGGAGTATATTCTTTAGCAATTATAACGATCTCCTATGTGTGGCATCTGCTGAGGATGTTTGATCTTGGGTTGGAGGGAATGGAATGCAGGCATAAGATACATCAAAATCCACGTACATTGCGACCATGATTGGTCGCGTTCTCATGCAGGGTAATTCCTTTGACATGTACCATGTACTAATATCTACCCAGTGCGCACACCATTGAGGGTTGGTCTGTGCTCGTCCAGGCAACCCGGCAGTACAGATCATTGCATGGTTGTCAACCTCGGAAGCCTTTGTTCGTGAGTGAGGATGCAAGTTCCCCCAAGTTGATATGCTGGTTCTAGGGATCACTCACAAAGCGAGTTTTCATTGAATATGGCGGTGAGCGTATGCATGCCAACAGTAACGCCCAGGAATGGGAGTCACGTTGAATGATCGACAACTATTAAAGGGCTGTCATGCGCTGCGCTGATCCCACATTCAGTCTTATATCCGATGATCCTGCTCAAAATGGAATTTCAGAGCCAGCTGTATTGGCCATATTTGGAGAGAGACTTGGTCTTTCATACAGTTTGACGGATCGGTGTCTATGGTTATACCACCATTTTGGTTGTGAATACAATACATACGGCGAGCCATGAGGTAATTCCGCAGGGTTAATTCCGTTGGTTCGAAGAATGTGTCCTGCGAGGGGCCATGTTGTTCCTCCTATCCAGGGATACGGTTGTGGTTGAACTGCCCGGTCTTGGAATACAGAGCCGGGGAGGTACGGACGATAGCGGTCATCTTCTCGATGAGCTTTTCCGAAGCTGTTAAGCAAGCAACATACCTGAAATAAACTAGACGCATGGACAGTTCATTTGACCTGGGAATACATATGAGCAATAGAGCGCCATATTGAAGGCAGGGTGCCGCCCCCCCCCCCCCCCCCCCCCCCCCCCCCCCCCCCCCCCCCACGTTGACTGCCGTGCGGTACGAGTCGGGAGAAACTACTAGTCGGGTTGCTATGTATCTCGAAGTTATTTCTATTCGTCCTCATATACAGACCCCTTTTCTGGCGAGCTAAGCTAATATAAACATGAACAAGATAAATAGATATATACAAGAAAACTATGAACCCAACCGCTCTGATGTCATGTTGTTTTCCCCTTCAACCTGTTGCTCGCATCAGGGCGAACGAGGTAAAGAAATTTGAAAAAGTTCAAATATGCAAGCCCGGTGTAGGTTACCGGAACATAGCAGGCTCCACGTCGAATCCACCACATAGCCACACGCGCCGCCCAGTCCGGCGACACAATCGCCTTGCCCATCTGGGACTCAAACGCCGCCGGCACGATATGACGGTAAATGACGCGTGGATCGTCATACAGCGCCCGCGCGTAGGGCATGAACGCCCGCTTGGACGCGGAATATCGCTGCATCTCAGGAATTCCCCAGGCGGGGTGGATCTCGATCTCGCTGCCGACATACCAGACCTCCGGGACCGTCTTGCTGGTCCGTCCCGCGCCCGCCGTTTTGCGCTCCAGGAACAGCTCAATGAGACGAACGGTCGAGTTGCAGTTAGCATCCATGGCATCCAATCCTTTCGTGCCATGTGAGAGTACGAGGATATCGGCGTCTTCGAGGATCGCATCAACACGCGAGAAATCCTGATGTGTCCAGTCCTTGCCGAATCGGAGCTTCCGCACATCTTTTACCCCTTCTGCGAGCAGTTGCTTCTCAATTGCGCGTCCAAATGCGCCCGAGCCGCCGGTGAGCACCACCCGTTTGTTTCGTACGAAGTATGCGGTGCCTACGACCCAGTCGAACAACTTGACCATGGACCCCATATACCGATCGGGATAAACGTGGTGTAGGGCGTGGAACTCGGGGCCGACGAAAAGCCAGCTGCGGTCTTTGGGCACCGTGTCGAATGCAACGTGGTTGGAGTCTCGGCCGCTCATGCTAATAACCACCATGGTCCTGATAAATTCGAAGGCGGACACCACGACAAGCGGGGTCATGTCGGGCTTGCCACTGTTATCGGTGATGAAGTTGCGAGCGGCGAACCAGCCGACGATGCTTCCCAGGATCTTGCTGATCATCTCCAACGGCAGTGAGATCCAGGCATTTTGTCGCAGATATCGGTCGTTGAAGTTGAGTGAGCGATTGTAGTACAGATGGTGGAATTGGTGGCACCAGGAGAGCCATCGCAGGAACCGCCATTGCGACTTGGACCACTGGTGGAGGAGAAAATGGGCTGTATCGAAGAACACCGAGCCGGTTATGTAGAGATAGAAAAAGGACACGGCAAATGAAAGCGGAGACATGGTGAACGATCAATGCACTTGTGCGCTACTGGTTTCATCCTGCGAGTCATTCTGGAAAATTGATATAAATAAGGTCTGTCGAACACTATGGCACATTAAGGGTAAAGAACAGTTTCAGGGACTTCCGAGACACTAGCATCGCCACAGGGCGTAGTCGATGCCACGCTACTTCACCCCCATTGTGAGGCCACTGCTTTGAGACATGCCTTCTTGGCCACCCTGACGTGATCCACTAGCGTGCGGCCCGAATGCGATTCAAGCTGGCACCCTGGGGCTGGGTGCCATCTGCTACGGGGCAGTTCCACGTTTCGATAGTTCTAATAGGCTTCTCTGTACCACTGGCCGAGCTTGATGTCTTCTAGGTTTACAATCCAACTCATGAACGACGTATTATTGAAGCTTGGGTTGAGGTGTAATGACTCAGAGGTGCCTAGGCAAAGCTCTTGGCTACTCAAACTCGTATAGAAGATCCCTGGGTTGAGGTAGGATTCTGATGATACATTGACCTATCCATGGTAGGATCGTCTACCAGGCTACAAGGCATGCCCACTGTGGCAGGGTATAGGCTTTCCATCCTGATACCGAATCCAATCACTGCGAGGGTTGAATCGGCGCACTCCGACGGGGGAATCGATTGGAAGCCGAAATCTGCCTGGGAGGAGACATCACGGCATGAAGTGTTTTCATTACTACCGATTGATAGCAGCCTAGCAGAACCCTTAGCGCTGTGCGTTGGATCCAAGACACCGGTGCATCCTTCATCATCTATCCAGGGGTCTTAGGGCTCCACTCCGGTCACATGCCAAACCTAGTTAGTTGCGATATACTGGCCCTTCGTCCGCAATAACTTTTGGCGGTGACCGGCATCTAATTGAACTTGCCGACTTCGCTATGTTTGAGATTTATTCTGATCAGCAGCAGGATCATAGGCAAGCAAGCCGGGACGAATATCTTGTCCGTCCTCCGACCGGCCGTTCCTGAATCAAGTTGAACCTGCAGCCGCCGTAGATCTGCGACGTGGTAAGTTGATCGTGTTTTATGCCTTTTATGGATTAGTTCACGGTGACTAACTGTTAGGGCAGGATCCAGAAAGTCCCATGTCTTAGTGACTTTTGGGTCTGTTTCATGTCCAGAGGGAAAAGTGGTTGCGGTGTAGCCTATTTTCTTTTTTCCAACCCTAAGGACGTTTCGGATTGCCCCATTGGGCGGAATCAACCTTGATCCACACGAACGTGCTATTTTTTTGAACGGTGTGCGTCTAGCGGTACTGATTGATCCTGGGGCAATTTGCCAATTGCTTGTTAGGGCACTAACCCAGGTCCAATGCCCGACATGCCCTTCAATGGAAGTCACAATAAAGGAGTAAGTATGGAGTATAATTCGCTGATCTTCGGAATTGGGGTCTAAAAAACTCGGCGGCTTAATTTTTTTTAAAGACCACGAAGTGAGAAACCATGGAAATGCACGCTGGAAAGGGGGAGAAAAAGCCCCACCAAACTCTGTAAATGTGGAGCCAAGCTCAAAATAACTCTCGAAGCCATTCGGCCTATCGGAGACTCAACCATTTCTTCAGCCCTAAACGCCGCCGGGCTGTGTGCATACGAATACGAAAGTGGAATGGTTCCATCGACTAGGAAGAGTTGCGTTTGATGCAGTAGGGGGGTGGCTGAGTCTGGGAGGTAAATGTGCTCAAACTCTTCGATCTTGATAAGATAGGGGAAGGGCAGAGACGAAACAGGAAATGTGGGTAATTCCAGACTCAATATGTGCTAAATAGCGGCCAAGATACGGGATCGAAGGATCTATAGTACCACCCAATATAGTGACAATGGTGCAACGGTGGATGATTGTCTTCCTTGGCGGCATGGGCGCAGGATCAATTCCCCGTCGACTAATACCTAGTGGAAGGTAGTATCCCCAGCACCCTTAGGCGGCAAGACACTACTACATCCCAGTTCTATCTGCTCGCTGCTCGCTGCGATTTGTGTGAGTGTGTTTGAATCCTTCGGATATATGCAGCTAAATTATACAGGGTAGCTCTTCCACAACTTCATCATCTGAGGATAACCGCTTATGAAGGAACAGCGATCCACACTTTTGCCCCTTCATGACGATCATATTATGCCAGTGTCAATATCGCAGGCACCACATATTTAGTGGCCCTTTGCCTAGGGGCAAAGCAAAGCTCGACTTAGGAGGCGGAGTATACTCAACACCCGTAGTCGAGATATCTTGGATGTGGTTATAAGCCGACCTCTGAAGACTGAGCGGCGCGCGAGATTACGAGGCCCACCTTCGTTGTCTTATCAGCTCGATGTCCAAGTTTATATCCAGAAGGTTGCCAGCGCCAGAAAGCGCCAATCAGTCGGCGACTGAGTGCTAGCTGGACCAACCCATGTACCACCGCAATGGCATCGTGAATGCTCATGTGCACACAAACTCACTCACTGGTGCAGGAGCGTCTTACCTGCACTGAACACTGGACTATCTATCCAATTACTCTGCGACTTGTCGTAGAGCTGCGTCCAATCTCACATAGGCAGGGCTGTTTCTTCTGAGTACTGCATTAACTGGAACAACGTGGCCCGCGATCGCTTCACATACCCATAGCCCAACATAGTTTGAAAGTCACCAGTTTTATGTCGGTCATCTGTACCGTCTGTTTAAAGGTGTCCGTGCTTCGTGAATGGATAACCTGCTGGAAAACTGGCACGAACCCCAATTTCGTCAATGCTTTTATGCGGTCGCCAACGGGTGACGTCTGCCGCGACGAGATCACTGTACCTAGATAAATGTCCAGCAGAGATCAAGGAATTCACGATGATCAAACGAAGGAACTAAGAAATCAATCAATGAATCAATCGAAATTCCATTAGCCTGTTCGAGCCTCACTATTGCATGTTTAGCTATGCAGGCGCTTATCTAGTCGAAGCAGAATCTTGGCACGGAACGTCTAAACCAAACCCATGCAAGAGATACCAAACATCGAAAAAAATATACGCAACTAAACCGCACGCCATCGCGTGTATCTCCTGCCTCCACCTGTGGCGCACGTGCCCGTCCTGCCCACTATCATCTTCTGAATGATCACACAGCCTAGTTGACCTCCTAGGCCTCGCAGGACCATTTAACTAGCGTCTTCCCCGTCTGCTCCTATAGTTGTCAATTCTGGGCCTGTAATCAGCTCTGCCTGGCGGAGCTGCGCCAGCAGACCTGTTTTATGTACAAACTCGACAACGTAGCGGATTGCCTGCGGGTTCCGGATCGATGAAGTAAGAAGAGTTCACTGACATTCCAAACGAAGATGAAGGAGTTCCAAACCAACAGGTGTCTTTTTGACCCAACATTCAAAGCCTGCTCCTGGCTGCCCTGGTAATTGCTAGCGAGCCTCCTCGGCGATCGCCAAGCCGTAACCGGCACGCTTCTGCATTATCTCTACATATCCTTTCGCCAGAATCAATCCGCCGGTCAATCTGAAAGGGCAGTTCCTCTCCCAAAATCTCCAAGCGTTTGGATCAGTGCCAATGGTTTGGCTCCACTGTTCTTTTCGCTACCCAAAGTCCATGCTGTGAAGCGTGAGAAAGGCTTTGGCCACAGCTCAGCGAACGTTCTTCACCTTCTAGAACGGTAACTTCATCTCGACTGTAGACAGCCCTGGTCGTTGATGAGGAAAAGATTGTTGATCTCTCATTCCATGTTGCTTTCCTTTTTTTTTCTTGCCATGGATGGATGAGATATAAGGTCAGTGAGCTATATGTTTGGTTCCGGAAACTGGTGTGAAACCATCTAAGGAGGATGCCTATTATACGCTGGAGTGAAAGAGGTAACTCGAAGATTGGGTTAATCTCAGGGTAAGTAGCCCTTGGAAGGTATTCTCGAATCTCTCTTGCTGTTCGTATAATCCATACATAGTGGGTTCTAAGCCTGAGGACCTACCATCATTGCGCAACATGTACATATACTACCTACTAGTCTACTTGGCAAGTAGTAGAATCCAAAAAAAAAAAAAGAAAAACATACAACAGGAGGGGTTCGCTGGTGGTCACCCACCCAACTACTAACCTCCCGGCGTGTAGCTTCGTTAATATCATTCTCTCCCGCCCGGATTTTGGGCGAGTCTAGGAGATATCCTTGTGCAGGCGGTCTTGACAATCTCCATTGTGTTATATATGTAGTATGGAGAAAATATGAAGCATTGATTAATTTCTGGAAGTTCTTATACCCTCACCTGTGATATCCCAGTCCGCAGATATACTTCACAGGTAAAGAAATGTACCTTATTTAATTATCTCTCATTATTTGGATTTCTGAGCCACCTCGCTCCTATTGTTCCTTCTCATAGGATGACGATAGCCGGTCACGGACGGCACCTAAAGGATTAGTCTTTGTGTAATATCTTTCTATATTCTATTACTCTAAATATCTTAGAGAGTAATCCCTGGCGGCCACCCTTGAATGATCACGCCCGTTATGCTAAAAGCGCTATGCGACCATTTGCTAGAAAATCGGATCTATACCTAGATAAAATGGCAGATTCTTGTACAATGAATTCGAAGTGCTCATATCTACGTATACTATACGCCGGGCCCTGGTCGGACCAAAAAAGTGGCTCGGCGGATAGCACAAACAAACGCTGATCGGAGAGATTGCTATTTATTTAAGAAAAACTTATCATCCATCAACTACCCATATAAAAAGATAGGGGTAAGTAGCTCAGGGAGCATACGTGATTACTCACTAAGTAGGTACTAAGCACTCAGGGGGCGGTAATCCTTGACAGGAAATACTCACTAAGCAGACCCCTGGGTGCCCTTACTAAAGCGGCGGCGTCCTGAAGAGGAGGCTTACGGTCTATCTAGAAAATCAAGTACTTATGTGTTATATATTGCTGAGTACAGTAAGCTTTTTTTTTATAGGATATGTCAACTGTAGATTTCAGCTACCATAAATACGGTTAGATAGGCTGTCTACCGGCCCGATAGTTGTGTCTTACGGCCAGTATTTAGGTTATGTAGGTATTTAGGCAGGAAAAGTCAGATCCAATTATCTATTTATTTAACCCCTTTAGTCTCAGGCCTATATTATTAGATAATACTAAAAGTAAATTTATATAGGCTATAAGGAGATACAGTATATATTAGGAAATGTACTAGGTCATGGCCAAGTCGATCGTGCCGAGAGAAACCGGGACTGCTCGCCCTTGGGCTCGCCAAAGTATGTGTTAAATATCCGGCTCGTCCCAGAGATAAGATGTAGTTCCTTTACCGACAACTGTATACCCATACGCGGTGCAGGTGATTTTAAAGGGCGCTCCAGATGCTCCACAGCCTCCCATCGGGGTGCAGTCGCGGCCAAGGTTTTTATCCAGCTGCTGCTTAATCCGTGTGTACACAGCCCACGCGAGCTGATACCGTTACACGTGACTGCCAAGGCTATTAATAAGCAGAAAACAACTTGCACGACCTTATAAATTACATCTTAGTTTTACTGAATTTTGATTTCCTTTTTATTTTCACTCTATACCTAAAAAGGCCAAGTACTTTACAACCACTTTAAAACCATTTCGTATTATGGAGTTTAATAGCATACATGATTCCGATTCGGAAACTCAGTCCAACGAAAATCGAGAGGTAAAGTCTAACTACTTTGTAAGTGATTATTAACTGATTAGGACTGTATAGGAACCCCGAATTCCAATTCCTTTAACACAGGCTAAAGCATCACCTCTTACCACGCTCCATGTCGAATATGTGGATGATCTACCTGAGTATCCAACAAGCCATGTTCATGGCTATACATATGTTGTTGCTTTAAGAGGGCAGTCACAGACCGAGGCAGAGCAGCTAGTACAGGAGGTAAGTACTTCATAATCAGTTTCTAATTACTTCCTAAGTAATTATAGATTCAATATAGTCGACGATTATGTTATACTCAGAAACGTCCAGTATATTCCCCATTTCTTCATTGCAAAGTTAAGAAATGGACATGGAAATGTTCTGGGATTAATTCATGTGAATATCTTAGTCCAGCTCTCTTATCCTATCATCATACATCTGTTGATGAAGCAGCTTTACAACGGATTCAAGAGACTCAAAGGAATATTGAAACTTTAGAGAATGATCTTGGGAAGCGAAATGCATATAGGTAAGTACTTACAGAGTACTTTTCAAGTAGTTTAGAAGTACTTACATTTCTTTTACAGTTATTATCGCTCAAAGGTTACTTTCTTTCGAAAGGGACATGCGTGTCTTGAACAACTTCCAACATGTAAACCAGTTTTTAAACGGTATCCTCAGATGGTATAGTACAGACCTTTTTAAGTGATTAGCAACTGCTTGCTAACTGCTTTAGGATGTGCTTGGTGACAATACCCCATACATTGGGTGTAGTAATGAATCATTTGACTTTTTAAATAAGCATCATCGAGGTCATATTCAAGGCCATACAGCACTGGACCTTACCTTTCTTGAACGTCTTTTTAATGAGGGCATTCTGCCACCAACAGAAGAATGTGATAGATTTAAACCACTAACAACCAGACGAAAGTTTTGTGGTAAGCAGTTTCTAACTACTTATATAATGATTATTAATTACTTTATAGACCGGGACCATATACAGGGCCCAGGGCGCCTTATTCATACTCAATGTGATGTTATACTAAATGCTTTAGTTCCTATGGATATTACTCAATGTCCTTATGTTCTATTTACATCACATGGTGTACATAAACATCCCCCTCCACCACCAACTAAACCACCAGAAAGGATTCTGCAGGGGATTAAACAGATTATTCAACAAATAAGAGATCCTACGTTAACTACAGGTAAGTACTTTGGGAGTACTTCACAACCGATTACTGAGTACTTCTATAGCTCAATTTCTACGCAATCCACAACTTGAAGCGTTTTGCAGACAGTATAATGCTTCAACATTAGCTGAGATTCATTCCAGCTTTTGCAATAAAGATCGGATTGCTGCAATTATTCAAAAACAACGATTAATTTCATATCCTAAAGGACAGGATATTGATGGACTTATTCTTCTACGAAATATTGATCCTTATATAAAGGTTAACCTCTCTCTAAGTACTTAGAAACCTATTATTAACTATTTGATAATTACTTAGGATTATATTCAAGAATACCATCATGATTCCCATGGTACTATGGTGCTGTGTGGATATCAAAAACAGATTGAATTACTTTCTAATCTATCCTCCTTTGAGGTAGATATGTCCTACAAGCGACTTCGATCTAAGGATATGAATGAAGTCCTTTTTGCAACCTTTTTACCTGATCAATGTAAAAGTAAGTAAAACTAAACTACTTAGGAAGCACTTATTAAACAGTTCTAGTTATCACTTTGCTACGTATCTTTACCACTGGGGATTCTACTGAGGGATATTACTTGCTTTTTAAGCGAGCTTTTAATCTAATTCATAGAATTACAAGGAAACCAGTATATTTTGATTCAATCCATGGTTCTGGTATATATGGGATTATTGTTGATATGGATACTAAGCAGTATGCAGGTAAGTACTTTCTAAGCACTTATAAAATACTTGCTAAGTATTTAGGTCTTGGTCGATATCTTGCAGAGATTGATCCCTGTCAACGAGATATTATATGGCATATTCAACATATAATTATATTCTGCCGTGTCCATTTTCAGCGTACTATTCTGAAGGCTATTGGATCTAAAAGTCAAGGATCCCCTTTATGGAGCCGTATGATGAGTTTACTAGACTGTGGATCTGAGGAAGAATATGATAGACTGACTGAGCTGTTAATTCGTAAGTGCTTATCAACCGCTTTATAACTGCTTTCTAACCACCTTATAGACTATGAGGACGAAAATGTTCGGAATTGGGCAATCCATAAGAGAAGTCCAGTTATTAAAGCAGGCTTAGTTAAAGCATGTTCAGGGATTCAGCCCTACTATTTTGATCAATTACAGCATCATACAAACGCTGTTGAACAGTCTCATCAAAAGTCATATACATCGGGGAAATATCTCAGCTTAGTCGAGGCTGTTAAAAAGTAAGTACTTTCTAACCACTTAACAACTACTTTATTATTAACTGATCTATATTAGCTCTGCAAAATTAGATAAAGATGATATTTTACAGTACCAGAACTTTCAACTGCTTAATATCCATCACTCATATCGGACCTCTAATATGGAAGCCAATTATCTGCGTCATATGAGTCGAGAAAGTATGCAACTACTTCATGACTACTTACAAAGCACTTAATAACTTTTTATAATTCAGGGGGTCGAAAACGTCGACGTTCTGCCTTATCAACTGATTCTGAAAGTCTATCTACACGGTCACCCAGTCGAACTGTTAGATCTACCTCGCGGCGATCATCTCAAGATGATGATAATGAGTATGATTTCTTGAAAATTTAAGTACTTTCTAAATACTTACTAAGTACTTAGATCAATCCCGCTATCACAGAATCTTCGCCGTGCTGCATCAGATAATATAATATCTTTAGAGCAGAAACGGCTGGAGCTTGAGCTTCAAAAGTTAGAATCAGATATTAAAAGGCAGGAATCAGAAACCAAAAAGCAAGATCTTGAAAATGAAAAATTAGAGATTGAGCTGATGAAGGAACGGCGTCGGTTACGGGAGGAGGGGTGCATTGATCTTTAAGTGGTTATAAAGTGGTTTAGAAGTAGTTAGAAAAGTTTGTTCTTACTAATACTTAACTATATATATAACGTAATCAACCACCGAGCGACGAATACCACCGAGCGACGAATTTTCACCATAGCCGATACTATTTAGAACTATTCAACCATCAACACCATTA